>JACEVL010000233.1:97500-135000 GCA_020284085.1 Aporrectodea caliginosa | reverse complement strand
TGTTTGTATCACCTGTATACCCGACGACGTCGTCTATCTATGGAACATACCACGCACTCGTGCACGTGTGACGTCTGATTAATGACGCAGTTTTCCATAAAAATCTTCATGGCGTGCGAGTTCCTTCCATTAAGTATAGGCGCTCGTGATTTCATCTTTTTTTCGGCATCGTCTTAAAAATGCCGCAACCATTCTTCATTGCAACGAGAGCGCCTGCAGCGACGCAAGGGTTAATCAATCAAGCGATCCATACGTCTCCGGTCGTCGCACGTCAAGGGTTAACATCACAAGGCTTTAAAAACCTATTGACATGCGCACGGCAGCCGGTTTGAAGAGCCTATAAAACGATCGCCCAAATGAAGCGTGTGCAGCGCAGGCCTCCCTCCCTCCCTCTCTCTCCCTCCCTCCCCCATCCCGCATACGCCTATACAGCCTGTCACAATATGCGTGGTTAGCCGGGCGCATCGACGGTCTGTCTATATCTATTATATTATCGTCGCTCCAATTTTTCAGAAGGCCCCCCTCTCACTCCCTAACCACATGTCAGTCCGGCCAGAAACTATTATTAGGCGTAACGCTTCTCCTCCAAAGTTATTGCAGCAAGAGTGCGTATTGGGCGCGTTCGGTTGCAAGCACGCGGGCCATTGACGTTTAAGGAAGGGGGAGGTTGTGGTGGTTTCAATTGAAAGGCTCGACTCTGTTCTATAGTGTATGCGTTGACGCTTTGGCTGCGCGACCGGTGGCGGTCGGCGAAGGGTTAACGTTGAATCGATTCGTTGTTTACGAGAGGCACTTGGTTGCAGGCGGCGGCTCTATACGGGAGATGGATTTAGTGTGTGACGGTTATGTCACGAATGGCTCTCTACCTTTACGTCTGCCTGAGAGCGTCTGTCTGTCTGCCTGCCTGTCTGTGTCTGTGTGTCTGTGTCTGTCTGTCTGTATATGTTTGTCTGTCTGTGTTGTCTGTCTGTCTGTGTTTGTATCTCTAAGTGTTTGTCTGTCTGTGTCTGCCTGTCTGTATATGTCTGTATGTCTGTCTGTGTTTGTCTTTCTGTGTTTCTCTTTCTGTGTTTCTCTTTCTGTGTTTCTCTGTTTGTCTGTGTTTCTCTGTCTGTGTTTGTCTGCCTCTCTTTGTGTTTGTCTGCCTCTCTATGTGTTCATTTGTCTCTGTTTTTGTCCGTCTATCTCCCTCCTTCTGTTCTTCGTATATCTGTCTGTCTGTCTCTCTCTCCACGCTTATCTCTCTGTTTGTGTCGGTATTTCTCTTTGTATGTGTCCCTGCACGTTTGCCTATCAGTGTGTCTGTTTGCCGATGTGTTTTCGTGTGGATGTAGGAGACAGATCGATTAGAGATAGGAGCAGAAGATGCTAATCGATGATTAAAGAATACACTCGTCTGCAACAACAGAGAGACACACGGACAGACGCGCACACGTAGACGGACAAGCGCGCATACCGATGGGCAGACACGCACCGAACGCTCTCTACGCAACCGACGAAGAAAGTAAACAAGTCTAGAAGCCACGTTAGATGCTTGTGGTCACTTATGTATCGCCTTTTCGAGCATTCGTGCAATCGTCTCTATTACGGAAACATTTCTATAGATTGGCATTGACAGGCTGCATCAGGTGCAATCCGTAAATACGTGTTTGTGTCCAATTGTGTAGCGCCATTGTCGAACCGTTTTCAAAGGCGACCCCGATCGCCTGAATGACCTTGAAGTTTTAGAAGGTTTATTCTCTGTCTTCTTGTTTATTCTCTGTCTTCTTGTTTATTCTCTGTCTTCTTGATGCTTGACATAATCCCTCCCATTCGGATCCTTCTTCTCCATTTGTTTCTGTCACCAGTGTCTTCTTTCTTCAATCTAAGAGACGTAGGTCTTGTTGTATCATGTCTCCCCATCTCTTCTTCTGCCGTTCCCGAGTGCGGCGTCTGGTGTCCTCTACTATAATGCTCCCTCTACATCAACACCGGTCGTATCATTGTCTTGCATATCTTTCCCTTGAGATGACTTAGCATCTTGACGTCACACAATGCACCCGTTAAGTCTTTCCACTTTTGCCAAGTTGCCTTGATCCTGTTCTTGACATCATGCTCACAACCACCTTAGCGTTCATTACAATTTAAATGTTTCCGTTTGTTTCAATACGTTTTCAGCCCTGTCCTTGGACCATGGTTTCTGTCTTATTGATGTTTATTTTAAGGCCCTTGCTCTCCAATGCCTCCTGCCAATCAGTGAAGCTTGTCTGTATCCCTGCCTCCACCTCAGCAGCATATACAGCATATCCCATGGTACACGTACTTACTTTCTTACATGTTCCGATATAGCGTCCATTATTATAATAAACAGCATAATAAACTAAGGCAGGATCCCTGATGTACGCCCACTCTGATCTCGAATTTTCCCGTAATACCCGATGCCGCTCCTCACAGAATTTCTTGCGGCTTCATACGTTGATTTCACCAATTGCACCATTTTTTTTCTCTAACTCTCTTTTCCCTCAAACTACAGTAAACGACTTCTCTTGGTACTGTATCAAAAGCTTAATTGAGATCCACAAAGGTCCATTATCTCTCGTTGTTTCCTTCCATTATCTTCTCCTGTACTTGTCTCAGTATGTACATCTCCCCATCTGAAACCAAACTGGTTATCATATAGCTCGACCAATCCTCTAACAAGTCTCTCGATCACCTTTTCAAACACAAATATTAGTCCAATCTCCAACAGTTTGATTCCTCTTTAATCCCACATTGCATCACATTTTCCTTTTTGTCTGTATAATGCCGGTATTTCGCTCTCCTTTAAATCCTGTGGCAGGATCTGGTCTTAGAAGGTTTATTACTTGTCGAATAATGCCTACGAAGCAGGAGAAGGTTTCGTCCTACAGTCCCTCGCATTACCGTATGACCCGACCAATGAATGCCGTTCCAAATAGATGACTACTACCAATAGTAATAGTAAGACGATTTATTTAGCGCCGTATTTCGACAGAGGCCGAAGAAAAAGTCGCTGCGCATGAGTTTTGAAAATTTTGACGTGTATTGAGTCAGTGAACTGCGTTGCGTCGAGGATGTACATGTACGAGTATCTGAAAAGGACAAGCGTCAGTTGTGATGTGTCCAAATACGACTAACTATTGCCGTCTGTCTGTCTGTCTGTCTGTCTGTCTGTCTGTCTGTCTGTCTGTCTGTCTGTCTGTCTGTCTGTCTGTCTGTCTATCGACCTGACCTTTTTTTATCTGGTCTTGGAATCGAACCTGACCATGCCTGCCTAGCTGATTCTATTTCTGTGAAAAAGACGATTCCAACGACTTAACTTTTGGGACGCTAAAGAAAGTTGGAGATTAAGATTACGAGGGTGGTAGAGAATGTATCGTCCATTACACACTGCTATCGACGCCAGTCTTTCAAGTCTCTATACCCAGATTGACAGATGAGCGAAGAGCATTCAAAGAACTCTTGTTTGTTAGGCTTTATAACTGCGTCCTAAATTTAGGCCACGTTAAGCCCTTCTTTATGATATTTTTGGTTTAGGCATCGTAATTTTAAGTGTGTAATATTTGCGCCGTTTTATAGGCAAATATTAACATAGAAATTCCTACTTGACGTCTAACTAAACATGTTCATGCTTGCTTAGCTACTCGTGGTCTAAAATGAGTACAGGCTTTGCAGTTCTATTTGAAACGACAGTAGGCGTATTATGCGCAGGCTTCTCGCAAATAAAGTCCACCCGATTACTTTGAAACACTATCTTACTTCAAAATCATGCGTCATAAGATTGTAACTTACTGGATCAGCACCGTACCTAACTTATCAAGTCTCTAACTAGGAAAATCGTCTGCCATACCTAACTGAATAAATCACACACCATTGATACCACCCTTAACTATAATTAAACAATTATCTTCCATACCCAACCACTAAATATTCTTCGCGAAGCCAGTGACTTGAATTGATCAGGTCGGTGGCTTTACCTGTGATTGTGGTAAACGTTAGGGCTGCAGCTGCTAATACTATTGTTCACCAACACATTATAATACAATTCGGAGATTTAATGGATGGCAACAAAGGTGAAAGTAAGACAATTGCAGGTAAGGTAAGTTGAAAACTTATAGAATTGCGATACCTGACCTTCATGTTATCGTGTCTTCTCGGAGACTCCATTCTTCATTTTCAAGAGGACTCAGTCTGGAATTATTTGGCTTGCTCAACGGTTTTCGGTAATAGCGACCATCGTCAGATGCCTCGAGCATCTTGAAATTGGCGCTATAGAAGTTCTTAGATCATAATGTAGATTAGACATTTACCATTCCGCCTATTATGATTTATTGGTGAACTTATCTACTACCTGCTAGGCCTATAGAAGCTGCGCAGAGGCGCTTTCGACTGAAAATGTCATTTTTTTGTGGTGTGGTAGATATCTAAAAATGCAATTCTTTGTCGATTGGTGGATGCCTGAAAATGCAATTCTTTGTGGGGTGGTAGATACCTGAAAATGCAATTCTTTGTCGGAAGGTGGATGCCTGAAAATGTCGACCTTTACAATACAATTCTTTGCATAAAGGCGAGTGCCAGAAAATGCAAATTTTCATCTGAAGGTGGATAGCCTACCTGAAGATATAATTTGTATTGCTCGAAGGTGAATGCCTAAGTGCCAGGAGGCTGGTATTTGTACGCATGGTTGCGATAGTTTACTGAGGCTACCACCGACAACAGAAGAGACTTGGGTGTGTATTGCAGGCTAAACTACTGTCACGCATACGGTTGCAACATAATCTTACAAAGGGGCTGCGAATAAAGAAAGGCGGGCCTGCCTGGGAGTATTCGCAGACCCAGCCAATATTGACAAAGCATTCTCCACAGCTTATGAAAATGTTTTAACAAGACCCATTCATGCGTCACTTGACGTCATGTGTTGCGTGAGTGAATTTTTTGTGTGCGTTCTTTATTGTAAGTTGCATTTTATTGGACTTATAGCCTAAAGTAGGCCTATATCATGAACCTCCTACAGAATAAAGCACTTAGAAAGGCTATTGACTTATAAAGTAGGTCTATCATGCAACTCCTACAGAATAAAAGCACTCCAGACAATTAAGAAAGTCCACAAATTGTGTTGTTATATTGTACTGTAATATCCAATGTTTTCGTTTTGGTTATGAGACGAGATGCTTTTATGTGCTGTTAAGAGGCTTGATGTTAGATAATTTCATGGCATCTTGTTTCAAAACTATCTAGTCATCAAAACGCGTAGTGGTGCAAGTTTTCGTTACACATTACCAAGTTGCACTGATCGTCATTGTGTGTCTTCTTCGAAACCCTTTAAACCAGTGGTTCTTAACCTTTTCAAGGGAGCCGAACCCCAAGAGAAATCCATGACCACTCACCGAACCCCTCAAGTTTGAACAGTAATTTTTTAACTAATGGGAACAAAAGGAAATAAAAAATTGTATCAAAATGTGATACAATATTAATACATTCAATACTTGAACTACTAACAGTTAACTATTTTATTAAATAAAAGTCGAAAAATAAAAATAAAATAGCAAATGTTTTTTCACTCACACTCACTGACCCTGAATATGCATATATTTCAGAGGACCTCTGCCGAACCTCTGGCACTGGCTCACCGAACCCCAGGGGTTCGGTCGAACACTGGTTAAGAAACACTGCTTTAAACGCTTTAAATAATTATATAGCCAGTTCATTCACAACCCCCACCAGCGCTGTATTATACAGTGACAACTGTTCAGCCGATGTCAACGACCTTTGCTGTCATAAGATGTCGTTGTCATAAGATGTCGTCAAACTCTGGATCCATGCATTGCTACAGTCACTTCAAAACGAAAACTTCGGCTGTATTATGTCACACGAACGGTTAGAACTGTGAGAAATAATATCTGTCGACGTCATTGGTCTTTGTTGCCATAAATGTCGTCAAACTGTGAAACCTAACCTTCAAATCATTCCGTATGAACAGCGAAAACTGCTCAAGAATGTTTTCTGAGTATTATAAACCGAGGCAGAATATATATTGAATGTGAATCAGTATACAAATAGGTTTTGCAATTTTCGATAACTGCGCTATATGATAATCTTTCCACGTAAGATTTATTTCATTTCATGAAGACATGAGGATATTAAAAGGAAGCTCTTCGTACAATTTGCCGACTGAAGTTGTAAATTTTCAGCGGATATTAGATTATTCTGTCTTACTTAGATTAATGGATGACATATTTGCCAGAAACGAGACAGCGATCTCAGGTCACTGTTATCTGACTCAGGCAAAAAATTCAACGATCTGCTAGATTTGTATGTGGGTGTGTGTCTTTGTAGATATGAATGCATATTTGTATGTTGTATGTATGTGTGCATGTATGTATGTGTGTATGTATGTATGCATGTGCGTATGCATTTGTATATGTATGCATGCAGAGTATGTATCTATGTGTATGTATGTATTCATTTATGTATATATCTATGTAAGCATGCATACATGTTTGCATGTATGTATGTGTATGTATGTATGCATATACGTATGTATGCGTACCTATGTATGTGTATTATATGCATGCAATCATGCATAGATTTATGAAGCTATGTATGCATGCACATATTTATTTATGTATGTATTTATGCATGTATAAAATATGCATGTATGTATGCATATGAACGTTTGTGTAGCGCATTTTAATCTGACTAATGCTTTAAATGCTAGGAGTAGATGGAGCTTAGCCAGGAGAAACGAGAGCGAGGGGAAAGGGACACTAAAGCAGCTCAGGTGTGCTCATTCGACATTACAAACAGGCCAATAAATTATACTGATCATATATCAGCCTATGGTAATAAGGGCATATTATTACTGCCAGACCGATCCATATTTATTGCTGAAATTCGTTTGAACCAGGTGTCCAAACGATTTCTATGGTTTTATGCCTTCGATTATTCATCGATTTTTAGTTTGCGCGTCCAGATAAGAGGATTTATGATCGAACTGGGTTTCGAAGCAGACAAAGGACCGAGTGCAAACGCATACGCTTGTCTCGAAAGCACTCGAACGCCCGATGCATATGAATACGCCCTTTACATCAAACGCCCCCCTCCCCCTTCCCCACTTACTCACACACATACAATCACACACAATCACAATCACCCAGGGTTTATATAGATCATAATAAAACCTCAATGCAACGCTTTGGACACATAACACGTACGTACCGTCCTGTAAATGGGGTGTATTGCAATGAGGTCATTTTCTATAGCTCTTAGACGTAGGCCTATGTACAGACACATAGCTATAGGCCCATATGCACATAGGCACGCGCAAACGTACAGCGACATCTAGGTATAACAATATCCATCGGTGCATAAGAATATTCATCACCATGTAAAAATATCCATCAATATATACGCACCTTTACCCTTTCATCTTCTGTTAACAGAGACACCTGCTAGACGCCTCAGTAGGTTTCGGAAGCACATCCAAACATACCCAATCTAATCCAATCCAATCCAATCTAATGATTCCAATACTAAGAAGATTAAATTATCAAGAACGAATGAGAAACAAGGAATTCTAGAACAAAGAAATTTGTCATTAGCAAATCTACATAATTAGGCTATCACAAGTGCAAGAGCAAAACTACAAATGTACACTGTACAGTCGTGTTTTTAAATGTCGTTCTTGGCTACTGTAACAGATGTCTGATAAAGCAGTTCACTAATTCGTGTCCTGGATGCTCCCAGTGATGTGGCTTTCGCCACACATGAAGGGACCTCGTTCCAGATAGTAACAATACGGGTATCAATTCGTAGTTGAGGTTTGCAGAGTTTGAAGGCATGGGTACTTAAAGTATATGAGCGATTTGGACCTATCAGCCTCCGCAGTACATCGAGTGATTTGGCAGCAGGTCATAACTAGGCATAACATAACACTGGCAAAACTTCTGTGCTTGGTAGTGGACGACCTAGTCCGAGGGACGACAAGGATATCATGTGCAGCCGATCGGAGGAACCTGCGACCAGCAATAGATGAGGCAGAGGTATACAGAAGGATCTGAGATAGGATGGGGCAGTTCCCACCATGGGCAATTTAGTATGAGAGCTAGAACCTTATACTACGTGCACTGAGACATAGGTAACCCGTGCAGAGTGTCTCGTAAAGACTCGTATGCATGTAGGCGCAGATATGGCCACATTTTTGGATTCCGCCGATCACACGAGCAGAAGCATTTAGAACAGACTGCAATTTCGAGATCAGAGAGAAACCCAATCCGGAGAAAAGTGCATTGCCAAAGTCGAGTTAAGAGGAGACAAGTGCATGGATCAGTGGAGACACAGCTTTTGTGGTAAGCATCGCCGCAGAGCAAATCTGACAAAGGTGATAATAGCATTATCAACAGACATTGTTCATAACATTATGACTGCAAAACGTTAGCTCTTGATCAAAAATAATGCCCACATCTCTCACAGAGGTGGAGAATGTGGCATCTGGAAAAGAACGGCGAAAGGCAAGAAAATCAATTTCGGAGATTTGGACACGAATACGAAGCCAAATAAACTGAGTCTGGTCAGAATTCAACCGAAGACGGTTTGAAGACATCCAAGCAGCTAAAGTCAAGTTTTTTGCGCCTTGCCTAAAGCAACTCCAGTTCAAGGCAAAACTAGCCTAATAAGCTCTCGGTGGGAAGTCAAATTGATTTATCAGCAAAACCCGCTTTCAAGAGCTGCTCTTCCTCCTCTTTCTGGTCTCTCTGGCAACTGGACTCTGACCTCTACTGGACATTGCTGTCTGGACAACCCCTCTGATACGACGCAGCGTTCTTCTGCTTAGCTTTAGAGTAGCGCTTCAGAAATTTAGAGTTTACAATTTTTTATGCGATTGCGATTACCATGTAATGCATTAGACGAAGCGATGAACAGCTTCAACTATCTCGATATAAGTCAGATAAAAGATGACCCAATGCAGCAACGAGCCTTAGATAAAGGTAAAGTAGGTCAAGGTCAGGCCAGAGATAACCCAATGACGAAACAATATCTATTTTAAGGTAAAATAGGTCAAGGGCAGGTAAGAAGCCAATGCCGAAAAGAGATCTAGATTAGGGCAAAGTAGGTAAGGATTTCTGATATAGTGACAGCGTGTGATGACCACGCAGGTCACAACACTCGAGATTTCATCGAAAATTTATTAGTAACGAAGGTCCTAACGAAGGTCGTAGTAAGAAGGCTTTAGTACCATACATTCATACACATAATCATGTATGAGAGACTGCACACGCTGTTTAAGTCTGTATACCAATGAAGATACATTTGCCCATAGCTTCGTTTCTGACCAACGTTTATGCGGAATCTCCATTGGCGTAGCCACGACATTTTTTAGGAGTTTAAGATTTCTGACCATTGAAGATGGTCGCAAAAGTTAAGTTTTTTGTATTTAGCATGTAAAAGCATATAAAGTTTGTTCCGGAAACTTATTTAGGGGGGGTTTGAACCCGTAAAACCACCCCTAAATACGCCCATGGGAATCTCAAGTGTACAGGCAGACTTTTACAACAGACAACTGGTGTATTCGTGAAGTATACGCCCATCCAGAGATCATGATCTGCCGTTGTATAACGCGGTCACCGAAGCGTGTGAGAACAGCGAGACGTCACAGACAGATCGACATAAATACGAAGCCTAGTTTCCGAAGCCGAAGTTTCATGCAGATGTATGCAAATCCAGTGAAGCGTTCGATGCAGATCCTGACATGGAACAAGGTCGTCGGTCTAGAAAGGCACAGAGTCAACGAGTTCAGGTCGTTACAGTTCGAAGTGAATCTATGTGGGCTGGTAACCGTCTCCTGTGACCTCTTCAGTAAGGACAGGTTCTGTCGAAGGGACTGAAGTTATCAAGGTTGTAAGTTTTCCTCACAAAGTGATGATGGCCAGACCCTTCTTCCTCCCCTCCCTTTCTTCTGCCAGTCGTAAACATAATCGTAAACTCCAAACTTCTAAAGTGCCAAGCGCCGGGCACCACCTTATTCACGAGCGCTACGTCGAGTCAGAGAGTTTGTCCAAAAAAGTAGTCCGAAGGAGGTCCGAGTCCGGTTGCCATTCTCCCTCCATTCGTCCTGCTCATACCCTGTCCTTGCAAGGCAGCAAGTTGCTTCGAGATTTTCTGCTCCACCTACGCCCCTAACCAACGCAGCTATAACGTGTCCGTGGGATTCTGTGGGAAGATGAGACGGCGAGGGTAGGACTGGACACCCGACCTCATATGTCGAGGCTAAGGACAGGAAGTCGCTAACGCTTCATACCCAAGGCGCCTCAGGAGTAGTTAGCATTAAGGGACTGCTCTTCTCGTGTGCTTTAATTTCAATTGAATACTCTGATCGACATCGACATCAACATCTGAGTCATTTCGACGGAAATTTTCATCTAAATGCAGAATTTGCTCAGTAACTTTTTAATATGTTGGAGTTTTCTGGTGCTAGGTTTGCGTATTGGACTTATTCGTCAGATTTGCCAAGAATTTTGTTCGCTTAAAGGGTATTTTGTTCGAGTCGCCTTGGCCCAAGTGACAGCAGCAAGCCCATCCTGCCTATGTACGTTCGAGCCTGAGCCATACAGATCGTGTACGCCGCCTGTTTTCTCGGTGGAGGAAAACCGACTCGGAACATTGGAGTGACCTCTACCGTTAGTCACTGGTTGCTCTTCAATCTATTGCCTGACCTGCGTACTCCTTGTGTCTGAGCGGCTGGCCGGACGTGCGTCATCTTCCACCAGTGAGGGACTGCTCGTCGGCAGCGTCATTGTGTGTGCGAACTCTGTCACCTGTCGTCGCTTTACCCTATCGACGCAACTTGGCCCAGAGACTCTGAACATCCATGTCATCTGCCAGCTTTCGACGGGAATCCATTGGTTGGTTCTTCGTGTGTGCGTGGGCCCGCCACTGGTGACTCTTCCAGCTTACTGGGCATTGTGTTGCTAACTGATTTAATATATTCGTTCGTAATGACACTTAACATCATATAGGCTAGCGCAGAGAGCGCCTGTGAGTAGAGACCTCGAAGGGGCGCTATATAAATATTCAATTACAATTAAATTACTTTTGTTTAACAAGCGATGTTACCGCCTATATATGCAACTCGTGCGGCTCTTCTGTGATCAGTTTTGTAACAATAAGACGCTCAACTGTCGTGTGAAATGATGATGCAATTCGAACTATGTGGAATTCGTGTTGGTTTCTCACCATTTCAATTTGTGCTTATCTATTTATTTATTAGTCTAAACAAAGATGACATAATGTACGATGTACAAAACGTGGGAATCAAAGGCAGACCAGGAAGAACGAACGGCCTACTTAATAGGATCGCCTGTTAACAGCAGTTCAAGTTTCCAATACAGGAAGTTACCAAAATAGTCTGTTGCGAAGGCCAAGACTACAAAAAAACGATTACAATTGCCCTGGACCGATGAGGGCTTGGCCTCGCGCAACGGTTAAAATACACTTATGCACCGGTGTTGATAACCGCTTCGGTAAGGCGATCCGCAGGGTAATAGGATGGCGGATTCAATCCTTTCCTGGCTGTTATTCAAGTGATTTGACCCTGAGACTGACACCGTCTCAACAAATAGACTTGAAATGTTGGTACTGGAGGACCAGAAGCTACAAGACCACTGGATGGATCCGGTGGATCTGGCCAATTCCCATTTGATTTTTTGAGGGGTTTGAAGCATATTTGAGTTGACTCGTCCCAACTGGTTTGGTTGAATGTTGGCTGTAGAAGTTTTAAAGTAGAGAAGTCACGAGAGAGCACCGTGTTGAAGGAAATGAAGTCGATTAAGGTGGAAAACAAAGAAGAGAGGTCGTGCGAAACATGCGAAATTGAAAAACGAAAAGACAAATGTAAACAGACCACTGAAATCAAGCAAAAGACGCAGAAAATCAGAGAAACATTGACAAAACCAAATAAAAACAGTTTATAGACTATAATTGACCAAAAAACTCGTCAAAATATTAAACTTCAGAACATATCGCTCTTGAGTAGATTTCATGAACGGCGCTATATAAATCTCCAGAATGAATGAATGAATATCGAAGCCTACTTGCGTTTACCAAACGTACAGAAGAACGGAACACTCTCTGAGCACCATGTGGCGTGATAGTGATATTCAGTGAACTCGCATCGCTACTCATCGGACTCGAAGTGCGTAGGTCTAACTTCATTACGGAACATCTGCCAGTGAAGTTTCGACGCAACCGTAATCGTAACTCCAGAATTCTAAAACGCTGCTGAAAAGCTAAGAGCAGGGCACCAGTTTATTCACGAGCGCTGCGTCATGTCAGAGGGGCTGTCCAGAGATGCAAAGTGAAGATCCGAGTTCATTTGCCAGAGAGAGACCAGAGAGACACAGTGAAGCAGTCATCTAAATATAGTGGTATTTACTACATCCATTCCGCTTTTAATACCAGGATCAAACAGAGCGCCAATCGTTTGCAACATGATCAACAGACTTCCTGCACATAATTATTCAGAAAGCCGAAAGCATTTTCTATTTAGAAAAAAACAGTTTAAAATGTACTTGTTACGTAACTCCGAGCATTAGCATTTGCGCTGACACTGTGCAGTAAACAGTTTTGCAAAGCATCCTAGAAGTAGCTTTCTATAGCGACGATGATAATTAGGCCTATATAAATTGTCGTTATTACAATTACAAAGAAAGACGCCTAAAATTGCGCTGATAATTAGAACTATTAGACTTCGCTTCTCGCTCCGGAAGTAAGACTTTCCAAGCGTGCCATGCTAATTTCAGTTTCGTTTGTTTTTGTTAAAGCAATCCAGATAATAACAGATGTGGAAAATGAATCAAACGCTTGCGTGAAATCAATTATTCTGTTACTCTGTCATGACTGTTCATGATTTTAAAGCGGTGCTCTCTAAATTCCATTGAATTTTTTGGAACATTGCTTTCACCAGCAGAGTTCTTGGCTGTTGGGTTTCCTCGGAATTTGTTTTCTTAGATCCTGGATTTTCTACGACATGAAGGTCAAGGAAAAGTGGGTCAGGGTTAGATCAAATGTCAACCAATGGCGAAACCAGATTAAGGTCAAAGATCAGGTAAGAGATCAGGCAATGACCTCAACCAAATTTAGGTTAAGTTAAAGTAGGTCAAGGTCAGGTAAGAGATCAACCAATGAGGTAAACAGATTTAGGCTATGGTAAAGTAGGCCAAGGTCAGGTAAGAGATCAGCCAATGGAGTAAACGGAATTAGGTTAAGGTAAAGTAGGTCAAAGTAAGGTAAGAGATCAAAGTGAGATAAGAACTAATGTCACAGCCAGATTTACGCCAAGGTAAAATAGGTCAAGGTCAGACTCCAGATAGCGACGTTCATTGGCCAATTGCTGGCCCGCATTGTGGTAATGGTGGCAACGCTGCTGTGGATTTGCGAGAATTTAGATGAAACCTGGGCTACGTAAATGCCGATCTATCTGTAACATCTTGCTGTCCTTACACGATTCACCGATAGCGGTACACAAAAACAGTTAATCTCTGGATAGATGTTTACTTTTATGGTCAACTGCGGGCCAAGTATGAGCCCAAAGGACATCGCTCTCCGGGAGGTGAGGATTCAGAAGTTGAGAAAGACAGCAATTGATTTACCAGTGAGTTGTTGCAAGGTGAAAAAGCTTTGACAACTTTTTACGAGGACCCAAGACTACGGTTCAAAGTCTCCAGAATCTCCCAATTTTTAGTCATTCGCCGTTTGGCAATTTCAAGTTTTCATTGGCTGAACCTTTTGCCCTCGTGACTTACGTATTTCTTGAGTTGCTGCACATATTTTTTAAATTTCACACGCTTTGAGAATTTCTTGCATGTCCTTGTGCTTTATCGTTTGTGCTGGGTTCTATTGTGCTGTAGTGTTTAATATTAAATTGTGTTGTCTGATTTGGTCGCATTGCGCGATACTGTATTGCATTGTACTGTGCTTTTTTTTTATTATGATGACAATAATGTGTCATATTGTTTTGGGTTGTGTAGTGTGATGTTAAATTGTTTTGTGTTGTAGTGGGTTGAACTACGTCAGAAATATAGTCATCCTCGGCATGACCTTACACAGATTCTGACCTGACACCGAAACAGACCAAACAACTTGGCTATTGCAGACTTAACCATAACCATAACCATAACCAAAAATTTTATTGTTTCAAGTAGGCTAACTTACAACATCACAAACAGATTATACATTGGCCAACAAAAAGCAAAGGGTGAGAAATCCTTAAGGGACCATGGTTCCGCTGACAGGGTTACCCATGTACATGGGAAAAGGTAGCAACAGGTTAAGCATGAAGTACCAAAAGTTGTATAGCTTAACTAGTTAACTAAATCTAAAAAATTATACACGATGAGAGTCTGTACTGAGCACAGTATGTACACATGATTGAAGCACTTAAGGCAGGTAATAGCAAGGGAAGGATGCATGGTGGGAGTCAGGGATCCACAGTCACTAAGTGATGACGGAGTTTCTTTTTAAATATTGAAATGCAAGGAGAAACACGATTGATTTTATATAGCGCCGATGTTTTAAACTAGACTTCCTGACGTGGTTTTGCGTGGCGTTGAGAAATTGAGATTTATATCATATTACATTTCATCGACGAAACTTGAAGCAAAATTATCGCTTGAAAAAACTACTATCGGAGAGCGCGAGCCACTCGAAAGTGATTGCGTCGATTGCGGAAGTTTCTAGTTGACCGTAGTCCAATGTTTACATTTCTGATACGCATTGTTGAAATCGGTCGAAACTTGAAGTACGTTCAATTGCTAAGTGTCTTACTTCCGCATTCAAGACAGTATTTGAATTTGAGACGGTCTGTCTAAATCAAACTGAAGAGAGAGAGGATTTCTCGTGTTTCGGTTTTGAAAGGCAAACAGATCGCGTGAACGCCCGGGCTAAAGATTCTCACAAGAGAACAAGGTGAGTCACTGATGAGAAAACTACGTAAATAGGACGCGTGATGCATTCTGGTCTATCTGCGGATAGTTTGTCACAGCTTGGGAATAAAAAAAGCCGAACACACAAGTCTCAACTAATGGCTGCACTAGAGTGCGGAATACTACCGCATTCCAGGACGAGCAGTCCCTCACTGGTTGACCAAAATGTTTAATTTGACTAAAAGGCCTCGAATAAAAACTATTTCAGTACGACAACGTTATTGAGGACACGTCGGCTATTTATCAAATTCACCTTAGCACAATTCAAACGGCGCTCAGCATGTCTGATGACTGAATGTGGACAGTATAATAGCAGCGCAATGACGAAGGCGTTGGCATACATCTCAACAGACAGCACAATAAAATTGAGGCTGCCTACACTGTATTTGAAAGTAATTGAAGAGAGCAACACGCAAGAATGGCTTGCCAATACAATGCTATTTACCAAAGTCATGCATACATGACATATAGCCTACTTACATATTTCTAAACTTTCTTTTTCGTTTTTCGTTGTCATCTCATTCATCTTTTTCTTCCTTCTTTCTCCTGGTGCTGCTGCTGCAACGACAGCAACTACTACTACAATTACTACTACTACTACTACTACTACTACTACTACTGCTGCTGCTGCTGCTGCTGCTGCTGCTGCTACTACTACTACTACTACTAGGCCTACTACTATTTATTATTATTATTATTATTATTATTATTATTATTATTATTATTATTATTATTATTATTATTATTATTATTATTATTATTATTATTATTATTATTATTATTATTATTATAGTAGATTGCATTAGAATAGATTTAGAGCAATCCATTTCTTGAACTTCCAGAAAACATGGGCAGTTGACAGGTAGTCGCTTTATAAATCGATTAAATGGTGTTGACCTATTTTAATTAAAGTTGTCGCTTTTTCTGAAAATTGTATGCGTTCAGCTCGTTTGCCGATGAACGTACATGCACAACAGTTAATGCGCATATGCAAAGAAAGATCGTACGCCGATATCTCAACGGAAGACAGTGGCAACACGTGTGATGTGAACGTTGCAGTTGCTGCTGGTCCTGCAATCAAAACATCATTTCGTTCTAAACGTAAAACTGCCCGTTACAAAGAACTATGGCTGAAAGCGTAAATCACGGGCAGAATAGGAGCGGGCTGCCTGTAGGTGTTGCACGTAAAGGCCGTAAAAACAGCACAATATCAAAGAAGCGCATGTCGGACGTATCGGCAAACGATACGCGGAGTCATTTGCTCCAAGTTTTCATGTGAGATTAAAAGATGTATCGATCTGCATCGACCTCCAGTTATTAAAAGGGTGTTAAGAGTTATCGATCGGCTTTTCGTGCCTTCTGTAGAGCGTAGTCTGTAATTTAGATGGTATACCATCGACTACAGATTCGTGGTTGTTGGATGGACTGCGTGGGATGACCCTGAGCAGCTTTTGTCTCTGGTCATTATTTGATCATCTTGCTGCCGAACAGCTTCATTTTGGTATCTGTGTCAGCTGGAAAGCAAAGCTACGCAGCGCTGGATGGAGGGATGGGTGTATTGAAGGGAAGGTGATAGAAGTGGATGAAGGGAAGGATGTATTGATAGTTGATACGGTGGGAAGATGGATGGACGGAGGGAGAGACAGACAGACAGATAGATAGACAGACAGATAGAGACAGACAGATAGAGAGAGGTAGAGACAGGCTGCACGCAAATTAGACACTACTAGGGTACCGGCAGAGATGCTGCAGCTAAATGGGAGGTAGTCTGAACTGTTCCAGCCCATAGAAAAGACCTAGGGTGGGGGGGGGGAGACTGTGTGAGAAAACTTAGACCCATCTTGGTCAGATAACGTCAATGGTAACGGCGCTCATAGGATGTTCTTAAACACTGGATTCTAACGAGCAAAAAGGTTCCTGTAAGGCAGCCTTCATGGTTGCTTTTCTTTGGCGTTTTTCCTTGGTTCTTCTCTTTAATGCTTTTCTTTGGTAGCCTACTTTTCTTTGGCGTCCCTGTAAGGGGCGTGTCCACTACGCACCGCAGCATATGCCCTGCGATTGTACCGGTAAAAAATATGCGCAGACCCCCCGCTGTTCTACCCCAAAATGTGAATCGTTGCTTTAACATAAGGCACATGCAAATCAGATGCGACCCTATTAGTCATACTAGTTGGTTATATCCGTTAGCGCTGTTATGGGCGATCCGAATTTCGATTAGAATCTTCTATAAAGTATGGTCTACATGATACGCAACTAATACTTGTTCGGCTTTTAGAGGTGTTTGTCCCTCCAGTTGTTTGTCCCTCCAGTTGTTTGTCCCTCCATTTGTTTGTCCATCTATTTGTTTGTCCCTCCAGTTGTTTGTCCCTCCATTTGTTTGTCCCTCTATTTGTTTGTCCCTCCGTTTGTTTGTCCCTCCATTTGTTTGTCCCTCCATTTGTTTGTCCCTCTATTTGTTTGTCCCTCCGTTTGTTTGTCCCTCCATTTGTTTGTCCTTCCATTTGTTTGTCCCTCTATTTGTTTGTCCCTCCATTTGTTTGTCCCTCTATTTGTTTATTCCTCCAGTTGTTTGTCCCTCCATTTGTTTGTCCCTCCATTTGTTTGTCCCTCCATTTGCTTGTCCCTCCATTTGATTGTCCCTCCCCTTGTTTGTCCCTCCGTTAGTTTGTCCCTCCATTTGTTTGTCCCTCTATTTGTTTGTCCCTCCATTTGTTTCTGCCTCCATTTTTGTCCCTCCGTTTGTTTGTACCTCTATTTGCTTGTCCCTCCAGTTGGAATTCTCTGCCTTATCATAGTTGCAACTGTCTTATTCTGAACTAAAAATTTACCTCTTCCAGTTTTTTAATGCTCAGCTTCGATGTGAAATTCTGAACTTTGTAAGGGAGTAATTATCAACTTTCCGTTTGATTTTATGCATTAAGTTTTTTGCGGAAGACGTGGGGTGCCGAAAACCGTTTTTTTTGCATCGAACGAAAAATGATAATACTGATAATAACAGTAACAACAATAATGATGATAATGATTTTGATGATGATTATGATGATAATAGTAATAGTAAACATACTGATGATGATGAAGATGTTGAGAATAATAATAATGATAATAATAATAATGATAATAATAATAATAATAATAATAATAATAATAATAATAATAATAATAATAATAATAATAATAATGATGATGATGATGATGATGATAATAATAATAATAATAATAATAATAATAAAAATAATAATAATAATAATAATAATAATAATAATAATAATAATAATAATAATGATAATAATAAAAGTAGGAGCATAATGCAATATACGCGATATCATACAATAAAAACGTCATCTGGTCCTCGATATTAATGCTACCAGGACTTTGACTAATTTACTCATATAACGTGTAACATTACACAGATGAAATATGACTTATGAAGTTACGACCAATAAACATATGCCAAAACAAACACACACCCACACACACGCACGCACACACACCCATACACATACATACACACATACATACAAACACATACGCGCACACACATCTTTGGCCATGTATGCTGGAATCACGCGGGGAAACATTGAAGCGAGATGACCGGACCGTTATAATTATATCCGTTGAGTTTCTGTGGGTTAGTATCTGAAGCACCAGATTATGACGACACTGCATACATCCGGCTTTGCACTTCGAAATGCCTAACCGGATGTCGTCAGGTTACATGGGAGCATGCGCACTCAGAGCCAGCCATTAAACAGAGCCGGATGTAGCCGTATCTGTCTCTGCTACGGGTGAGATCGAAACGCATTAGGCGTCTCATGACGGATAAGTTTTTTAATGAATTGCCGGATTTGTTGCTGTAATTAGAGAGGGGTCTAATTGCAGCAACAAATCCGGTTTTTCGTTTAAAAAGTTCTTCTGTCATGAAGTGCACTGTGGCCGATTGGGTAGAGCGCTTGGCCTGCAATGCTGAGAGTATGGGTTCGAGCCTCCACTCAGGAGGTTAATTTCTGTGTAGGGAACTTGAGCAAGTCCTTCACTCACAATTGCTCAGCGTCATCGATGTTCTGTCGTATGGTCGTTTATGCACTTCTGAGCTTTGGAAGGAGAGTAATATCAAATACCGTTGTATTGTATTGTATCGTATAATTAACAGTTTCACTGCTGCGGCGTGAATTAATCGCGTAGTAGATCTATATTTAAATATCCAATGTAAGGATAAGGTAAAGGAAGAAGGGGCAGATAAAGGGAGGTAAGTTAAGGCAAGGAAAGGTTACGTAGGGTGAAATAATTTTTAGTTGTGACAGGGTCATCAATCTGTGCCCGTTAATCTAGTGGTCAACGAGCTGGACTGTCAGTCGGGGAGGTATATATCTCTGCTAGAGAAGAGGTTTGTTTTGAGACTTGGGCTAACCTATGTTTCAGCCATAACGCGCTGGGTTATAAAGAGTACACTGACCATACGCTGTCAGTGGCAAGATGATGCTGTGCGAGAGATGAATAGCCCTCTCATGCCGAGGCTAAACAAATGAAGTCGCTAGTATACTTAATGGGCATGACTGCCTATCGCGGCTGTCATGCGAGACAGTTCCCCTTTTCTTCTTCTGAAGTAAATTGTAATTAGGCCGATATAGCACTATGCAGTTGGGACCCACTAATCATAGGTTCAGTGTAATGCGCTCTGTGACTTCTTAACAACTTGAAAACATGGTTATCTCAATGATCTAACCCCCATTAGTTCTCAAAGTGTAAGCAGTAAATCACATTTGGTCGGTTAGCGTCAGCCAGATGGTACGCACGTGGTACGCAACGGTGGGTTACCCAATATTCCCGTAAGGTTCTTCCCTGTAAACAATATCACCCGTTGGTTGGTTCCACGTGTGTGCGTGGACCCGCCATTATATTGTAAATTGTAGATGGGCATTTATAAAGCGCCTCTAGCAGTAATGACTATTCAGACGCGCTCTCAGCGTGAGCACTCCGAGGAAAGAGAAAAGTTTTCAAGCAACGGACCGAAATGGATAAACCACCTGCCAAAATTTTAGCCCAAATTTGCGGGGCAAGGTTATTCCACGAAAAAGGACCCACAATGGCAAGGGCGCAGCGTTGAGTAATGCCTGTCCTGTCCTGTCCTGTGACTATTCCAGTTTATTGTCACTGTTTGGCTAACTGATGTATTGGTCAAGTTCGTAATGGCATCATAAACTAGCGCAGATAGCATACTCCTAAGCCGCAAATTTTCTGGTTAACGACAGGCTTCAGCAAATTTACGGCTGGTTTTTCGGCTAGCCGTAAAAACGCGTAAACAGTTTTTTCGGCTGTAAGTGCATCGGGAAAAACATTACGAATTTGTTTACTCACTTTCCTTTGCCTACTGCCGCCTGAACTTTCCTTTTTGTACTATTACCTCACTGACGGTGTGCCATCACAAGAAAGTTCATCGTGTTTTTGCGGCCATATTGAAAGTGACACTAGCACACTATTGTCGCTACTAGAAACCAATATGTATATCTCAGATCATACTTTTTTCTTGACGGCTACATTCGCCCACATCTTTGAAACTAACACTCGCACAGTATTGCCGCTACCATACATCGAATCCTGGACCTTGAAAGTATTGAATTCGAAACTTACTTTGTTATTCTAGCTTACCTGTGAGCTAAGATATACATGATTTTCTTTTGGCGGACATATTGGCCGCCATCTTGGAAAGTAACAATCCCACACTATTGTCACTACGAGAAATCGATTCGTTGACCTTGAAAATATTAAATTCAACAATTCATTTGTTATTATAGCTTACCTATGAGCCGAGATAGACATATTTTTCTGTTTTGGCGGCCATATTGGCCGCCATCTTGTAAAATGACACTCGCACACTATTGTCACTGCGATAAATCGATTCCTTTACCTTTGAACTATTAAAGTCGATACTTCAAAATTTGATACTTCATTTTTTATTGCAGCTTATATAATTATGAGCTAAGATATTATAAATTTCTTTGGGGTAAAAAATCCACGATCTCCGTCCTCCATGCATTGTAAAATGTCTTCGGCCTGCGAAGGTTAATATTAGAGGTACAAGCTTAAAAGTGCGTTGGATTATTGCTTTTATTGCGAGTGTCATTTTACAATAAACTTTCTTGCGATGGCACACCACCAGTGCGATAGTAGTACAAAAAAGTTCGTGAAATTCAATTCCACGGTAGATTCAGTGCCTTATTTCTGGGTGCAGGTTAGAGAGTGACATGGGGAATTTCCCCGCGGGGAAACCGCGGTAACCGCGGTAAATCCCGCGGTAATGGGGACAACAATTGCGGTAATACCGCGGTAATGGGGACAAAATTGCGGCAATACCGCGGTAATGGGGGTTTACTCTCGCGGTAATACCGCGGTAATGGGGAATGAGCCGGCAATAAACCCGGGTGATGTTGAGAACTTGAGAACTGATAAGGAGAGTTTATTAGTTTCTGAAGCCTACTAGTCAGAAATAGTCAGGACTTGGTTAATGCAAACTGTCCATAAGATAATAACAGAGTACAGACTAATGCAGTCAACAATACAAATAGTTTTGTAAGCTAAAAACTGTTATTTTTTAATTTGAATTTGTGTAAACTTTTGCGGGGAATGTGATGTCGTCCTGCGGGGATGGGGTGGGGATGGGGAGCAAACCTGCGGGGATGGGGTGGGGGGATGGGGAGCAAACCTGCGGGGATGGGGCGGGGATGGGGACAAACCCTGCGGGGATGGGGTGGGGATGGGGACGACTAACTTGGTGCGGGGTGGGGATGGGGACGAGATTGTCTCCCCATGTCACTCTCTAGTGCAGGTTACTTAAGAACTACATGTAATATCTGCAAGAAATAAATATTCACTATGAACGAATAAATAACGACGTCGAGGACGAAGAGGGGTTAATTTTTACCCCATGACACTTTGGACTCAGACATTTTCTTCCCACATCATGACATTTTCCTGACTTTTTTGTCAGAATATGTCATTGGTCGAAACTTGTAAACACATGGGACGTCAAAATTATTCCTACCTACAGTTGCTCCCGCAATCGGCATCCAAACACCACTGGGGTAATTACTAGCCCCTCCACAGCCTGCGAGGGTTAACATCAACATATATTATGAACAGCAACACTACAGAATAGTTGACATCGAATTTAAAATTGGAAGTCGAACTCGGAATATATGCAACATAGCCTACACTGATTAAAGTTTATTGTAAACAATACACAGTAGCAAGTGCCAAAGACACTTTTAAATTTTAGTTGCAATTTTAACATCAACAATATTATGAACAGCAACACCATAGAATATTTAACATTGAATATAAAACCGGAAGTAGAATTTGGAATATATGCGACATAGCCTACATAGAACAATAGACGGCCACGTAACTGTTGTCAGCATTCACCGTTCATTGCGCACTAAGCACAAACTAGTAAGCCAGAGTGCAAACTTTATAATCACAACTGTGTGCATGTTCTAGCTGCTCGTTTCGTGTAGCTAGAACGGCTAGTCGCTTTTCCGGCGGCTAGCCGTGAAATAACTGTCGACTGTTTTCCGGCTAAACTGAAAAATTTCCGGCGGTTTATCGGCTTGCGGAAAACGTTTCGGCTCGGCGGCTAACAGTGAGACTTGGGGGTATAGCAGATAGAGCTTCTGATTTGTTTTGCTTTTTTGGTGGCGCAATATAAATGTCCAATTGCAATTGTGATTGCAATCACACAGTTTAGAAACCAGTATTATATCCTGTTGTTTTTCTAATACTGTATCTATTTTATGCTTTGATGAAATCACTTTTCGTCTTATTTTTACCTTGACTGTCAGAATTGGTTCATTTCTGATTGAAATTATTAGGCCTTAAGACACACAGAGGTTGTACGCAACCCACAGAACATCTTTCCATTGTACGATGCAGTGAATAAGCTGGTGCCGTGCGCTAGCTTTCAAGTAGCGCTACAGAAATTTTGAATTTACGATTACGATTATCGGGAGTTTGACCTAAGTGAAGTGGTACAGAGACACTTTGAGGGCCAGTGACCTCAGCAGGTACGACTTTTGTAGCTGTGCTTGAAATATACAAATACACAAGAGACGCCGCCATTTTGGGTCCGCAATTAATCGCTTATTATTATTATTATTATTATTATTATTATTATTATTATTATTATTATTATTATTATTATTATTATTATTATTATTATTATTATTATTATTATTATTATTATTATTATTATTATTATTATTATTATTATTATTATTCATGTATTTATTGACCGCCACTATGTTGGCAAAGCACCAGTCGATGATTGCGAGTAAATCTAAGTGAAGATCATGTTCCGAGCCCCTACTCAGTAAGTGTTTAAGCGGGTCTCGAACCCGCACACTGTGCATTACAAGACGAGCGCTCAAACCAGTCTGCTACAACACCATGTTATTGTTATCCACTATGACAATAACTGTCAACAATTTGCTAATAACATTGATCTATCATTATGAAGAGCTGTTGATGTGTATACGCGTTGAATAACTGGCGTGGGCGCACGATCTACGTAGCCATTGTCTTACACAGGTAAAGTGATTTGCATTTTATGAAAAGGATAAATAGATATTGAATCCGGTCTAAGGCGCCTGCATGGTGACCGGTAATCGAGAGCGGTTTCGTTGACGGTGAATGTTGAATTGCTTTCAGGCGTTGTTGATTTGAGCATTGGCCTTAAAGCAACATGGCGGCCGGTGCTTTTGTATGCCATACAATAGACGACAATTACTTCAAAGCGTTGACCCTCTTTTCGAAAATGAAGCATAGCTCGCCTGATGTAAAGGCGTGTGATTTGATGTCACACGTGCCTTGTTACAGTAGCACTCACGTGTATGTAGGTCTATGTAGGCCCACTCGTAACTCCGATCGCGTCTGCTTCTGTACTGGTCTGTGCTGCTATCGTGTCTGCTTCTCTGTCTGTCTTTTTGTCTGTGTTATTTTGTCTGTCTGTCTGTCTTTCTCACTGTATGTCTCTTTGTGATTTTGTCTGTTTCTTCACTGGCCGATCTCTTAATATCTATATCTCTCTGTATCTCTTGTTTTCTGTGTGCCTGTATAGAAGTATTTTATCGTAGTTTTCGTCTTCAATCGGTCTGTCTATCTATCTGTCTGTATGCATGTGACTGCCTCCACCAGTGTCTGAGTCTCTTTGTCTCTGTCTCTTTCTCTCCAGTCTAGCTCTCTAGCCTAGTTTCTGTCATTCTGTGAATTCATGTTTCTGTGATTTTCAATGTGCTTCACCCACTCGCTAACTCGCTAAATTACTAACCCACTAGCTCACTAACTAACTAACTAACTAACTAACTAACTAACTCACTCACTCACTCACTTACTCACTCACTCACACAGAACAGCACAGGTATAGCTGTAAGCCATAGTTGATCGATTGTCAGCAGGTCATCTTCTAAGGGACAAAGAGTTTTCTGGACCGAAGTCTCTTCTGATATTTCTTCTTGTTTACACTTCGCATGGCGTTGTCTCACCACGCCAGAGGCACCAAGACAAACTCAAGCCGCAAAACTAATCAAATATTTGCAGATTATAATCGTTAATAATAATGATGATAACACTATAATAGTAATGATAACGGTGATGATGATGACGAAGACGAGGTTGGCGATGATTACGACGACAACGACGACGACGACGATGATGATGATAACTAATCTGCTAACAAGCCCTACAGGGTTAGAGAAGGGATAATGGCCATATTTTATTGGTGGGGACTTAGAAAAATACTCCGTGGTTGGTGGATGTTTGGTTAGCAGCCGCTCTGGCTCCTCTCTCTGGTCTCCATGGCAACTTGACTCGGACATTCACTGGACATCCATCTCTCGACAAACCCTCTGATACGAGGCAGCGCTCGCGAATAAGCTGGTGCCCTGCTCTTAGCTTTAGAATAGCGCTTTAGAAAAATATGGAGTTTACGATTACGATTACGATTAGTAGTAAGGCTGGGGTTCAAGTTTCTTCCAGTCCAGAAATATATATGTATATATATATATATCGAGATTGTTGTTTAACATGTGAACCCTAGCCAACTCAGCTATGATGAGCACAATGGCCATACACTGTCGGTGGAATACTAATAGATGTCCACCCACATGTGCCGAAGCTAAGAAAAATGAGGTCGCTAACATTTCATACCGGTGGCTGCCTCTCGGGGCTAGCTTAAGAGGCTGGTTTTCTTATTAAGTCTTATTTTCTGTCATTTGATCACAGCTTCTATTAATTGAAAAACTCATTATCTCTTACGATGTTGCACAGCAATTGTCTTTCATCATGAGCGGGGTTGACGGGAAGGGCAAGATCACCTTTGAAACCACTTTCTTTGCGTGTCTTTGAATAGGATAATAAATTAACCCTTTCTTTTGGCAACATGAAGTGGGAAGAACAATAAATTAACCCTTTATTTCATCGCTAATCAGGCCATGGCACTCAAACTGTCGAGAGAGCCATATTAAGTGTCAACGCTGCTCAAGTGTTGCATCTTGAAACTGAGCCTCAAGGTTATAATTTTCGGCAGCGATAAAACGATTATTTGCTCTTCAGAATTACGTTCATCTATCAACATACGTGCCTCTGCTTGTGGGTCTCTGTGTGTCTGTATGTCTGTCCATTTGTCTGTCTGTCTGTGTCTGTCCGTCTGGCACTGTCTACGTGTCTTCTGTGTGTGTCTCTCTCTGACTCTACATCCCTTGGGATGTCCATCACCTGTCTGTCTCTCTCACCTCTGTCTTTCTCTGTCTGTAGGTACCTCTGCGCGTGTGTGTCCCTCTCTCTGCAAATGTGAGTGATAAGTTCGTCTAGCTGAAGGGTTCATGGTCTTGCTCAAAGATTATTTGCATGCATGACTCTGATTAAAGTCAGCGGAAACTGTCCGTGTCATAGCAACTCCAGGTATAACCAGCGCAAACCAGGTAAACTGGGTACATAAGGTAATCAGGTTTATAAGGTAATCAAGGTACAACGGATACGTACACGGTAAGCAGGTAAAACAGGTACACCAAGTGTGCCACAGGTACATAAGGTACAAACAGGTATCAGGTACAACAGATTATAAGGCAGACGAAGCCCTTTGTCAGAGTTTGTTCTACCTGGCTTAAGCTCTGAGCCAAATGAAAGAATTAATGGTGTTAGAAATTTGTGGAAGTAATCTTTTTAAGTTCAACTTGAACACATTCGACAAGAACAATCCAAACGCAAGCTAAAAGGATTTTAAAAAATATTGAAAACAGCAGTCAGGTGATACAGTTGTGGAATACAATAGTGCACAATGGTCCAAAATAAAAGAAACACCAATTTTTACTCGGGTAGGAGTATTGCTAAACTCCAGTACTTGTAAGAAGGACACAGGGACCGAATGAGGAAACTATGTTGTTTTAAAGCCGTAATAGGCAACTTCTTTTAACAGAGGGCCGCCCTAAGACTTTAAGGTTATCGCAGGGGCCGTGTGCCAATCGCGGGCTAATTTTTGCAGATACGCTTGCACCAGAAAATGAAACAATATTAATTTTATTAACACTAAAAAATATTGCAGAATAACCTTTAAAATAAATTAAGATAATTTTTATGATGAAAACCTAATTATCCTGATACATATAGCCTAGTCCTACACTACAAAAAACAAAATATGTTTTAAGTTTATTCAGTTTTAAAAATAAATAAAACGGATAAAGGTTCCCAAGTGCCAGGTACAAAGCTAATATAACAGACATGTCAAGGGCCGGTTCAAAGGTCCCCCAGGGGCCGGCCTCGCCCGCTGGCCCTATGTTGTCCACATCTGTTTTAAAGGATGTCCTGTGACTGCAAGTACTGTTGATGCCGATCTTGTTTTCGCAGATGTTATGGTTGTGATGCGACTGGAGCGACGGTTGAGGTGGATGCTGTTTTACAACGCTGTGGCACAACGATGTTGATTAGCGTCGCCCTCCTCCTTTATCAGGGCTGCGGACTGGCAGCACCCGAAAACGACAGCGGTGGAGTTACTGAAACAACGAGACCGATTTGAAGGCATTATAAAACTGTCCAGATGAGTGTATTTTAAGGTATGAATAAGTGTTTAGCAAAAGCTGAAGTCTGCTATAGCATAGTTGAAGGCGATTGCAATGCTCAGGTTACTGAATTTAGCTAGAGTTTTCAGGATAAGCACACGAAAGTGCCGTGTAATTTAATTTCCATTCCCGACTACTAAATAAAACTTTGTTCATAGGCGTTACAGATACCATATCTTGAGTCCTTAGGCCTACTAATGTAACATTTTGGCAGGACTACTCAAAAGGAGGTCATGCAACTTTGAAAAAGAGAAGAAGAGCAGTCCCTTAAGCTAGCCCTGAGGCAACCATGGGTATGAAGCGTTAGCGACTTCATTTTCTTAGCCTCGGCATATGGCGGCGGGTGGCCAATCCTCTCCTTCACCGTCTCATCTTCCCACCGACAGTGTACGGTCAGTGTACTCAGTATAGCTGAGTTGAATAGGGGTGCTGGTGGAACGGAAATCATCTCAAAGTCTCAAACCAAATTTTCTGCCCTAGCGGGTATTTGAACTCCATACCTCTCAATTGACAGTCCAGCGCGCTTACCACTAAGTCTTATACTATCGAGCACCCCATCTTTGAGGAGTTCATAAAAAGGCGCTTCCTAAATGTCCAAATACAATTTCTGCTGCAGCAGTGGTTGTTCTTTACGCGTGACATCTGTTTCGGTCTATCGTTTGGACGCATAAAACTCTCTGTGCCTCCTACTCTTTCAACATTTCCTTTTTACAGCCTGCTTTTTTATTGCATATCGCGCCGGGCGCTCAGCTTTTTATGCGTTTTCGCATGCTAGAAGTTGATACTGCGCTTTGTACGCTATCCATTTCACCAGCGCGTGCAAAGCGTAGATTAAACTTTTTATTAGAAACTTTTGTGCATTTGACATAATTATTTCACCGATATTCTATGGATATTTTTGGAAAGGGTCAAGTCGATAAAAGGATTTGTCCTTCAACCTGTTTTTACGGCGTTAAAGTCCACTCTATACAGGCGATAATATTTCAAGAACTACTGAGCAAACACACGGGCACAGTGGACTCTTTCGACGTACTCCAGATGCTCTTAATTGAAAGCAAAGTACTTGTGTGCAACAAATAATCCTACTCAGGGAAGGCGCACGATTCCATGTCGTGGGCCCTTGAGCCGGCAATAGACGAATCCCAAGGTCACAGACACGGGGTCAGTGCATGGTAGGACTTGCCCCTTACAATCCTTACATATCAGCTTAATTACTCCGATACCAATTTTAACTGCTTGATGGCAGAGGCATGTGTCGGCAAACAACTTGGATTTGGTCGTTACAACGATTCGAAACCAAAACCGTTTGATAATCGAGCAAGTGTGTTACCACTAGACCACCATGCCGCACATTCTATTGCGATGAACGCTGCACTGGCTTCCTTGCCATCGAGGACTGGATTATCTTTCAGATCCTCATCATTGGAAGATCTTGGAAGAGAGTACTGGGTTCCTGCGTGTTTCCAACCAGCCACGTCGACGATCGTTCGGGGTCAGCGGCCCACGCTGATCACCGAATATTTTATCATTACAATCTTCGAGATAATGACTGATTTAGATCATCGGACACTATCTAAGATGTCCTTTAAGTCAAGATGACAACAGACTGTCAGCTTCTGATGAACTCGGGTCTTATTGGCGTCATAGGTCATATATCAACGACAGTTTTCATACAGCCAGCCACCTAACCTTTTCAAAAAGCTTATCACCATAGGCTGTATCTCTACCTCGGAAGATTGATCTATCTGTATATTGACCTGATTAAGGTTTGGTGCATCAATGGTTAATGTTTTGTGCATTGTAGACGAGGGCATACAGCGTGTACTCCCACCTCAAAACTGTTTCTTTTAGTATAGTCACCTGTACAGAGCGTGTACTCACCTCCAGAACGTGCTTTGACATATTTTTCTTATTAGCTGCATAGTGTAGAGTCTATAGACTAGTCTATAACTTTTTAAGACTATAAACTACAAACTCATACCCCTAAAACTTTCGGAAAAATAACCTGAAGGCTTTAGGCTACTGTATCGTGTACTCATCTCTAATGTTACCACTACAGCGAAGAAGTTACCAATTACACATCTAACATGTGCACAGTCCGGGACATTCATCTTCTGTCAGCTGTCAGATATCCAAATGATTGAAAGCCAGTGAGACATACTGAGTTTTGATTTGAGTCGTTGAGAGGAATCTTACAGCCCACCGAACATTAGAAAAGAAAGCAGCCTTTTAGGAGAAGAAAACTATATGAAAACTTCAGCAGGTTAAAAATAAGATGTATTTGAACAGTTTTATGTTGCATCTAAATTTTAATTCAAATGATACTTGAATTTTATTGGATCATCGTTGCACAAACACAGCCAAGCAGTCAGCAAGACCTACTAAAACTTGCATCAATTAATTTACAAGTGTTTTCCTGTGGATTAGACGTTAAATGGGACAAGTATCGTATTTAAACCGCTCTCGAGCTGATATACTCAAGTGGGTTGAGCGTAGGTAGTCAATAAAACGAGGGCCTGTCAAATGTCCTAGTTTAAAAAACGCAATCGCTTCTATCTTCGCGATAAATGATAATGATTTCTTATCTCTTGTCTACTTCAGTTTTAACTCCTTAAACTTGTAACGGACATGAAAGATTAATTGTTTTTGGAGCACTGACAAAGACTCTTCTATATAGGCTATACTATTTTGCAATATTTGAAACAACTTCGTTAAAAAGTCTAACACACAGCGTCATTTTGTTTGAACAGATACCAAAGTATAGGAAAGACATTGAAACATAGAAAAAGTAGTTTTTACTTTATACTAAAGTAAATAAAAGACTCCGAAGATGAGGGAAGATACCATAGCATAGGTAAAGTAAAGAAGTACAGAAAAGGTACTGCAGTAAAGAAGAGGCAACAAAGTAAGATCTGGATACAAAGTACCGGTAACGACGTACTGAAATAGCACGTATTTACAAACACTGAAAAGTACTACAGTACTAAAATCATACGTAATCACGAATACAGAAAAGTACTGAGTACGGATTATAAGATTTCCAACATATCCAAGAGCTTATCAGCCTCGAAACCTCACGGTCCAAACTGTAATTACAATTACAATTTCTATATCATCGTCAGAAGCAAGCTACTTCTAGGATGCTTTATGCTTTCAATGTTAGCGCAAATGCTAAGAGTTGCATAGTAAGTACATTGTAACCTTTTTTTAAACATGAAGGGTACTAAATACAACATACAACACAACTGAAATGTAACAACGCCCGACACTCCCCCACTGTTTGCACTCTGACAGTGCCAGTCGCAAGCCTGGATGAAGGAGGAGGGCGACGCTAATGATCCTTGCTATCACACAATGTCTTTAAACTGAAACTACTACTACTAACAACGTCAGCCTTAGAAGTCCAGAAGTGCACATTGAAGCCGGGCAAACATTAAGATCCAAGCATAGACTGGAAGAGATAGGTTTTCAATTTGAAGCGGCGAACATGATGCGGTAGACCGGGTAGAGAGTGAACAGGGAACGTGGTAAAGCTACTACGTCGTTGGACTTTTCCTGTTGAAGCCTGCGACGTTGGAGAATTTTCTAGTTATCTGAGCACGTCTTGCTTATTGATGGACTGCTCTTTACTGATGGACTTTAACACCGTTTAGACTTTAGACTATCGTATAATAGCGAGACTCTGATCAGTTTCTTTTGAAACGGTGCTTATGTGAATTTCTGATAACAATTAGGCCTACCCTGCAATCGCAAACTCGCTATGATATAGGGACCTTCATTATGGTTCTGCCTGTGTTAAAGTCCGATTGGGCTGAAATCGTTTTAACACTCTAACGACGAGAGTGTGCTAGAAGCTACTGGGTACAATGTAGCTCGTTGTTAAAGTGTTAATCATTGTGCTTAGCTTTTAAGTAACGTTTTGGAAACTTTGAGATTACGAATAAGGTCATTCATCTATTTGATGTCACCTAGGTTACCTCTGTCAGCACGCTCTCCTGGGCCCATATGGGACCAATATTACCAGCTGGGACCCGTATTATAGAACCCATCCTGGTCCCAGCTGATGCTCTTGGAAATATTGGCAACAGTTTACTTCCTACTAAGCGGAAACTCTGTATTTTTCTACATTTCCCCTTTGTATCTCATAACTATATTGTTGTATTGTATTGCATTGTAATCATTGCATTAGGCCTATATTGTTACAATGACCGACAATATCATAAGACCTTTTAAATTACTAAAAGTCTTATGACATTGTCGTTAGGAAGAACAAGTGAACGAACGCATAACTAACTGAATTAGATTGAAGAGCGTGCATGTTCAAACCGCTCTGAAACGGTCGATGTGTGCGGGTCTTGAGCAGACAGTATTAACGAAACAGTGGCTATCATCGCATAGCAACGCCGTAAACATTATTGCGAATTTGATATTAACGAGAACCGCTTCCTCAAGCATCTTTTATCGCCCTCTAATACATTGCGTCGTGTCTTATAACCATTGCAGTGTATTATATTTCCATTCTGCCGTGAGCCATTGACTTCAATGTTCTGCATTGTGTCATACAGTCGCAGAAGTGCTTTGAAGGATATTGCACTGCGATGTATTTACATTGAACCACCCAATGGCATTCAATCTGACATGCAAAAGACGGCTGATGTCAGCGGCTGGAACTTCTTGATCTCTTTCACATGGGCTCCGCTTGTAGCGATGCTTCTGAGTGCATGTCTTCAAGTGGCCTATATAAATTTACGCAAAGAATGAAGATATGAGTATGGTATTGCATTTCATCCGTTCCATGTCATTCAATTTTATGAAATTGGTTTCTATAACATTGCATCACGTCAGCGCCCTTGAAGAAGCTGGTGCCCTGCGCTTGGGTTTCAAGTGGCTCCTTAGAAATGTGGAGTTTTCGATTACGATTATATGAGTATATCTTTTTATATGTAATTGCATTGAATTGAATTTATAATTATAATTATAATAATAAGAGAAATTACTAATTTATAATTATAAGAATACTAATTGAAGCAACTAATTTATAATAATAATAATAATAATAACAATAATAATAATAATAATAATAATAATAATGATAATAATAATGATAATATTAATAATAATAATAATAATAATAGAGGCAACTTACTTATAATTATAATAATTTACACAATATCAACTTTCTACATATTCAGATTTAATAGATATTTGCTGCAATTAATACATAGCCGATACATAAAAACAAGAAGCCAGTACACGGTAATTGTAATTGTAATTATACTTGTACTTATTGAACTCTATAACGCTGGTGTCTGATACACGCACACACACACACACACACACGCACACACACACACCAACACACACACACCCACCCACACACACTCACACACTAATACATATTGTATGTCTAAATAAAGACGAACAAGCATTGTTTAGCAACCAATTTCTACTTTTATATACAGCTCGCGTGGTCCTTGATATCGTTTCCCATTTTCCAGTACATATTCTGCCGGGGATCAGCCCGTCAGCGATTTCTCCACTCGATTTACCGTGAACCCATTTACTCCAGGTCATCCAGAAAGATTCACCGGCAGATTTTCCACGTCCGTTTTCTCGTTCGCTTCATTTCGTTGTTTTTGGGAGGTTGAACACGTGACTGCCGCCATGATGGTGTAGCCAATCTTCGGCATTATTGTCTACTGCATACATCCACGACACGTAAGACATACACGAGTAGACATATACATATACACAGATACATACAAAGACATATTGGGATATGCAAATACGCATTTTAGACGCATAGACACTAAGACGCATACACGCGTATGTATATATAAACGTATGATGCATACATACATAGTCTACACATATAATGTATATATAAATACATACATAAATACACACATACATAAATACATACATAAATAAATACATAAATAAATAAATACATACATACATACATGTACATACACAGGCCTACATACATATAAGTACATGCATACATTACATACATACCTACAGTCATGTCTGCGCTTGTCATCGGCCATGTCGGTCGCTGATCGACTTCTCCGTCATTTCGTCGGATTATTTCGTCTAAACGCAGAATTTTCTCAGTAAATTCGATAGGGCTGCGGATTTTAACGATTAATTAATCGATTAATCGTTAAAAATTTTAATCGATTTATTTGGGCTTGTTCGATTAATTTTCGATTAATTTTCTTACTTATTTTATGACGTCAACCGACCTATTTCCGGAATAAACAATATGGCGAACAGTATTAATGTGAAACATTTTAGTGGAAAATTATGCGATCATTTTGCATTTAAGGTAAATGCTGAGGAAAAAGTTGAAAATGGTGAAATTATTGAAGATTTTTGTAGATAAAAGGTAGTTACTACTGACTACATTCCTCAGTCTGACAATTAGAACTTTAGCATGTCGAATGATTGAAGGATTTTTGCAGTGTATACATTCTAAACAGTTTTTCACGCTTTATGTAATTTGGACCAAATTAATTGAATTTAATCGACTAATCTCGATTAAACTTTGGAGATAAATCGTTTAAAATCATTTTTTAAATCAGTACCAGCCCTAAAATTCGACCATGTTGAAGTTTTCTGGTGCTAGGTTTGCGTACCGGACTTATTCGTCAGTTTTCCCAAGGATTTTGTGCGTTTGATGGTATTTTGTTCGGCAGTCGCTTTGGCCCATGTGACAGCATCAGGCCCATCCTTCCGATGTACGGTCGAGCCTGAGCCATATGGACCGTGTACGCCGCCTGTTGTCTCGATGGAGGACGACCGACGCGGGCCGTTGGAGTAACTTCGACCTTCAGTCGCTTCAATCTACCGACCGACACACGACGAATGCCTTCCCTGCGTACTCCTTGTGCTTCGACGAATAGCCGGACGTGCATTGTCTTCTACCAGCGTCATTGCGTGTGCGAATGCTGTCACCTGTGGCTGCTCTATTCTATTGACGCAACTTGGGGCCGGAGACCCTGAACATCCAAACCATCTGTCAGCTTTCGACGGGAATCCGTTGGTTGGTTCCACGTGTGTGCGTGGGCCCGCCACTGGTGACTCATCCAGCTTACTGTGATGTTATACTTTCGTTCGTAATGATATTTAACTCTAATGGCTAGCGCAGAGAGCGACTCTGAGTAGGTCTCTTGAAGAGGCGCTAAATAAATTCTCAGTATGAATTAATAAATACATACATACAAACATATACATACATACATATAATATGCGTACATAAATACACACATACATGCATACATACACACATACATGCATGCATACATACATACATACATATACATACACACGTACATACATACATACATACATACATACATACATACATACATACATACATACATACATACATACATACATACATACATACATACATACATACATACATACATACATACATGGACACATAAATACATACATACATACACATACATACATATTACATACGCCAATACACATGTAGGCTATACACACTCACTGACACACATAGGCAGACGTCCTGCGACACGTACAATCATCCGGGTGTCGATGGCATTCATCTTCCTGCAAAGCGCTGTAGACGACCTGTTTCCAGAACTAAATCGTTCTCTGCAACACAATCTCTCGATTTGCTCTTCTCCACAACAGAAGCCATAACTCACGCGCTTTGTAATACAGCTCGTTGCCAGACACCGGCTCGCAAAGGGTTAACCATTATAGGCCTCTCCGACCGCCTATATATATATTTTATATCTGCGCACAGATAGCGCGCGCGTGGAATGTATGTGCGCATTTGTATATACGTGTATCTCTTTATTTTCGATGAGCGAAGTACTGTCACTGATATGTGTCTTGTCAAAGCCATTAATAATAATAAGCCCGCCGCGTGTTGCCGATATATGTACATATATAATATATACACAATGGGCTTCATACATAATGCTTTCGTCGTATTCGGCTATGTATGCATTATACATGTATATGTTGTGTGCGTGCATACAATGGGTTATATATATATATATATATATATATATATATATATATATATATACGTGGCGTATGTGTGTGGCATATAAGGCTTCGGTGTACAAGCTAGTAGGATGACAAATACATCCATCGTAAATCGATTTGCTGCGGGCCGGCTGGCGGGCTGTTTTTCTGCCTACACCACGACCGAGTCTCTCTCCCTCTCTCTTGTCCGTTGGCCCCGATATAAAAGCCAGCCGGAGGCACGCAGTTACAGCGCGCGCTATCGTTGGACTCATGTAGACTAACAAAACGGATCCTGGCGCTTATTACTGTCTGCGTTTAAATTCAACGGTTTCTACGCCGGTGGCTCTATGCGGGCTGATCTGGCGATTAGTGTACGCTGCTGCTTGACCAGGACGTGACCGCGGTCAGTGGTGACAGAACGAAGGACAGTCAGAGGTAGAGGCAAGGGAAGAAAGAGACTGGCGTTTCCAATTCCTTCAAATTAGTGACCGGAATTCCGGATCGAAGCAAATCCACGCGACAATTTGTTGGCTCTTTTTCAGTGCACCCAAAAAGGTAATTAAAATAAAAGCTCTACAGGCCCATTGAAATCTGAAATCGTCGTAGGCGCATCACGCACTCGTTGACTTATACAGCGACCCAGGCGCAGCTCAGGCGGGACCAGGTGCGCTCAATGCACGTATTGTCAATGGACTGACGACGAATAGAGAAAAACCTTTGCGAAGCTGATGCCTGGTTTTTAAGTAACGCCCATCAGTTCCTCTGGCTCCGTCTGGACCTCTGGCAACCTGGACATGCACTTGCTAACCCTCTGATACGACGCAGCGCTCGTGAATAAGCTGATGCCCTGCGTCTGGGTTTTGAGTAACGCTTTGGAAATTTGGGATTACGATGTTTTGTTGTAGCACAGGTTGTCATGTCAGTATAATGTGTGTGTGTGTGTGTGTGTGTGACTGTGTGTGTGTGACTGTGTGTGTGTGTGTGTGTGTGTGTGTATGTGTGTATGTGTGTGTAACGTAAGCTGAAGCCCCAGTGATCTGGGTTTAATTCCTAGACACGTCGTGCGAAATGGACATCTTAACCACTCTTGTGACATCAGCATCATCATCAACATCTTACCTCTGCAGATTGACCTCTGACCTTTTGGATATAAACCGGGCTTCTGATCATGGACAACGGCGCTATAGAAGGTGTAGATTAGATTAGATTAGATTAGATTAGATTAGATTAGATTAGATTAGATTAGATTAGATTAAATGGTTAGTGATGTTGCACGTGGTGTCTATCGAGCGCTTCCTTGAAACCACAGATACGCATGGCTGATAGACCATGGAAGCATACCTGTCTCCCGATTCCGCCTATAGCCTAACGGTGGTGGTGTCAGTCCAAGCCTGGAGAAAGGAGGAGGGTGACACTAATGCTAATCATCGTTGTTTTGACAGTGTAGTTAAACAGCAAAAACCAACCAACTCCCAATTCCATCGGTTATAGACTGAAACTATCCAACTGGTTGCGATTACACTTGTACATTTCGATGAGCGAGCTATATAAAACATTAGCGCAATATAAATGAACTAGCTTGACCTTACTTGATGGATATATAATCCATTAATCTCCTTCTCTTCCTCCTCCTCATGACTATCATCTAGTCATTCTTCTTCCTTCACAGTATCATATTCTTCTACCTCTGCTTTCCCCTTCCTAATTTCCTATTCGTATCTCCTCTTCCCTCTACACCTGAACGGTCTTCCTTGGGCATCAACAACACCGTGTTACAATCACCCTCGGGGCCTTTTAACGGATTGCCCCTTCTAAGACGCCAAAATAATCCCGCTGATTATTCGATCACGGAATCGATTACTTTGGCTCAGGTAACGGAAGAACCTTTGCTAATGAGCGATTATCGATAGAGTGCAGCTGAACCTAAGATCGCACGTGTCGTCTTTTGTATCGAAGGCATTGCACTGCAGAATGCAATAGTATACGACATGTAAGTTTATCAGTTGCTTATCACTGACACTCGCGTTGCAAAGCGATAAGCAACTGATAGACCTACATGTCTATATGAAGCAACTGAAGCAATGATTTCACTGTGTTATATGTTGTTAAGTTACACTTTCTAACCTCAGAGATCGTTCGATTAATGGCGCTGCATGAAGGCTGTGTTACTATCTAATACAATAATTATTTGATAAAATACAACGCATCTGTTATGATCAACAATACAATATAATACCATGCAATACTATGCCATGCAGTACCATGCAATACTATGCCATGCAGTACCATACAATTATACTATGCAATACAATACCATACAGTACTATGCAATACCATGCAAATTCTATGCCATCCAGTGCCATGTAATACTGTGCCATGCAGTACCATACAATACTATGCCATGC
>JACEVL010000233.1:0-92500 GCA_020284085.1 Aporrectodea caliginosa | reverse complement strand
ATGTATGTATGTATGTATGTATGTATGTATGTATGTATGTATGTATGTATGTATGTATGTATGTATGTATGTATGTATGTATGTATGTGTGTGTATGTATGTATGTATGTATGTATCCTGTATGTATGTATGTATGTATGTATGTATGTATGTATGTATGTATGTATGTATGTATGTATGTATGTATGTATGTATGTTGCAATGTATACATGCATGTATGTATGTATGTATGTATGTATGTATGTATGTATGTATGTATGTATGTATGTATATATGTATGTAGCAATGCATACATACATAAATACATACATACTTGTATGTGTGTATGTATTTTATGTATATAACCTATAATGTGTGTATATGTAATTATGTATGTACTGTATGCATGCACTGCATGTATGTATGAATGTGTTTGTGCATAAGTATGTATTTGAGTACGTTTTTGTATTCATGTATGTTTGCATGTGATTATGAACCCACGCGTAATACCTGTATAATATTCCAAGCCCAAAATGTAAATTCCATCGCTAATAAGCAGGTGAACTCCATGTGCCATTTGTGTAAAAGATGTCTCAGGTTTCTTCATTGATTTCACGTTTTTTGAACATCAGTAGGAATCGATATTACAGTCATTGAAAGAAAATATTGCTCGGGAGCCAAAAGTACAAATGCCGCTAACAGGTTGACCTAATCTCTTAGAATAGATTATTTGCACTTCCAACAATTACGAATTTAATCGGTTTATGTTAGCTATGTCAGTGCAGGGTATTGTGAATTAGTTTTCCACAAAACAACCAATGAATGTCATTACATTGCAGAAAAGACCATTCTACAGCTGCACTAGAAAGGGAAAGGGAAATGAAAAGAAAACCGAATAAGAACAAGGCATTGATGCATATGATATCGTCATATGATATATATAGAAAGGGATGCTTCTTTATCATATGACATCATATGATTTATCGACGTCATATGATATTATATTATATATATTATATTTATACAATGCATTTATAGAACGGCTGATTTATCGACTGTGTATTAATTCCAGAAAAACATAATATCTAACCAATGACGTTGTTTTGCTTCGGGCAGACATGATATCATGTGATGGTATCATGTGATACCATATGTAGAGGCAGACATACATACATACAAGCATGCATACATATAAGGCATGCATACATACAAACATACACACATATATTATGCAAACATACATAAATACCTACATACCTAAATACATGCATGCATACATGCTCACATGCATGCATTCATCCGTTCATATATGCAGATACGTGTATGCATACATACATACATACATATGTGCATACATACAAGCATACAAACACATACATGCATACTTGCATGTGTGCTAGATTCCATTCGGTACTACTTTAGGAGATTTGAGTCTGTATTTGTCATATAATTGCTTTGGTATTTCCTTTTGAACAATAATTATGATATTAATGAGTCTATGATTTCCTGTATTTTCTGCTACAGTCTGACATCGATAATTATCAGAACAAGGATCGCGCTTTGTACAGATATTGATTGAGCTTTGCCTTAGACGAAAACTTGGACCATACTCCAATCCGAAACTCAACTCTGCCTGTTACGAAACTATGATAATTTCGTCGACAAAATTGAAACTTTGAAGCGAAAATTGAAACACGAATTGGACGAAAGTTGAACGGGTTCTTGGTACCTTGCCTGTAGGCGAATAACTTCAGTGTTGACACAGAGATATGTATCAGAACTGCGACCTCATTAGCTGGATCAACTTATCATCAAGCTCAACAACAGACGTGCATATCGCCAGACGAAGTAACAGGTAAATTATGATGCAGCGTTTTGGTAATTAACTCCAGCCCGAATCGATCTCTATTGAAAGCGTAATTACCTTAATTACCCTACGTAAAGCACTCTGAATCGTTTAATGTTCAAAGAGCAATTAATTAATCATAGTCAAAGGCATGTTCTTCCTTCTTCTGGGCCTCGCTCTTCCGTGACGGCTTGCCAGCCAACCGTCCCAATCTTCGACTCGTCTCCGGTTTAGATGTAACCACAATATATATCGGGAATTGTTTCATATTCAAAGCTCAATTAACTTAATTACTGTAATAAAATATGTGAGATTGTTCTGTATTGAAAGCGTAATTACTTTAACTTCCCTACATAAAACGGCGAGAATTGTCTTATTCAAAGAGTAATTATGTCGGGGAGTACAAGAAGCAATGAATGTCTTCATATTATTTGGTATAATAAGGTCATTTGCGGTTCAGTGTAAGGACCGTAAGAGACGGAGCTGCAAATCCTTAAAACATAATTGCCGTTAAAACTTAAAAGCGATCGGACGATCTCTCACATCGATTCGCGAAACGCTACCGAAGTAGCTACACCATTGTCTCATACTAATGGAAGTTGAAATGTTGAAAGTAAACTTTAAGTTTTGTTAATAGCAGATGGCAATTTCCCAGCATAAAGAGTTTATATCTAATTAAAGTATGCTATTAACGGGAGTTAATTTTCTAATGTAGGCCTACATTGACGTATGTTGATAGTCGGAGTAAATTTTCCAGCGTACATTGATCGATGTATGTTAATAAGAGGAGATAATTTTCCAACGTACATTAATGTGTGTTAATAACTTGATTTAATTTCCAACGTACATTGATGTATGTTAATAACCGATGTTAATATTTAACAACGTATATCAATATATGTCAATAACAGGAATATAGGTATGGAATAATTTTTCAAACGTGCATTAATATACGCTAATAACCGGAATTAATTTTCCAGCGTACATTAATGTATCTTAATTACCGGAACTATATTTGCCAAAATTATCACTACATAACATCAGAGTAATGAACAGGAGCTAAATCTTTGGAACGCATTTAAGCTACACCCTATGACGCCGCTGATAGCCTGCGAATAATGAGCACAAGGCCAAGCGTGGGTTTGAACGTTAACCCTTTTCGCTTCGTAAACAAGTCCTGTAATTAAACCTATGTCCGGGTCCTCAAGCGTTTATCCTGCATAGAAACGGATGTGCTGTTAAATTATCTTTGAAACAAAACACGGATGCTGACTGTACTTTGTTTACAATGCGGTTCATTGTGCTTGATATATTATGTCGGCGCTCATCGTCACTGGGCTACTCTTTCAAAACTGGGCGGCCGTTCGTTGATACGGCCGGCTATGAAAACAATCACACTGTGCGCCGTGTGTACGAATTATGTGCGCTGTGTGTACGAATGATGTACGCATATCCATGCAGTGCGTACAGTCCATCATAATACGAAGCCGTGGCAGAAGCACTGAGGAGGCAGGCGTGCCTTTGGGTCGAGTGCTGCTTGTGCATCGGGCGTGTCAAGGCCATTTTAATAGATTCCTTTAAAGTTGCCATGTATGAATATTCTGAACATACAGATACTCACACTCCGTAGGCATGTGTTTTCGTTCAGGCTTTTATAGCGCCATTCAGAGTGTCGTAAATTATATGCTCAGATGTCGTAGGGTGGTTGGATATCCGACGTCTAAAGCAGTTGCTACTGTAAAGAAGCTGAGAACTACTACTTGGCTGTATTGCTGAGAAGCGGTTAGGAATTTCAGTAGAAATGTCTTTCAGAAAACGGTAAAGACGGTCCACTCTCATTTAAGATGTATGATCCAAGCTGGTTCAGGATTAAGAAAGCAGCTTCCGGAGGATTTCTAAGGCAGTAGCGTATACCAAACTTAGTCATAGCCTATTCGAACGAACTTAATTAAAATTTTGTGATATAACCATGCATGAAAGAGTTTTAGCAAACAGAAAAAAATGCGGACGACGCTGCTAAGTAGGTAAGTAAGTAAGTAATTAGTAGGTAATTAGATAAGTATATTCTTTATTAGCCAACTGCTAATCGTATTTTGGTGTACTTACAACGGATAAACACAGTTAAAAACTAATCTGTATTAGCTCGAGACAAACGCCCACAATTTACGACAGCAACAATGCATACATCAGTGAAAAAGGAGCACAATGTCAATAGGATGCAAAATTAATAGAAAAAAATGATGCAATATTATTATAAACAGTTTTACAAGTCTAACTTAGTACACAGTTACATAGCTCTGAACTAGATAAGAAAGTAACTTTACAGAACTTAGACAATCGAGTCTAACCCATCCTATAAAATGCAGCGAAGTATCTGGATATAAAGTAGATTTGCCTTTTATACAAGACAATCCGTGTAAAAGTAGGTAAGTAAGTATATTCTTAATTACACCAGTTGCATACTCGCACGCTGGTGTATATACATCTTATATGATCTGTTGATGAGAATACGACATTCTAATTATAAACGCTTTTCGCATAAGATCGTCTGCAAGAGGTATGGACAAAGGAGTGGTCGTGCGTTCGCGGTATATATTTGTGGCTTTTGGGGGTGATAGTGACCTAGGCAGTAGCCTACATGATGGCCCGTGACAAGTGAGGGAGAAGTGAGAAGAAGAAAGACTGAACTAGCTCAAGGCAAAAGGCAAAGTATTCGAGGAATTGTATCTTTAACTGGAGATAGTCTGATAAGTGGGAAGCAGTTCCTCTTTCCGATTGAATTATTATAATAGTTTATTATTATTACTATTAATTTTAGGCCCTACTATTACTATTATTAGCAGTAGCAGTAGGGGCATTGCTATTATTGTTAATATGCCCTTATTTAGAGCCACTATACAAAGCCGAACCTCTTCCGAAGCAAATACTCTTGTTTAACTGGTGCTTTGAATCGACCAGCATCATTATTATTTTGTTCTGATAATCGAGTCTTAAAACAAATGACGGATGTGAAACGTGTAACTAAGATTTCCGATAAGGGATAATTTTCGTAAAAAGTTGGCAATTGTTTGTCAGCCAACGGATGAATATTGGTAACAAGCAGAGTGAAACCTAAAACTACCTTTCACTTTTCCTATATTACTAAATTGAAGCCTACAACCGTTTATAATTACATAATTGTTGGTAAAAATGACAGATTGCTTTGCGTTCTTTTCCTTTTCTGCTTCTGATCCACGGATCCTGGATAGTCACGTGAAATTACGACAGTGTTTGTCGAGAGATTTATTAGGAAGGTTCACAACCACTCCTTGTTTATGTATCACATGGAAACTCCGCGTTGTTACATTGCTTTGGCGCTTCAGTCTATAAACAATTGAACCCTAGGGCAAAGCTACCAAGACGAGGTATGTATGTATGTATAATTGTATATGTGTATACAAGTATATACATGTATGTATCAGAACACTTACTATGTTTCGAGGTACCTCAATGCAGAAGCGCTGTGAGGTCTACTTTCATTACCAGATATGAGGTGATCTTATGCCATTTACTTTACTAGAAATTAAAATGTAACATTTGAGATGATAGGCCATTGTAGAATGTAAACCAAAATGCGGTTAGCAATTGGTGCAATAAAGGATTTACTTTTTTACTTATGTTGGGTTTGATCCATGGGAATTGTTAGAAGATGTCGGATTCAACTTATGCGAATTGTAACAACACGTGGAGGACTCTGTCAGTTGCTTAACCTATGCCATAACTGTTCGAATATCTGGGGTTAACGTTCAGTCAGTTGCGGAAATGCGTGGTTAATTGATAACAATAACTCACCGGATGCAGAAGATAGCTTAAGCAAATCAACAGTTATTGTTATTTAAAGTCTTAGTCCAGGTGATCTTTCGAGCAGGTGCGCTTCGCACAGGTATCTCCCGGTGGCTCCCCGTTATCTGCATCTCTTTCCTGTTTACATAGGCCTACAGGGGCAGTCACTGATCAGCGAAACACAATGGAGCACATAAAATATGTCCCGATCGCAACAGTTATCGTAAATGTCTCAGGCGCTACTCTAAAGCTAATAGCTAATCGCAAGCAGTTGCTTAGTCACGAGCGCTGTGTTTTTTCAGAGGTCGATGTCCAGTGAAGGTCCAGATATATGAGTGTTGAGTACGAAAGGGGGAATAATTATGTGAACGATTGAAACTGATTACGAAAGTCGAAAGCCGGTTGCTAGAGTTGTCGCAGCCGTTAAATGGACCGGTTTTCTCATCCGGAACCTCTTGAACGTTATCATTTATCAGCCATTGATGGTTGTGCGTACAAAAGGCTTCCGGTGAAGTATTGAAAGTTCACCTGGAGTTATTCTGTGACCCATTTAGTGTGCCGTAAGCTGTCAAGCATAGTAGTCTTAAGCATTACTGGGCACTGTTAGTAGTTTGTTGGGTGACCGATGTGGAATACCCGACCACGTGGCGACCACTCAGCCTCTAGCGTTGAATGATGGGTGAGTTAATACAATGTCATTTGAGAGGTTCGAAGGTGTTCTCACGTTGGACAATCATTAGACGTCAAGGGATGGGATTCCTAATTTCCTATGAGGGTTTTCTGTGGAGGCGAAGGAATAAGAGTGTTTCCGTTAGCTCTATGGTGATGAGTTTCATGGAAGCGTTTGCCTAAGCGCTTTTAATTTGTGATGTACCGAAAGTGCCCTACATTAAGTGTCATGATTCATACATACGCGAAAAAGTGTTTCCTTTACCTCTCCGCGCGAAGGAGCTCTATAGCGACGTGGAAACATGTAGGCTTATGGTTCCTTTACCTCTATGTTACTTTGGAGTTTCTATGAAAGCGTATATATATACAATTTCTTTTATAATTGCCTTTATGTCTCAGAGGGGTTTCTATAAAACCATGGTTACAAGTGTGTTATCGTTGTTAGCCTTTTAAATTTGCCTTTTATAGGCCTAATCTATATTTTACTGAACGCAGAAAGATCTAGCAGATAATTATGATAGGAAAGATAAAGGTCAAGATGGCTGCCGTATGCAAATATCAGCAATTAACAGACTCACCTGTTGGCTGCAATTGGTTTGCACTCGAGGTGACAACCGACTTTACTAAGCATCCCACTGTGAAGCTGAATAAATTGTCTCTGAACATAATATTATATGTAGCATCTTTCGTAAAGCTCTCAAATCCGAGAACCTTCTGGATGGTCGTTGTCAGAACGGAAGGATAAAGTTATCTGCCAAAGACGCAAGTATACGAAGATTTCGAGTTAAGACAAAATTTGACGTCTATGTGTTGCATGTGAGCATTGTTTGAAGATATTACCTTGTATGAATGTATGTATGTATGTGTACGTATGTATTTGTCTATGTATGTATGTTTGTATTTACGTATGTATGTATCTATATGTGTGTATAATAGATATATGGATATATGTATGTATACGTCTGTATGCATGTATGTATGTATGGATGGATGTTTGTATGTATTTGTGTGTATGCATGCATAGTTGTAAAAAACGATCAAATGAAAATAAAAAACGGAAAAAAACGTCGTTTTATTGAAAAAAATAAAAAACGAAAAAAAACGAGAAAAAAACGGTAAAGAAAATAATTTGAATTTGCTACATCTTTTACTGCATTTAAAATTAAAAACCTTGTTTACACAATTTAATTTTATTCAGCAAATAAAATAACTTTCTTAGTAAACACCAAATAACAGTAATCTACAACAATTATTTTCTTTTTTCATAAGTTTGGTTTTTAAAAAATTGAGAAAGTAAAAATATTGAAATCTTTTCAGATTTAAATTGCATACATAGGCCTAAGTCCACTTAAGTCCATGCTGACATAAGCAATTAAAAGCTAAACTTTGTAAGTATAGCGTGTACCGTACTTAATTAAAAATTGTAGGGCCTAGGCCTACTTACAATTCTGACTTATATATAAGAACTTAATAATTATGGAGTAATATTCGTCAGTTTCTCAGTCAATCAGAGATTACTGAGTACAAAGACAACATTTCGCATTTTGGATAACTTAGAAATTCAAATAACGTTTATAAATTTTATTTCCTGAACTGTGCTGTTTATTTCTCAACTGATGACACTAAATAGTGACGTAAATTAGACGAATCCTTGAAAGGACGGAGACAACATATAAGGGATATCAGACAAAAATAAAATTAAACAAAAAGTAACAGACTGTGAATAACTAAATAAAGTATTATAAAAAAAATAAAAAACGGAAAAAAACGAGACGAGAAATAAAAAACGAAAAAAACCAGGTTTTTTGGGAAAAAATAAAAAACGAAAAAAACGTTTTTTACAACTATGTATGCATGTATGTGTGTATACTTGTATGTATGTAGGCCTATGTATGCATGTATGTGTATGTATGCATGCATGCATTTATACATGTAGGCTATGTATGTATATCCCCGCATGTTGTAGAGCGCGTCGTTCGTCCACCCAAATCTCTATACAGGAACACAGAGAGGAACCTAATACTTTACGCAATGTCTTCGAGGGTTCGGAATAGGCGCTATGTAAATCGTTTGTTAATGTCGGCTACACTACAGGTATTAGGCCTAGTAATGTTTTCCTTAATAAATTCCGATAAGAATGACTGCTTCGAATTCGCTTAAAGTCATTTTCACTTGTCATGATGTCATTTTTATTCACCATAACTATTGGTGACATTAGTAAATTGTCTTCAGTGTTTCTGACGTAATAATAAAAATCACCCTCAGTGATGGTGATGTCACTATTAGTGACTTAAAGTACTGAAGCGTGACGTAACTATAAAGCAATGCTTAGCGGTGATGACGTCAAGTGTGACGTCATAAAAAAATCGGCTTCGCTTATGATGACGTAGACAAAATTGCGTTCATTGAGAGCCATGTCATAACGATTGCTTTCAGTTATAACGACGTCAGTAACTGTTTTAAAATCGCTTTTGTTGACGCTACTTTCATTTTCCGGTGACAGTAGCGTTGGCTTCTGTTCAAATATGTTGTTTACAAGCAGCTATGATAGAATTGCAGGACCGTTGGCCGTTTGCGTGGGTGTGTGAGCGTGCGCGCGTGTGTGTGGGTGTGCATGTGTGTTGACTTTAGTAGATGTTCGACGTGTTCCTTCCACCGTGTCTGTTTGCTTGAATAGTCTCTTAGTATTTCACTAGTTGCATAATAGGTTGATACACCTTTGACTTCAAATTGCCTACCAAGCAGTTTACCATACTGTTGACTTCCTGCATTCTATTGTACCTTGAAAGCTTCTTCGTATCATATTTGATGTTACATCTGTTGGTCGGATTCCTCTCTTAGTCTCGTCTTCAATTTGGCGATTGCGTTCCTGTGAGCTGATACAATGTTCACGGCGAATGAACTGCACCTTGTCAAGTTTGAGCGCCATAGTTTGCTTCCTATGATATAGTTGATTAAGTCGTGTCTTCCGTAGGGTGTTTTCAAAATCAATTTCCTTGGTGGTTTCTTTTTATTGACGATAGGTTTCATTAGCCTAAGGTCTTTGCAGCACGGAATTGATGGAGTTTCTCACCTTTGTTATTCGTGTCTCCCCTTATTATTTACTAATGATGTCTTTCCAGGTATTTCTGTCTATATCGATTTGTGCGTTGAAATCCCCCATGACGACGATAATGTCGCCTCTTAGAAATCTGTTAATTATCTGTAGAAGTTATTCATGCTGATGTCGGGGGCCTAGTAGGCCTGGATGACTGTCGTATTGGTAAATTTCGTACGAAGTATGCCGACATTTAGGTGTTGCGATACCAGGTTATGCCCTGTTATTTATAGGCCTCCGAGTATTGCTTGTGTCGGTATCTGCTGAGAACAGTAAATTGATGATCCCTCTCGCAGTTGGCTGACGTCTCTTCCCGATATTTTGTACTCATCGTGGTAGAATTCTGCTTTTCCCCACCGTCTCGTTGTTCCCATGGTACAATCAGCAGGTATGAGGCCGGGCTTCTAACTGTGTCGTTAGCTATTTTCTGTTTGTAACAAGTTGAGTCTGTGACAGCTTGCAATCATGATTAAACGAATATTGATTGACTGATTGATCGTCTCGCAAAGGCCTATGGTGCTGCCAAGGTTTGATGAGCCTCCCTTGAAGTGGCGCTATATAAGGTCAATACTTCTGTGTACGACAGAGTCCTGGCGTTCCAAGTTACTATTCCTACGTGGTCGAATCTGAATTATGTTTTTCTGGTGTCATCCGTTGTGCGGTGCAAGAGGTGATAATAGTAACGGTACTCGTTGCAATTATTGTCTCTCTCATTGTTGTTCGTGGTGTGGTCACTGCTGAGGCTACTAGTGTTCTGGTAGGGAACTTATCACATCAGTTGGCAAAAGCCCTGGCCGGAGGCGACGACTTTAGGGGTAATTCGGACGTCGTCCGAAGTGGTCTGAGTTCGTCTCTGTGGCTTCAATCATTTCTCGACTGGGTTAATCGGGTGCTTGGCCAGTTCTGCCCGGTACACCATTGGAATATCAAAACATTTTCCCAGCGCTCGACTTAAATCTAATTTGAATGCTCCTGATTTTCACAAGTTGACTGCAAAGAGTTAAAGCGAAATCGTTAAAGAGAGATCTATGAAAACAATCTAAATGAAAGAAGAAATAAACTAGAAATCCTACATCTACGCAGATAGACAAACTGTTCAGATACATTTACCATATTTTCATTTCCGATTTCTAATCAACTATGCTTCCCATCGGGACAAAAGGGAGTGTTCGTCTAACATTACCATAGTCACGATAATTAGTCCTAGTTTGGTCTATCTACATCAAGGGGCATTTTTCAGTTCTGCTGATATCTAACTGTATGTTGTGTACACAATTATCTTTAATAACTCGGCCTGCCATGTGACCTCACGTAGGCCAACATTAGCCTAATTAACGCTTGTTGTCCGGTGCATGCTATTTTCTCATTAGATAAATGACGCAAGAGTTAACCCTTCGCGGCGTTATCGGCGTGCTTGTCGTCGTCTGCGTTTATGGATTCACAAACTTAACCCTTTCGCTGCGGAACCTGTTGTGATTAACGTTGTTTGCTTAGGAATGCAGGTTGAAGAGAGCTGTTGAGTCGAAAGCTGAATATATTACCACTTAGAACTGAACTACTTTGCAAACTATGCATTTCAATACTCGGAGGCCCATAAAGTATGAGGCTTCTTGTTATGCTTCGCCTGTACGCTGATAATTGTAAATACCGGCCTTTATAGGGCTGGTGTCTAATGCACACAATATCACCGATAGCGCACAAAATCAAGCCACAGTCAGGTCAATATTCAGAAGCGTTGAGGCAGAAAGGCAGCCTATGGTGGATGAGCCATTTGAAGAGGTGGTTCTCAACTTAGACCCACTAAGTTGAGACCGTAGACACAAGGACTCCGTAGAACGTACAGATGCAGGGAAGGAAGACACGTCTACTATTTAAACCCAGCAACAGACGAAGATCGTCTACGAAGAACAGTTCTAGCTGTTGACAAACCAGCCAGAAGCAATCGGACGACCTCGTTGAATTATGGTAGGACCGAGGACTACTTATCTAAATTGTTGTAGTAAGTAAGTAGGTGCTTTATTGAACCGCCTGCAAACCTACTGCGGCAACATCGAATAAGAACAATCTAAGTGTGTTCAATCACAAAAATCATAATATGCAATTACAAACGGACATCTACGGATCTGTGAGAGAATAATGATAAAGTAAGAAGAAAGCTCAGCAATAAGTCAATTGAATAACATTCGCGTGATAAAGCCACATCGGGTTAATGCGTCAACACGCGGGATCTCACGGTTGTGTGAACGAGGACGGAGTGAGTAGGAGGCAAAGAGTTACAAGTCTTATGTCCTATAAGCCCCAATTTTTACACTTTAACGACGAAAGTGTGATAAAAGCGAATGGAAAATGTCCGCAATAGGAGCATGTAACCCCTGTACTTAAATATTTAGCGTTGATTTCCTGTGCTGCAAAGGACTTTTTAACACTTTAGCGACGAACTACCAATGCAGGTAGGGTAGTTGTTAAAGTGTTAAATAAATCCTTTGTTGGACAGAGAGAAGAGACGTACAATAATCAAAGCGACTTATGGAAAAGGGTTTTGCCAAAGATATCCTTGAGGACTTTTGGGATGTAACGACTAATTCTGCCAATGGCGCTATTGTATTGTATTGTATTTGGCTGTTTATGTACACTGTACACTAGGTACAGATACGCCTCTGATTGGGTTGTTCACTGTGAAAGGCGCTTTATAAACTTATAAATACAATACAAATATAATACAGCGACTTACAAATACCATTTACGTAATCAGTGAGTGACAAAGTAGAATCAAAAGTTGTCTCAAGTCACGAGCAACATGAGCTGACTCAGTAAGTGAATCAACCAGTGGACGAGTTGCAAAGACTTGAGCCAATAAAACTGTTTAAGTAGCTGTGAAGTATCCAGCAGTAGAAATGCAGTTTATGACTAGTAAAGGAGGAGTTTATTGGTGACCATCGAAGCCCTCACTCTTCAAACGCTTCACAAACGAATTACAAGACAAACCAAAACTGCAACGTAAATTTGAGCGGCATAAGCATTGAAATGATATTCTAGTGAGTTGATATCGAATGTTGTACATAGTGGTACGGCATACATAAAGCGTAAATAAACAGGACCAAGTATGACGGCGTCGTTAAATAAACGATATTAAGTAAGGACCAAGTATAGAACTCGGCGGGACTCCAAGTGTCAACAAAGCCGTAGACGAATATTAATTTCCGTTTAAATAGTGATTGTGTGCCAGGGCCTAGATATGTAGCAAACCAACTTTGGGCAGGTCCAGAAACAACAAACGAAGGCGGCGAACGAAATGAAATTCAGTCACTACTTGAATATTTGATTTTCTCTCCGTCCGAAATAGTTATAATGGTCACTTCAGTATTCATCTTCATGTGGCTACACTGGCTAGCCATTGCTCTTCGGAAGTTCTTGATATGCTGGATGGATTTGAATTTGAACAGCTCATTATCTATGAATAGCTAATTACCTATGAACAGCTCATTTACCTTTGAACAGCTTATCTTTGAACGGCTCATGACCTATGAACAGCTCACCATTGAACAGCTCATTCCCTGTGAACAGCTCATTACCTCTGAACAGCTCATCTTTGAACGGCTCATTACCTATGAACAGCTCATTACCTTTAAACAGCTCATTACCTATGAACAGTTCATCTTTGAACGGCTCATTACCTATGAACAGTTCATTACCTTTGACCAGCTAGCTCATCACCTTTCCAAATATTACAACGGTCGTGTACTGCATGTGCCGATACTTCGTTCTGATTCGCATTGGCTTCAGTTACTCCACTCCCATCAAGTCATATCTTTCCGATCAATCTGCCATTTTCTCAAAGTTTGATTCCCTTGGAAACCGCCCCAAGTTACAATTTTGTTTGACGTTGTTCTCGACATAAGAATGATTGCAAGATATCAAGGTATGACATTTTAGTAGTTTCGTTGTGATTATCTTCAGCTAATGAAGTAGCCAACGAAAGTACGCGTATTGACATCTTGTCTGACAATTAGGGAATGGCCGATTGTCAGTAACCGGATATTCGGCCTGCTCTCCAGAGTCGACCCGATTAATCAGCAATATTTATTTTCATTTGCAAAGATATAATAATTAAAGATAAATTAACACTTGAAACCGCGTGGCTTAAGAAAAAAGCACAACTGTCCGCCATTTTGTTGACGCTTCGAGTCCCAATTTCATTATTTTACACGGACTGTCAATGATAAAGATTAAAGATTACCGCAGAAGGTCGCCAAAACAGGTTTCTAATTTTGTATTAATGAAAGAAGAAATTGTTTTTGGTCAAAAATATTACTTTTTTGGTATTTGGAACTGTAGGCCTAAGATGTACCAATTCCGATTAATACCGATTAGTGCAAAATTAGACTCGAACCGATTTCCGTCCGATTAATCGGCAATCCCTACTGAAAACCACACACATGCACGCACGCACACACACACGTTGACACCTACACACACATTCATGCAGCTTGAGGAGAGAAGACAGAGAGATATAAACAGAAAGAGATGGATGCAGACAGAGTCAGGTGAAGAAAGGTAGCTAGCCTACTTGAATGTATGCATGTATAATTTAAGCGAATATTTGACCAAACTTGGTCTTATAATTAACTGCAATACATGAGTTGAAGCAGTGAATTGATTCATCAATAAACGTCTTCGACTTCAGATCGTCTTCAATCGATAGGGCAGCCGCCGCCGGGTCCCATCATAGGGTGACCGACCGACCGACCGACCGACCGACCGACCGACCGACCGACCGACCGACCGACCGACCGACCGACCGACCGACCGACCGACCGACCGACCGACCGACCGACCGACCGACCGACCGACCGACCGACCGACCGACCATCCTATCAAGTGCAGCCTTAATGCCTCCAAGACCCTACAAGCACCATCGCATACCTACACATACTTACATACATACGTACGTACATCCGTTCACACATACACACAAACATACTGAAACATACACACATACATACACACACATAATACCACGCACATACACACACATAATACCACGTACATACACACACATAGATAACATGCATGCACACATCGTGCGTCACATTAACAGTGTGTAAAGGTGCTCTAACCTGCACACTCCTCACGACAAAAAGAGCGCCCAGCCTTGTCGCAGAAATGTATACACAGTAGAACATCCTTGTAACGCCTGTCAGAAATTTGTCGAAGGCAGAGAGTTTTTGAGGGCATCCCGAAGATATCGAAACAAAGAGACCGCTGGAAGCATTCATAAATTCATTCAAACACGAAGACTCGATGAATAGCACAGAGACATTAAATATGCAAGATCCTGAAGAATTCGACCTAATAATTTCAGCATTCCTGAATAATTGATGAAGGCGTGTCAACGATTACATGTGTATTTTGTGTGCAACTCATTTAGATTTCTGAAGGGCCTGGAAATTTCTTTAGGTAACGGATCGAAAAGACTTGACTATATCTGAGAATTTTTAGGTTGTTTTTCTCGTAGAATAGTTCTGAGCTTTCTTGAGAATCGCTAAGGATGCAAGAAGTTCTAGATGTCGCTAAAATCGTAATCGTTAACTTAAAATTTCGAAAGTGTTACAGTAGAGCTAAGCGCAGGGAACCAGCTTATTCACGAGCGCTGCGTCGAGTCCAGAGATGCTAAGTGAAGACCCGAGTCATAAAATGTTCATAACTTATGGATACATAGAAGGAAATGTCCTTCATTTATTCATTAACCTTCGGAGGCCGAAGTGGGGTAGATTTCTACCCCAGCGGTGTTTGGATGTTGATTGCGGAGTAACTGTTGGTAGTCATAACTTGACGTTCCACATGTTTACAAGTTAACACCCCCGACATATTCCCACACCAAAACGATCATCATGTCATGTTGTCTGAGAAAGTTATTTCAGTTCAAAGTGTCATGGGGTAGAAATCTACCCCACTTCGGCCTCGGCGTTACAATTTTTCGTTCATAATGAAGATGTATTTATAGCAGATATTACTTAAAATGTGTGTATCTAAGCTCATAGATAAGCTATAATGACAAATTAAGTGTCCTTTGTGATAGTTCCAAGGTCAAGGAAATGAACTATCGCATTAGCAATAGTGTGGAAATAGAACTATTCAAGATGGCTGCCAATATGGCCGCCAAAACATAAAATGTGTTTATCTAAGCTCATAGTTAAGCTACAATGACAAATGAAGTGTCCATTGTAATAGTTCCAAGGTCAAGGAATCGAACTATTGCATTGGCAATAGTGTGGGAATAGTACTATCCAAGATGGCGGCCAATATGGCCGCCGACACTCAAAATGTGTATATCTACGATCATAGATAAGCTAGAATGACAAATGAAGTGTCCATTGTGATAGTTCCAAGGTCAAGGAATCGAACTATCGCATTGGCAATAGTGTAAGAATAGTACTATCCAAGATGGCGGCCAATATGGCCGCCGAAACATAAAATGTGTATATCTACGCTCATAGATAAGCTAGAATGACAAATAAAGTGTCCATTGTAATAGTTCCAAGGTCAAAGAAATGAACTATCGCATTAGCAATAGTGTGGAAATAGAACTATTCAAGATGGCTCCCAATATGGCCGCCGAAACATAAAATGTGTTTATCTAAGATCATAGTTAAGCTACAATGACAAATGAAGTGTCCATTGTAATAGCTCCAAGGTCAAGGAATCGAACTATTGCATTGGCAATAGTGTGGAATAGTACTATCCAAGATGGCGGCCAATATGGCCGCCGAAACTCAAAATGTGTATATCTATATCATAGATAAGCTACAATGACAAATGAAGTGTCCATTGTAATAGTTTCAGAGTCAAGGAATCGAACTATCGCATTGGCAATAGTGTGGTATAGAACTATCCAAGATGGCGGCCATATGAGCGTAGATATACACATTTTATAGTTTCGGCGGCCAAATTGGCCGCCATCTTGAATAGTTCTATTCCCACACTATTGCCAATGCGATAGTTCGATTCTTTGACCTTGGAACTATCACAATGGACACTTCATTTGTCATTGCGCTTATTTACGAGCGTAGATATACATATTTTGAGTTTCGGCGGCCATATTCGCCGCCATCTTGGATAGTTCTATACCCACACTATTGCCAATGCGATAGTTCGATTCGTTGACCTTGAAACTATTACAATGGACACTTCATTTGTCATTCTAGCTTATCTATGAGCGTAGATATACACATTTTGAGTTTCGGCGGCCATATTGGCCGCCATCTTGGATAGTACTATTCCCACACAATTGCCAATGCGATAGTTCGATTCTTTGACCTTGAAACTATTACAATGGACACTTCAATTGTCAATCTAGCTTATCTATGAGCGTAGATATACACATTTTGAGTTTCGGCGGCCATATTGGCCGCCATCTTGGATAGTACTATTCCCACACAATTGCCAATGCAATAGTTCGATTCTTTGACCTTGAAGCTATTACAATGGACACTTCATTTGTTATTATAGCTTATCTATGAGCTTAAATATACATATTTTTGAGTTTTGGCGGCCATATTGGCCGCCATCTTAGATAGTACTATTCCCACACTATTCACAATGCGATATTTCGATTCCTTGACCTTGGGTATATTAGAATCGACACCTCATTTGTCATTGTAGCTTACCTGTGAGCTGAGATATTACATATTTTTTTGGGGTAGAAAACTACCCCACTTCGGCCTCCGTGTCCAGAAACGGAGCTTCGGCCTCCGAAGGTTAAGAGCATTTAGATGGCTTCCCAAAAGATGTCTGCTAGGAGGTGCTCCTAAGGACTCGCGTTTTATAGCAGGTAGTGCGTGTTGGTTTAAAATTGCGGTATTAACATCGACGTGTGTGTCAGTCTGAGTATACGATTTTGCCCGTGAATTACTTATCTTTGGCTCTGCGAATTCTATAGCTCCTCGCCGTAGACGAGAAGAACAGTACATCTTCACGAGCTACTGAACATGTCCATTATCACCATTCAGTACGAAGGACCGTCATTAACGTTTGCGTTATTGAACCCTACCGGACTTATTATGCTTTTATGATTATTAATTGGAAATTAACAGCTGGAGTAGTATTGTTCCTCTTTGTTACAGGCGGAATAGTACGACTGATGCTAACGCCCAGTGCTCCCGTCGCTACCTAGATAATCGATTTTTCCCTAGTCACGGCGATCATAAACATATATTGCATTATTTTACAATGGACAGTGTTCGATGAGAACAAGGCCTATACGGCAATTAAAAGCGCCGCAAACCATGCATGGATTATAGCGTCTACTGTAGTACGGAGGCGGTTGTCTAGGCTGTTAGCGGAGATCTTCTCCGTTCCTTTCGGCTTATTAAGTCATCGCTAGCAGAACTAATTGCGGTCTCTGCTGAGCGTCTTCGAGACACGTGTAGGCTGGATCCTGCGACGTTGGTTTCAGGTGCGCTGAAGAGGGTTCGACGATTACGATTACGATTACGAATACGATTACGATTACGATTACGATAACGATTACGATTACGAATACGTTAGTACGTCAGATGATGTTGCTTTTATCTGTTTGGAATATGACGCTCCCAAACAAAAACGTAGGAATAGTTGGAGTCAGGTCAGGTAAGGCTAGATAGGGTAAGGTAGGATAGGGTAAGATAGTGTAAGGTTAGATGAGATAATTTTAGATAAGGCAAGATAAGATAAGGTAAGACCAGATTAGATCACATAAGATTAGATAAGGTTAGTTTATAGTGTGTAGATAAGGTAAGATTTGATAAGATAAAGTTACGCATGGTTAGGTTAAGTAAGGAGAGAAAAGTATACCTAAATAATGTACATGCAAGGTAAAGCAATTTCAGGTAATAATAGGTAAGAGAAGGGAAGGTGAAACGAGGCCAGGTAAGAGAATGTATGGTAAGTATAGCGAGGCAAGGTTGAGGCGATGTGAGATATTGTAAGAAAAGGCAAGGTTAGGTTAGGTTAGACTAGGTAGGGTAAGGTCATGTCTTCTTCATATTCAGAGCTGTATACCTTCGGGTGGGTGCGTTGTTCCAACGACGTCATTCTCTATATTCTATTACAATTCCTGAACTTCTTTGTAACCCGTCTGCTTCTTGAAGGTAAAAGGTATATGATAAAAGTAACACGTTTTGAATAACTCCTTAAAAGTACTCTAAGATATGATCCTGATAAAAGGTAGGCCTATAAAAGGTATAAAAAGATATTTTGATTGAGAAACCAACACTGCCACAAAGATCCTTCAATACACTAGCTTTATCGCGTCTTATATAGCGTTTTAACATTTATCGAAATGCCTCCCTTGTGACATTTAAACTGACGCAGAGAGAGAGAGAGAGAGAGAGAGATATATATATATATATATATATATATAGAGAGAGAGAGAGAGAGAGATAGAGAGTGTCTTGTCCTTCTCAGGCAAATATCGACTGTTCGTTGTTATCTTAATGCGTGGATTCGCGCCACTTAGTCACAGGATATTCGTTCCTCTTCAGAGAGTAAAAACACTACGTACGAGTTAGCTTCACGTCTACGCTTCAAAGCATAAATGTTTCTATCCTTGACAAACGGTCGGTGACGCCATGCAGGCCTTGGGCTGCGTTCTATGGGACTTCGACCTGGCGTCTCCCAACGATAGCAACTGCTCATTGATTGATGGGATGTCTTGGGAATGATCACAACGACGTTTTTGAAGTCAGTTACTCAGATTAGATTGAATTAGATGAGAGTAGATTCGATTTCATATGATGGGATGGCATTGTATTGGACTACTGAATTAGATTTCATTCGATTGCTGAAACTGATTTGATTTTTGTACATTTTATATAGAACTATAATAATTATTCATTATGTACGGCTAGCCTTCAGAATATGCTGTCACTTTGCAGACACTAGAATGTATAATATCTACGTTATGTTCTGTAGCGATGTTGTGCGCCTCCTTTAAGTTTCTTTCTTTGATGCGGAACACAAACAGTAAAATTTAGGCTACAGTTAATCATCTAGTTAAGCTGAACAAGGTTTTAGAATCGATATCTTTTCATCCAACTGTCCAGTGTCTGGTTGAAGGTGTTGAAACTTGGTCTCGACACTATATTTCATGTGATGGCGTGTTCCATCAATACACAATCCTCTGGATGTATAATTTTTCTAAAGTTCAATCTTATTATTTAGAGATAGAGACACCAACGCCTTGATCGATTTGGGTGTAAATAACGTGTAAAAAGCGCGAAGTCGATTGTTAGCGTTTAATCATTTATTTGCGTAGGTTGCTAAAGAGTCCAATGATAAAGCTCATACTGCAAGATCCTATTACAAGGGAAAATAAAACTACTGCGAAAGGAAAAGCAGATAAATTGAAACTATCTGAAAGCCGGAAGGTCTAAAAAATTGCCCATTTCCGTTTTTGCTATGATGACAATTAACGGAGTTATGACAGGCAGGCACACAATTAGCGCAATATTAGCTAAGTATTTTTTCCGCGAAAATGAACTGAATTATTTCTGCAAAATCATAATAGTCATAGTACGATCACAGTTATACTGCTCATCTCCAAGAAAACTCTGCTATCATTATTGTTATCTGATATTTATAAAGCGCCTATCTTCAAGAATAAACTCATCAGTGTCGCTCTCGACCCGAACCAAGAATAGAACTGTCAAATAATACAGACTTCGGGCTCTTGTGAGACCGTGGAAGGGACGAACTGAGGAACTCGAGCCGCAGCTCTCGAGAAAGGTGATTCCAGCTGGTGCAGTCCAACGGACAGTTGCGCGTAAGGGTCAGGATCCTAAACTGAACACGCTGCTGGATGGAGAGCCAGTGCAAAGTATCCCTTATCAAGAAATCTGACTGACCAAACCTGGGGACACATCCACTAAAAGACGCATCGGCATTAAGAGCAGACTGAAGCTTCGGAATGTTAGCTAGTGAAAGTCCAACTAAGATAGCGTTACAGAAATCAACCCTAAGCGGCGGATGGTACGGAGGAGGAGCTGACGGAGATGGTCGTAAGACCTGATGATTGATGATGAAACGATCATTAACGATGATCATCAATCATCCATGGGGCATTATTGAAATGTTACTTGCCTGTTCAAAATACAGTTTGTTAGGCTGAGGAAGAGTGCTGTGTTGTCGACATTTCTGAATATTTTAGACTCTGGTTTATAGTCTCCATAAAATTATTAATATACGTAGGCTATTTAAGGCTTAAGGATATGACTATCAATTAGAGACTTGCCCTAGGTCCGGAGTCAATCGGTAAGGAATCACCGACTCACTTGATCATGAGTTAGAGATTTAACGACTTAGTCGACTGGCCGTATATTATGTTGAAACCAACTTATTTTCATCGCGACGTTTGCCTCTACGAACAGACATCACTCAGGCAGGCATAGTAAGTTAAGAAAACCTGGTCATCTGACTGATTGTTAGAATATTGGTAGTGTCTGTTGCACTGTGACTCGTACCTTGTAAGCTATAATATTGTTGCTTCTGTCCTGCAGCTGATGTCTTCGTCAAAATAAAAAATCGGAGATCGCGATGAAAACAAAAAGCAAAGTATTAAATGAACGAAGTCGCTATAGCAGTCGGTAGCTTAGCGACTTCTTTCGACTTGAGGGCTTGTCGGCGGCGGCGGATAGGGGTGGTTCCGGGGATTGAGTTGCCATGTACACTCTATGAACCGTCGGCCTCTCCTAAGACTTAGAGATCTATCGTTCTCCCAGTCTTTCCTCGTCCGTCATCGTCTTCCCTGCAGAGAGGTGATTCTATCTCTCCGATTCCTTCGCGATAGCTTACCTGAAGGAATCCCTGATCGCCTTCCTTCTCCATGTTTCTGTGATATTAGTTGCTTTCTCATGGGGAATCTGACTGGCATCTCCCGTCTCCTTTCTCCAGGCTTGAGATAGGCACCATCTAGAAGCGACGGCAGTGGCAGGTGTGTCCCTCTTTCTGAGAGAACCCTCCCTTTGTACGTTTCTAGTCATCGTCTGACCGCTTTGACCTGTTTTGCGTATTCAAACGCTCCAACTCCTACGTCTGGCCCAAGCACAACCAACTATTTAATCATTCTGGTGTCCTTGCCTGACCTGGAATTACCTTTTATCTCTCTTCTCCTGATAACTGTTCATTCCTACCGTCTTCCACAGACGTCTAGAGACATTAAGCTTAATGTATCTTGACTAGACGTCTATGTCTCTGCCTAGATGCACGTGCGCATATAGATATCGCGTGCATCTTGGCAATAACCTTTCCATTGACCTGGTTATCTCTTCACCCTTTGTTTCCAATGCGAAGGCTTCATCAGGCTCTCTCTCTGTCTCAGTCTCTGTCTCTGCCTCTGTCTTTCTGTCTCTCTTTCTGTCTGTGTCTGTCTTTCTCTCTTTCTGTCTCTCTCACTAGTCAGAGTCACACTCTGTCAATTACCTAATAGTTGTGTAGATGCAATGTCCCAGCATTGACATGTATGTCAATTTTGCATAATTCTTTCTTAAAACGTCTTTCTAACTCCTTTGTTAGTATTCTATTCTAGTAGTCTAGTCATTACATGCTGTTGTCAATTATTTGTGCAGTTTGTTTTCTTTCTATTTATTTGGCAAATTGTTTTGTATCATCGTCTCCTATTGGCTAGAGCGCTCGGCCTGTAACGCGAAGACTACGGGTTCGAGTCTCGCCCGAGGCAACTACTCTGTATATATAAGCCTTGAGCAAGTGCTTTACTCCACCACTGCTCGTACTCCGGCAGTGCTAGTCCCAACCCTGGAGAAAGGAGGAGGGCGACGCTAATCATCTTTGTAATGACCCAGTGTCGTTAAACAGCGACTAACCACGCTATACTTACAATTGCTCTGCTCCATTGATGCTCTGTAGTTTGTATGGTTGTGTGCACTTCTGAACTTTGGAAGGAGGACAATATCAAAGACAATAGTATTGCATAGAGGCACGGTGTAGGCAAACAGCTCGTTGCAAGGAGTCGAACCAGCGACACATGATCACTGGCCAAAAGCTTTACCAAAAGACCACCGTGCGGCATTAAATGTAGGTGGATAAAATGCAAATAATTCAATGGAGAGAGCTACCTACGTCATCCAATGATGACTAGGATATATCTCTATGAAAATAAACTAAGTTACGAGAAAGACGATAAGCCACAGACACTAAATTTAATCAAACATTTTCGTGAAAATAAACTGACAAATGTGCTGTTGATTATTTCATTGACCATTAACTGCGTTATGAGAAAAAAGTCGTACATGAAAAATGTAGTGAATCAGTTTCATGAAAACTAAACTGAATATTGGGAGATTAAATGATTCACACGATGAATCGGAATTTCCATGAGAACAACTTTTGTTGACAGGCTGCCAAATAATTTTGAGTTATGTGAAACCATCGAATATTTATTTCTATGACAATTAACTGAGCTACGAGTGACATATTAATTCCTGCAATATAAATAATAAGCCAGTTCAGCATTAAATTTAATTAGCAATACGCATGCGCAGCCCTTTCAGTTTTACTTCCGGGGTGAAGGTCACCGTTCACAAACAAACAGAATGCTGCCGTTAGCGACGTTGTTATGATCTAGTTTTGACGCAACTATTTGATATTATTCGTTACTAGTTTATAGAAAATTTCTGTATATATTATAGATCATAAACTAGATCATAACAACGTCGCTAACGGCAGCATTCTGTTTGTTTGTGAACGGTGACCTTCACCCCGGAAGTAAAACTGAAAGGGCTGCGCATGCGCATTGCTAATGCTGAACAGGCTTATTGAATTATGAGAACAATAGATTTGTTCGAATAGGGAGAACGGGTACATTGCCATAAATTATTGAGATCAGACCGGATAGCGATACAATTCAATACAGATGTAGTTAAATACTATGCAATCAATAATGTTACAGTACAGCGAAACTAGATACAATGCAATACAAGACAATGCAATCCATTGGATGCAATACATCAAACTAGATTGGATAACAATGGGAGCTTAGTTTTAATTGTACAATGAAGTTCTGATCAGATTTTACAAACTTTGCTGTCTACTATTGTTTCTGCCGAAGTATTTAAAGTTAAATTCTGCAGTGACATCTTTGAATACGAACGTCACCAATTTTCGATTTTACGAATACGATTGGTAAAGTAATCATCGTCTTCTTGTAGTTTCTCTGCCTTATTTCCTCAGCGATAGAAGACAATTCAATTTGATTGCGGTTTTGGTGTTGTCAGATCGTGATGAGAACATTGTCAGATTGTGTTGTCAGATCGTGATGAGAACATTGTCAGATTGTGTTGTCAGATCGTGATGAGAACATTGTCAGATTGTGTTGTCAGATCGTGATGAGAACATTGTCAGATTGTGTTGTCAGATCGTGATGAGAACACTGTCAGATTGTGTTGTCAGATCGTGATGAGAACATTGTCAGATTGTGTTGTCAGATCGTGATGAGAACACTGTCAGATTGTGTTGTCAGATCGTGATGAGAACACTGTCAGATTGTGTTGTCAGATCGTGACGAGAACATTGTCAGATTGTGTTGTCAGATCGTGATGAGAACATTGTCAGATTGTGTTGTCAGATCGTGATGAGAACATTGTGAGATTGTGTTGTCAGATCGTGATGAGAACACTGTCAGATTGTGTTGTCAGATCGTGATGAGAACATTGTCAGACTGTGTTGTCAGATGGTGATGAGAACACTGTCAGATTGTGTTGTCAGATCGTGATGAGAACATTGTCAGATTGTGTTGTCAGATCGTGACGAGAACATTGTCAGATTGTGTTGTCAGATCGTGATGAGAACACTGTCAGATTGTGTTGTCAGATCGTGACGAGAACATTGTCAGATTGTGTTGTCAGATCGTGATGAGAACATTGTCAGATTGTGTTGTCAGATCGTGATGAGAACATTGTCAGATTGTGTTGTCAGATCGTGATGAGAACATTGTCAGATTGTGTTGTCAGATCGTGATGAGAACATTGTCAGATTGTGTTGTCAGATCGTGAGTACCTCGCAGTAGATTTGGTGAAGGGCAGTATATAAATGTGTAATTATTATTATTACGATAATGATCATTGCCGAAAACAATATTTAGCTCCATTAAAAAATAATTAACGGATGTGCGCAAATGACATTAAAGAACAAAGAAGCAATTAAATAATTAAGTAATTATTTACGTTAAGTAAATAAGTAAGTATTTATTTCGTTGATGTGCATCGCATCTCGCGTAAAGAATTGTCTGCGTAATTCCTATGCTCTTACGCGAATACAGTTAAGCCGACAGACAGACACACAGACAGACAGAAAGACAGATACACAAACACACAAGGATCCAGACAGGCACACAGGCATGCAGGCACCCAATCAGGGACAGACACACAGATAGTGATAGACAGATAGTGACAGACAGACACATACACACAGGTAGACACACACACAGAGATAAGGACAGGGACACAGATAGTGACAGACAGAGACAAACAAAATAGACACACAAAGACAGACAGACTTACATACAGACAGACAGGCACACATATAGACAGGCAGACAGAAGGCGGACAACCAGACACATAGGGAAATACAAACAAACGGAAAGACACAGGCAAAGAGACTGACATGACATGGCCTTCGTCGATACTTGAGGCTAAGGTTTGCATTTCACTCAACGTCTGTTTTATTCTGGGCTGAGAATAGATGAAGTAAAACAGTCTCAACCGACCAACTATTGATAACAAAGTAAAAATAGCAACGGATGAAATAAAATAGAAACTATTTGGTTTCGTCCAGATTTAGCTGACATCAGATGCAATCGATCTGAGAAGAGAAGCCATTCGCCAATGACAGTTTGACTTATACAACAAAAGTAATCAATCAATCAATCAAATTCGTTGATTCGAAGTCAAGTTGACACTATCGCCGCTTGTTACAACAGTAATACAAACAGTAAGGAATGTGATTTAAGAGAGAATGATATTCAGTAGATATTTTTAAATAGGACTCGTGAAATAAAATTGCGATCGTCTTTAGCAGGAAGCTGATACTCAAGCGCCCGTGTTCGGACCTCGTACCGCGTCTGAGAGCGATATGGAGGGAATAGTCTTGCAAAAGATGCCCAGTGGTTTACCTAATATAAGTAAGAATATCCTTTAATAAACCAATTGCTAACCGCATTTTGGTGTACACACATCATAGTAGTCGCAATAAATCTAAATTAGCCAGTCTATCTTATTCAAGTCCTATAAATCATTCTAGTGATGTAGGTTCTTCGCATCAGGCTATCAGCGGGAGGAATGACACGATCATGGGCCCTGGGGCGGAGAGAATAAACGGAAGTTTTAACAGGAGGAAGCAAGGCATGTAGCACATGACCTTTATCGGTCAGAACAGCAGAGAAAAGACGGGAATCCGCCTTTAAGCATAACTGCTCAAAGGACGGTGAGTCCTCAGGAAGGTAATGATAGCGAATGAGGCGACGTATCAAGGTCTGAAGCCTGTTCCTTTCGCACTGCCCCGCGAAACCCCACCAAACAGGCGAGGCATAAAGCATCCGTGCCAGGGTTGTGGCACGCACGACATCAAAAAGATAAGCTTATATAATATAGCTTTGAAAAGACGAGAGTCAGTCTCTTCCGCAAGCGCTGCAGCTTCTGGATCGCCCTGACCAATTAGGTCCCGACGCTTCATCTTTGTTATTATTTGTTCCAACCTGCGTCTATCTTCAACATTAGTATAGCCCCACCAGGCTGGTGTGGCATACATGAACTGTGAAATAGTAATCATTTCTGCAACTTCGTGGATAGAGGCAGATGGAAGATCATGGGACCTAAGAACTCCGAGAGCATACATGGATGATGAGCATTTTGATAGAACAGCGTCAATATGAGACGACATTCTGAGATCCCTGCTCAAACTGACCCCAAGTACCCGCATGGAATCAACTCGCTCTGCCTCGGAGGTGACCAGGAGGATCGGTTTGATAAATACCCTTCTGGAGAAAACCATCTCTCGTGTCTTTGATTTGTTTAAACGGTTGTTGTTGGCATTTAACCAATTCGCGATATGTTGAAATTAGTAAGTATTAGTCTATACAGGCGCTTCAAAATGTATCTGCTCTATAGGATGAAAATAAACACGTCCTGAGTGCATTAAAAGTACAATACAATACTATGCAATGCAAATAAACTCAATAGCCTACAAAACAATAGGATACAACAAAGTAGGGGCCTACAGTGGAACTAGACGGGCTACAATGTTATGCATTAAACACAATTCATGCAACACAACCTTGCCTCAATTCGCTTCCTTTTGACATCTGAGACTTTACAAAGCTATAGAGTACTTGTATATGAAAAACTGCACACATGAGTGAACATAAGCCAATTCAGCGTGATCTTTGAAAGCCGTGGCTTTGGATAATGCATCTGTGGCGTGCTGGCTACACCCTTATTTCTTCCTCTCTTTTCATAGTTCTGAACTCGTGAACTGCGTGTTACAAAACGTTGGCCGTAGGAATAATATGTAAGCTTATGGCAAATTCAGACCACTGCGTGTTCGCCCAGGCACGTAGAAGGCTTTCGCAGAGTATTAAACACTTCGTTTCGGTAGGAATCAGAGAGACGTGCAGCGCGAGTGAATAAGCTGGTGCCTTGCGCTTGGCTTTCGAGTGGCGCTTTAGAAGTTTGGAGATTACGATTATGATTAAAACTGCCTCCGCAATTGCTACTTCCATTGTCCACTCAAAGCTCGATTATTGCAATTCCCTCTTCCTCAACCTCGAGTCCATCCAAAGAAAGCGTCTGCAACTTATCCAGAACTGACTACTAGCCCGAGCTGTGACTGGAACGCCCAAATATAATCATATCACGACCATTCTCGGATCACTCCATTGGCTAAAAATTCCAGAGAGAATTCGCTTCAAGGTACTAAGCTACAGCTCCCTAAAATATTCACAACCCAAGTATCTCCGCGAACTCTTCACCATCCAGCCAACCCGCTCCACCCCATCAAATCTCAGTCTTTCTCGATCCCGGTCACTACTCATCTCAGGTTCTCCAACTGAACCATATCCAACATCACTTCTTCAACGACTCTGGAACGATCTCTCTCCCTCTCTCCTGATTTCCGCAAATGTTAGGTTCCTGCAACCCGTTCTCTATCATCCGCCTCAGGCTTCTCTATCCATCACCACGGGCTTTTCATTCAAAACTAAAGTCTCGCCTTTTCAAGAGCTCCAACTCTGAAATTAAAGTCTGAATCTTCCAATACTTCTCGACCTAAACGACAACCGCCTTAGCAGCTGCTCTGCCTCCTCCTTTGATCTGGTCCCCAACCGAACTCAGAGTCTCAGACCTCCTGATGACTACCCTTTGGACAACCAATCCCTCTGATCTACTTAGCAGTTAGGTATGGTAACGCCTCTATTAAAATGGCTGACATAGTGTTTTGGAAACAGCAACAGATGATTATGATGACGATGATGATGACAAACCTACCAATATCCCAAAGTATCACCTAGAGGATTTTTGCCTTTGTTTGACCTTGCCCTCTCGGTACTGCGCCCGCATACTTGCGGGAACTAGGCTGTCTTACTGCGGTCTCCAGTGGCCGCCGGTCTATACGTTATGTGGTCCATAGCGACTTGCTTGTCCTTTTGTCCGCATTTCCACTATACAAAAGCGGGCTCTCTTTGTCATGAGTCCGACCATTTGGAACGGCCTTCCATTGGAACTACGTTTGCTACCAAGGACAAACTTCTCGGTCTTTTACTCATCTCTAAAAGCCTTTCTTTTCAGCCGCGGCTGGGCCGGTAGCTCCTTTGAGTAGGTAGGTCTCTTGAAGGGGTGCTAGATCAAGTCTATATTGATTGATTGAGTGATTGATTGGTGCTCGGAGTACCACACAATACAGTACATCACATTACAATACCTGGCAGAGGCGTGGTCGTGGGCTGAAGGATATTCGCCTCAATAGAATCTTCAACCACAACGATTTTCTGTCTTTTGGCAAAACCTCCTTGACTAGGATCCTTTGTACAGGCAAGGGCGTAGCTAGGAAACTATCTGGGTGGGTTCCATTTGGGGGGTTCCATTTGGGTGGGTTCCATTTGGGGGTTCCATTTGGGTGGGTTCCATTTGGGGCTTCCATTTGGGTGGGTTCCATTTGGGGGTTCCACTTGGGTGGGTTCCATTTGGGGGTTCCATTGGACATGGTCGCAGAGTAGGGGGTCAGCTTTTACATTTTTCCGGCAATTATTTATTTTTGGGTTGGACCCGTAGAAACCGCTAAATACGCCCATGTGTACAGGCGCTCCATATATCTGAGAGTGCAACTACTATGCAATACTATGAAAACGATATTAGCTTAGGAGTACGCAAGATGCACACCTGGTGTACGAGCCCCAGCTCAGCCATTTTCTGCCTCAAGAAAGAACTTTATGGCGTCCGTGGAAACGGTCGATATGTTCTAATTAACCGTCTGGCCACCATGGATATTAAAATAGGTAGACGTATGGCTCGTATACGACGAAAGTTCTATCGACTGAAGTAAGTCTTCTGTGTCGAGGTTTTTTTAAATAGAAGTCATAAACTAATAAAAGCTGTCACATAAATCTTCCACGTACTTATTGCACTGGCTTTATTGAATCGAGCACGCGGTTCGTCTAAGCCAAGCGTAGGTTATTGTAATCGTGATGGTAATAAAATTGTAATTGTAGTAAGATAGTAATTTTAATGGTTATGTTCGTGAAATAGTAATTGCAACGGTTATGGTCGTAAAATGGTAATGCCAGGAAAATGGTTATTGTAATGGTAATGTTAACAAAAGGGTACTGGAAACAAAATGGTTATTCCAATGATGATATTAATATCGGTGGAAATGGTAACTGTTTCCTATTGCCTGTGCAAGCAAGAAACGCTTAGCGACAAGACATAATTGGCACATTCTATGAAAACTGTTTATTAAATGGTAATGGTAATAAAATGTTGATTGAAATGGTATGGTAATAAATGCTTTATATAGCGCCGTGTCAAGAGAAACTAATTGGAAGCGCACTTTGTCCTATAGTATAGATGGTTCTAAGTTTATTAACAGCGAAGTGTCAATCAATAGAGCAGATGGTGATTGTTATTAGTAACTTCTATCGTGCATGCGTCTAATGCACACGGCACCAACTGAGGGGCACCAAAGCCAATCCGTAATGAGGTCACTATTGAGAAAATCAGTCCTTTAATACAGAAAGGCAGTCCTAGATGGATAGGCAAGTTAGAAAGGCAAGACACTGCTGAAACAATATTATAGGAGTAGATTAGTTATGTAAATGATGTGCCATTGGGGTGTTATATCCCTTGCGTTCATCTTTGTGTTTAGTTATGCAAATGAGGGGCCATTGGGTGTTATATCCCTTGCGTTCATCGTTGTAAACTATAGTTACTGTTTTTCTGTTGGGATTGGCAATCAGCAAATTTCTCTTATCTTATTCCATGCTCCTTGAAATTCCGCGTTAAGTAAATTGGTTAACTTAGGTTAAGTGGTTAACTTAGGTAAATGGGTTAATTTAGATAAATGGGTTAACTTAGGTAAATGGGTTAATTTAGATAAATGGGTTAACTTAGGTAAATGGGTTAACTTGGACGACGAAAGAACGGAGTTAATATTGATTGTTGTAGGCCTATTGGGGTCTCTACCACCGCAAGCCTAGTGCGTAAATAGTTAAGATGGGCTCTGACCTTATAAGCCAAAGTTTCTAACCTTATTTAATTGACCTAGGTTTATGATATTATTGGATTAAGTGTCTAACCTTATTGGCCTAAGTTTCTAGACCTATTGGCCTAAGTTTATAACCTTTCTAACCTTATTGGCCTAAATTTCTAACCTTATTGGCCTGATATTTTGTAGCCTTATTGACCTAAATTTCTAACCCTATTGGCATGAATTTTCTAACGTTATTGGACTAGGTTTCTAGCCTAAGCTCCCAGTTGACCTAAGTTTGACTTGAAATGCAATTGAGGTGCAGTCACTTAAATGTGTCCGAATAGTCTAAGAAATACGCAAGCAAGAATGTCTGTGTCTGTCTGTCTGTCTGTAGCCTATGTATGTATCTGGCTGTTACAGTCAATCTAACAGATCTAAACAGATGCTCCTGAAGCATATATCTAATGACAGACTGTTCAATGAGGATGGTCCAATGCACGAGAAAGCAACGATGAACGATTTCCCCATTGCATTCTGATATTGATGGCTAAAGGTGAAACTGTCGCATCATACGAAACAACCACCAAGAAAATGCATCGCCCTGAAATTCTCGTTTCTTGCAAATCAAATAATTATTATTTCCCTCAGAACGATTTCTGTATTTCTCTCCATCTTTCACTGCCTATAATCCATCCTGGCCTCTGCCTTACACACTTTCTCGTCCTCAGCGAAACCCGCCCTAACAGCTGCCCTGCCTCTCTGTGGTCTCTCTGGCAACCGGACTCGGACCTCCAATGTACATCGATCTCTAGACAACACCTCTGATACAACGCAACGCTCGCGAATAAGCTGGTGCCCTGCTCTTAGCTTTAGAATAGCGCTTTAGATATTTGGAATTTACGATTACGATTACGATTACGATCAGTGTTCAGTATGATGCGTTAAACTGCGCACAACCGATATTCCTCGTAAAAGCGTCGGCGTAAAACGTAGTGCATCATCATCACCTGTACGTCTCGGCTTGCCGTCGAACGATAACCAGTAAAAACATAATCGTTTTCTTAGCAACAGATGGTTTTACTGCAAAACTAAAATCAATATTAGGTGTAGGCCTACGTGTGGAGCGAGATGAATAGCACGAACCGATAGTTGTGAACGACGCTCATATTGCACTAGGCAATGTCTTCGTCGGCAGATCACGATGAAAACGGCAATTTAATTGCCGCCATTTCTTTGTACTTATTTCTATAAAAAAAACGAGCCGATAAATCAAACGAAGAAGAAGAAGAAGAAAAAGAAGAAGAAGAAGAAGAAGCCCGTGCAGTTGTGTAGTACGAGAAATGAAGTGCACGGCTACACGCTTTAATGCTCTGCCAGCCAACCGATAACTCGACACACAACAAGAACTGCGGTGAATAATATTCAGTTGCTTTTAAACGGCCGCATTTGCGTTTAATCATCGGCCATGTTTTCCCAGGGTGACCAAAGGAGTTTGTGGCAAACTTTGAACTGGATTTGGCCTTTGAATCGCCTTCGGGCATTCGTATATATCGTCTGAGGTCATTGACTTCGACAAAGGGTTTCGTGTGCAATCCGTTTCGAAGTTTCCGCAGAATGGGAAGAAACCTGAAAAAGGCGCTAATTAATAATTAAGCATTGATGTTTTCTATGTTGTACATGCTGACGATAAGCAAAACACGAGATGCCACTTTCACAAGCATATATGTATATGTATGTTTCTATTTATTTATTTGTGTATGTATATATATATGTATGCCTGTGTGTTTGTGTATATGTGTGTATGCATATACATGTATGTCAGCATGTATGTATGTATGTATGTATGTATGTATGTATGTATGTATGTATGTATGTATGTATGTATGTATGTATGTATGTATGTATGTATGTATGTATGTATGTATGTATGTATGTATGTATGTATGTATGTATGTATGTATGTATGTATGTATGTATGTATGTATGTATGTATGTATGTATTTATGTATGTATGTATGTATGTATGTATGTATGTATGTATGTATGTATGTATATATGTATGTATGTATGTGTGTGTGTACATATACCGATGTGCATATATAATATGTGTATGTAACTATTGCACTGTAAGTATTGTAGGCCTGTAAGTAAGTATGTGAGTACATGTATGCATCTATGTGTGTATGTAAATATACCAATTTGCATATATAATATATATATGTACACACACAGACACACAGACACACACACACAGACACAGACACACACACACACTGAACTAATGTTAGAGTTCGTTAAGAACAAACTCATATCTGCAGCCGATTGATGTTCAGATAGCTGGAAAATCACTAAGACGATCTCACCTTTGATAGTATAGCCATGGCAGGCGCTATATAAATATCCGCATACATACATTTACAACCACCTTATATAAGCACATACACGTTTATATATATATATAATATATATGATATATATCATATTAACACGCATCTGTTAGTTTCACCCAACTGCGTCTTATTACTGGCTTAAAAACGCAAGACGTATAAATAATGATTTTGACGAATGCAATACAATGCAATACATAGAGCGTTGCATATGTCAGAGTTTGTCTAGGACCCGGCTATAGTTCGTCCACTGGTTTATAACCTAAAGTTCTGGGTGAAGAGGTAAACATTGTGTATATATGTGCCTATATATTACATGTATGTATGTATGTATGTATGTATGTATGTATGTACATGCGTGTATACACTATACATGGATAATATGCACGTATATGAGTATGTATGTATGTATGTATGTATGTATGTATGTATGTATGTGTGCATACGTATGTGCATATATGTATCATACATACATACATACATATTGTTATACATACATACATACATACATACATACATACATACATACATACATACATACATACATACATACATATGTATGTATGTATGTATGTATGTATGTATGTATGTATGTATGTATGTATGTATGCATGTATGTACGTATCTGTGTTTATATATATATATATATATATATATATATATAAACACACACACAGAGACACATGGGAACGCGTCGCACCAGGTCACACCCAATTGTAGACAGGTAGAGTCCACCTGTGCGTCGTAAGATTCCTGTATTGATCGCTCTGTTCCGTTCTAGGTTTCTCGTGCGTAATTCGCGTGTGTCTCGGCTTTTAGTCTCTTCATACGACTTCATTATCTTTGGTAGCTGGAAGCGAACGAGTTCAACAACAATTAACGGACGATGTTGCAGACACTGCGCACACGAGTAGACGACATGAAAGGCGCAACAAAAGAGTATACGATTACGAATTTTGGTTACGAAGATGTTTCCCGAGTATAAATCATCCAATAACCGCGAGGGATCGAAATATGCCGTATAGCGCACAAAATTCATTTACGCTATAATTAACCTAACATTGCCCTGATTTGTCAAAGTTCAAAACGCATGTTTCTCATCTCTGAACAAGCCCTCTGACTTGACGCAGCGCTCGTGAATAAGCTGGTGCTCTGCGCTTAGCTTCAGAGTAGCGCTTTAGAAATTTGAAATTTATGATTACAATAATTGTATATGAATTTTGACGTCCGCGTGTTGTGACGTGTCCGTTATTGGTTGACTTGTTCACGTGCTAAGGCAGAATATTTCCATGACGTCATTGGTTGTTGATTTCTTTGTCCATGCTTCGATCACCATCTTGAGGCTATAAGGTGCGTCTATCGAACACACTTGGATTGCTATAGGTTGGATGCGTCTAGCTGACACGCATCAGGTGATTGCTGTGACGTTGACTTGACGTCGTATGGCGCGTATTTTATCACGTGGGTGTTTTCGCGCGGGTAACGACGCGCTTACGTTGCGGTGAGCCATGGACTGATTTGTTTGGTCTTGTCTGCTGGAGCAGCCTATAAAAGGTGATCGCAAATGCATTGTTTGGGAGAGCACGAAACAGATCATATAGCGGTAGTCCGTAGTGTGCTCAACTGATAATTTCTATCACAAATGTCATTCATTCAGAGGACTTATATAGCGCCCCTTCAAGATAACCTACTCGGAGGCGGTTCCAGCCCAACTCCGGCGATAAAGAACAGTTTTCAAATTATATAAGGAAACTATAACGCCAAGAAGGGTCGTTGCCTTTGGGAAACGTTAGAAGAAATGGAAAGGTAACGGATGAAATATGAAGATAAAATATCGATTGTGACTATGACGTCGGAGATTTGTATATCTGGATAGCGAGGCCCGTGACACTTCTTCCGCAACGTGACACTTCTTCCAGCGGTGATGAAGAACGTGACTGGGTGAGAGAAAGCAGAAAAACAATATCTCCAGAATCAGGCATCGGTATGAAGTGTTAGCGACTTCATTTTCTTAGCCTCGGCACATGATGGGTAGTCGCCAGTTTTCTCTCCGTCGCCCAATGATTTTTCACCAACAGTGTAGGTCAGTAGTGGAATTTTAGTTGTCTAATGGGGAGAGGGGGAGCAAGTGGAGCAGAAATCTCGATATATGTTTCTGTTGTGGTGGGATTTGAACGCCGAACCTTCCAACACGTTAACCGGTGTACTACTATCGCGCGCACTTCCTTATATTCTTAAAAACAGACCTGTTCGAGTTTACATAGGCTACCTTTAGAAAGTTATACTACACCAGACTATATGCTTGAGCAAGTCTCTGTATCATGGTGAACATGTATAATAGATGTACGCGATCGTTTGTATATACAGCGCCCATTGAGGACATTGTTTAAAGTAGGCCATGCGCTTCCTATTGTTTTCATTCCTTTTCCACCAATAACAGTCTCCGTTATGCAACGACCCGTACGACACAGGTGATGAGTAATTGCTTCGGTTCATTGCCACCGGCTCAGACACCCCCCTCGACCCCCTCCCCACCCCATCGAAGATGCACAATAATCCCAGAGCTACCACGCCGTCGTTATGTCTGGGAAAGGCTGAGAAGATATCGATCAATTGTTGCCAGGCAACGATTGAGTTACGATGCAGACGAAAATAAAACTGTTCGCGAGCAATCCGATACGGATCGCACTCGGTATGATGGTCCACATTTCAAAGGGCTCGACCTTCGACGTGGTTTCTCTATGGCTCTCGTCCATATTCTCAAGGAACACACACACACATATATATATATATATATATATATATATATATATATATATATATATATATATATATATATATATATATATATATATATATATATATATATATAGAGAGAGAGAGAGAGAGAGAGAGAGAGAGAGAGAGAGAGAGAGAGAGAGAGAGAGAGAGAGAGAGAGAGAGAGCTGTTGTTGTTTCGCGTAGGACATGGTTGTTCTCGTCCACTGTTCCGACATCCTGTAGACATAATCTCCCACTGAAAGGAAGTACTGTTCAATAACAGACAGCGCTAAGGAAACACCCTAAGGTTGCCCTCTGTTTGATCAGGGGTGTGGTTACTGTATACGCCGACTCAGGGCTCGCCCTGTTTATCGTGCATTTGACCGTACTTCTGGAACGACCCTTAAGTGAAAATCATAACTTTACCGCCCACGAAAGATTGTCAGCTTGTTTTGAGTCACACCTTTACTAAAACTGTTTGATAGCCAAAATGAGTCAGCGGCTTTAGGAGACCTATAAAATGCGGTTTATAGTGATTCAGACAGAGACATGACTGATGTTCTTTCAGCAACATATGGTAGCATTTCTAACAGTCTTGACATAAATTATTACTAGGTAAACATGCCAAAATGGAGTCCATATCGGTCCAATATTCTCACGTTGAACCCTTATGGGATCATTCGAAATCTGACACTCAAAATTTCTAAAGAGCTACAGGGCCCCAGCTTATTCACGAGCGTTTCGTTGTGTCAGAGGGGTTGTCTAGATATGCCAAGTGAAGACCAGAGCCCGATTGCCAAAGAGGCAGAGAAGTGAAGAAGAAATCTCGAAATATTCCTCTGCATCGGTGGAGATGTGAAGCCCCAGATTCTCGGTTGACTGTGGCTGACAATAGGCCTACTAGCGCCCACTCACAGCCACTCACAAACACAATATCAAAATGATTGGGGAAAACTAAGTCGTTCAGCTGTGCCAAAGTTCAAGGTTACTAAACACGTTTTGCACGGCTCACAAAACCTGAAATATTATCGGACAAATGACCTTCAATGCAACACTACAGAAATTGTAATGTCACATCTGGCGAGATGTGCATTGTACCATGAACGAGTACATATAAGTCAAGCCTTGACCCAGCTGCTGCCGCTACATGTAAGCATATTTCTCAGCGTATCTCACAATCGGAAAAGTTCCATGTCGACCAACTCGACTTGTGTACCAAACAAACGGTATTAATCACAAGATGTTGTTCTGTGCACCGTAGCGCTCTTGTTATGAATGCATAATTAAATATTCGTGAACTTGTGCAGTACGATAGCGTGCTGTATCTTGCGGGGACGTCAGATCTTGGATGGAGAAGACGTATTTATGGCGAACACAGATTTCAGTCTACATGTTTTCCACCACCATCTCAGATCAATTGCAGATTACAAACGTTATTTACGACACAACCGAAATGCGATAAAGATGGCGACTCTGCCACACCTGTTTCACATAAAACTTTAACCGTGCTCCACATATAATAGCTTGTCCTTCCAGCATCTGCCGTGTTTGACGTGTTGGCTGAGACAGGAGCTTGCGTGAGTAATAATCGTATTTCGAAAGGTACTGAAACACCTTTACGAATCGAGTTATAGGGTGTCAGTGTGTGATTGGCTGCTGTGGACGATAGCTAACTCTTGGTACCGTTATTCGAGTGACTAGTGCATCTCTCTCGAACTACTGCTGTTGATCAGATCAGACATTTTTTGGCCGGATTGTCTCTTGGATTAGTCTTTGTTTTACCTGTAAAGAAACTTTAATCGTCGTAGCAACATAGAGCGGAAATGATGAATTGTTGCGCCATATTTATACCAGGTAGGCCTAACTAAACATCGATGCAAATCGAGAGGCTATAGAGCGATTGTTGTGGTCGCGTTTGTGCTTCGGTCGAATGATCTTTCCATCTCGGAACCACACTACTCAGGAGTTCCACATAGTCTCGTGAACACTTGCATTGAATTTACCCGTTTAATGTACGAAATGGTGGCTGAGTGTAAAGTATCGTAATGTGAAAAGAATTTTTGAATATCGCATGTAGCGATGTACTCCAAAAGTAATGCTCCTCTAGTGTGGGAGTCGTTTGTGTTCTATTCTTTTACCCCCCACCCCAGTGGAAAAAATTATTATCCTGGATGGGGAAGGCAGGGCATCGCAGGATTTGCTTTTACTTCCCAGAAAGTTCTACTGCCTGGTGATAGAGACAAGCGAGTCTGAACAACTGGCACAGGGTTGTTGACTTGAGTCTGATCAGCTTGCTTGAACCGACAGTTGTTGGAAGCGCGCTACGGAATGGACAACCACCGTATTCCGCACACCATCTAGAGTGCATTAGAATACAAATTGTCAGTACAGGGATTGTCATAATTACAAAGTAAACATTTATTTAGCTTCTATTCAAGGAGACTCTTCGACCGGAACAAACGCTTTTAAAGACTCGAGCTTCAGATGTGACGCTTGGTTGGTTGTCTATTCGAACCGGATTCTTAAGGCTCTAGTCACTCCATCTGGTGGAACTTCTCAGGTCTAAATTAAGCCGCCTTGGCATCCCACTGACTGCCTTGGCTCAGTCTATCCAGATTTGGAACTGGTTGAGAAACCCAGAACTTGGATGGCCGCAGTCTCTTGGCGTCAATCCACAAACCTCGCTTCTTGAAACCCTTTCAACGGGTTTCAACTGGTTATGTAATCTTAGACGACGACTTAACTTGAAGCGAACTTCGGTTGATGCTTTGGACATCACGATAAAAGCTGAGATTAGATTAGATTAGATTAGATTAGATTAGATTAGATTAGATTAGATTAGACCGATTGGCAGGAATAACATATATTGTACTGTATTGTATTCGGACATTTATAAAGCGCCTCTACTCTACTAGGGTGAACCGTTCAGAGGCGCTCCCAGTGAAACTGCCTCTTCATTATGATTATGATTATGGTAATGATGATGAGCATGATGATGACGATAACGATTGTCATGATTACGATGAAGATGGCGATAACACTGATGACGATAACAGAGATGACTATGATATTGATTCTGAATGATAGATGATAGTGATGATGACATAGACAATTTTGATTGCCATTAAGAAATTTCGCAGAAGCAGCACATATTAGTCTACAGTGTTAGGCATCAGAACAGACCTTCGCTTTAATTTATCTGGATGCAAGTAAATCGAAATCTGAACCGGTCAGACATTTCGTCATCGTATAGCCTTCGTTTTTTTCTGTCTAAAGCCCAGGGCGTGGCAAGTATTCTCAAAAACTGTGATCGGAGTGGTTGCTCGAGTGTCTTCAGTGTCTGCTTATTTGTTGTGACTTGCATTAAAACTGGATTGTTAGAGATCCTGGCATTCCGCCAACAAATATTGGCCGTCTGCCAGCAATGACAACCAACACGTGTCTGCAACGCCGATGTTTACTTTATATGCGTCGTTGGCTACGTCTCGCGAGCGACCAAGTCACTCAGCTTTCAGCGTTCTTCAGATGGTAAACCAGATTGTTTGTTTGAAACCCTAGTTCATGAAAACTGGAATGGATTGTACAAGTGGACCTGTTACAGTCTGAAACGTTGGTCCTGAAGTCATACTCTGTAAACTGTACATTAAACTTCATTTCAATCGAAGTTCTAACTACGCTGTACTCCTTTGTGCCGATATCATAGATCAAAGAGATTTATCGGTCTATTTTTTGTCCAGCCCCATATCGTTAACGACTCTGAATACCACATACCTTTACGGTTCACCGCGCGTGCATGAAGCGTAACGTGTGTATCAGTACTGCCAGCCACGTCGACAGTAATAGCTACACTTTCTAAATCTCAATACGACTCTTTATAGGTGGATGACATTGTCACGTATCTGCTCTGTGGGCTGCAGGGCGAGAATTTCGACGATATATTATATTACGGTGCGGCCCGCTTGTGCGAAATTCTTTCGGCATGTCTCACCGCTTCACCTGGGCTTTCAGCTTTCAGGTCTAGTGGCTTCTTACTATTGCTACGACAAAAGTGGAAGGTTTTCAAGTTTCACAGACGCGCCTTATAACTGGCCGGGCACAGGTGAGTTATCTAGACGCTTGCCTTTCGAAGGATGTAGACGTGTCTAACGGCGCTTTACCTCAGGCAGGTAAATTTAAAATTTCCGTAGACATCGATCGTTTTGTAAGTGGAACAAGAAGGCAGACAGACGCGAACAGACAGACAGACGTGCTTCTAGGGTAAGACACGAAGACGTGCGGGTGGACAGGCACTTCGACTCGTCAGCTGCTCTGCCTACTTTTCTCGGTTTCCTGGCAACCCGACATGACCCCACTTGGTATGTCGGGACAACACATCTGACATGACGTAGCGCTCGCGAATAAGCTGATGCTCTACGCTTAGCTCATAAGCTCAGTGTTTTATAAATTTCGAGACTACGATATATCGATACCTAGACCCGTATACCGACTTCTTCTTGTGGTATACTATACGATATACAGTCTACTGCATAAGGTACACTGGGTACATTACTGGATGCCAATATGGACAAGGACCAAACAATTTGGCTATTGCGGACTTGGTTTGATATAGGCTAGCTTCGGCAAGTTCGGTGTATAACGTGATTTTTGTGTAGCACTGAGAAATGACGGGGATTTGCATTACACTGTATACAGCCTGTGCATGTGGTATAGTATATGACACAATGGATATGACAATATAACTAGCAATTTTTTTCTTACTGGATGTATCACACCTATTCGGCTTATGTAGGCTATATTATGTAGGCTACCTTTGGGGAAGATCATTAATGATTGTTATTGGCCAACGCCACGATGTGTTGTGGTCTATGCCTGCGTTAAGCTTTTGTCCTTGATGACAATAGTTGTGCTTACAATAGCGTTGACTATCTGTCTGTCTGTCTTCCTGTCTGTCTATCTGTCTGTTCGTCTGTCTGTCTCTGGTTCCCTTGCTCGTACGCTAGGATTTCGTGCAAATATTGCCTGCGACATATTGTGAGGTAAGGTTGGGCAACTGTAAGGTATAGATAATTGAAGGTCAAATTGAGTGTAATGTAGGGGTCAGATGAGATAAGGAAAAGAGAAGGTATATTGGGGTCGTGACATGCCAGGTTAAGAAAAGTAGGATACGATATGGAAAGATGATGTCATGTCAGATGGATTTAGGTGTGCCTGATTGTCGGGTCTGGGTCTTTATTTCGATTTTCACAACAATTTCCCATGATATATAGCCCAAAATGGCGCAATAGACTATAGCTGATTTTCCAGGCCTTTTACGAGGTCCATGGATTTGCCTGCAGAGGTTAAGGTCACTGGGCATTAGAGACAATCACTTGGGAAAAACAATCACATAGGTCAAGACAATCATGTAAACCAAGACAATAACAAACCAAGACGATCACATAAAACAAAGACAGTCACGTAAAGAAAATCACATAGAAACAAGACGCTCACATAAGCCAAAAAAATCACATAAAATGTGGCAAATCACACAAAACGAAGACAATCACATAAACCAAAGCATTCACATAAAACAAAGACAATCACATGAGCTGAACTACGATTTGAACCCCTCATGCCTTCTCGTGTGCTGGGCCATCCTCCTGCCACAGTGTACCCGTACATTACAAGTGCGCAATGCACTTAATTTCTGTTGAATCTGTCAACCCACACTTCCTGCCTACCTTCAGACGCACTTGTTTTAGATCTGTCAGAGATATCATGCGGCACTTGAGACAGGGTCGTATATATATCGCAAGGGTCTTAATACATATGTACATAGATTAGCCATATACACATGACAAATTGGTCATACTTAAGACTGTTATTCAAAGGGTTTCTGGCGGATTGTTTTTATTCAGCGGCTTTTGAGACGAATACTTTGCTACCGTTTTTCTCTCGTACAATTGCACGACTTGTGTTAAACAATCCTTATGACGACATTCAGAAGATCTCCTTTTTGGACGAGGCGTTTTCTTGTTTCGGCCTCCCCATTGAACAAACACCAAGCCTACGCATTTTATTTCTCATATCAATGGCCTGACTGTACAATATTACATTATTATAGAGCAGTTCATGAATTTCAGCTTTGATAGGCGTACACAAAGCTTTAAAAACGTCTCACAGCGCGTTCAATGATTAACTCTTTCGCTACTCGCGCCGATCAATCACGGTGAAGTTGACATCACATCCAGATTGACTTTGTATTCGTTTCCGCAGCAGGTATTGACGACAGGTCCATATGCACCGGGTGAAATGAGTCACATATTCAGAAATAGATCTACACCTGCTCCGGAAATCTCCTTTAAGGTTTTCGGAAGATAAGAAGATGCAAAACGAAATGTCTGAACGCATTTCATCGATTGCATCTTCACGTTGTTCCCAAGATATCATGGTGGAATATCGTTTTTAGAGATCACGTGACATTGCGCGAACAGAACTAATTTGTATCTAGTGAGAGCTATGGATAATTTTTGTTCCGTTTCCAGAATTGGATTTTTTGTTTGTCTAAAATTGCTTCAGACAAACAGTATGCGACCATTAGCACATGCGAAGTTAACCGGTGGTTTAGGTATATACTGACAGTGTATCATTATGGCACATTGTATATATCCACTGGCATTGCCCAATGAGAATGTGACATCATTGCGCGTGTGTATATCCGCTGCAAACTGACAGTGGATACCCTGGCATACTGACAGTATGCGCATGTGAATACCTGCCGCATACTGACAATATTGGAATGTCTAGCATTCAGAATACTGGATCCAAAGAGACTTAAGAACCTCAACGTGCATGCCTTAAAGAGGTCAGACCACCTTTTACGTTGAAGGACAGTTACTAAAAAAAGACAGAATGATAACATAGATATTTTCGACTGCGAACGAGACACCTGCAGAAAATAATTTGAAATTCATTCGAAATCTCGTATATTGGATAGTTTTTATGTTCAAATTTACAAACGCCAGGTGTATTCATGACAGTAATTGTCTCCAATGCAGCGTGACTACAATACCAAGGGAAACGTGGAAATTGAAAACGCATTATTTTTATCTCTGGGCGAGATGCACAATTTTCTTGTAACAAATAACGTTCTATCTGGTTTACTGCTCGTACACTTGGAGATAAAGGTGATCTACGTGATATCAATTACTCATCATAGTTTGTCAGGTTTAGCAATATGCGAGCAATAAGTCATTGATAGATCGCTAATTGTCTGGTTAATGTTTTCATGTGTGGAATGTTTTATTACATCAGTCATAGCTAAGTTGGTCGTAAAAGGTGAGAAATAAGATTAGAAACGTTAGGGGAAGCCAAGGCTAGGCAGCCTAAGGTAATTAGGTAATATACGATAAGGTGGGATAAGGTCAGGCATAAACGCTCATTTTACATCTTAAGGTATAAAGGTAGTTTAGCTTATGCACACAATGATTAATGCGTATGTGTATGATATGCTATGCGTGCATGAGCTTACATAGGAATAGGGGCCTATATGTATACATGTATGCGTGCATGTTTTGTACAGATTTATAGCTGTACAGTATATTCGATGCGCTAGATATTTACGTACATATTTAAGGATGCATCTATATATTTGTATGTATATGTGAATGTATGCATGTATGCATGTAAGACTGATAGATACATAGATGCATAGATAGATAGCCAGACAGATAGGTGAATGGATAGGTGGATGCATAACTAAATAGATGAATTGATGAAAATATGATGGATCGATGGAGGCAGACAGACAGACAGACAGACAGACAGACAGGTAAACAGACGGACAGATAGAGTAGGTATCGATGTGTGTATTTATCTGCTCGAAAGGAGAATTTGCTGTGTTCAATCTACAACATCTGCGTGGCGTATCATCTCAGTTGCAGAAAATACGTAAAAGTCAATCAAGTTACTCTCTATTCAAGCGCGGTCCACTGATATCATAATCGTCACGAAATTCAACTCCATTTGTGCCATTAACAGCTGCAGACACGCCAAACATAATCTGACACTTCGTAACAGCGTTATTAGAACGAGGAAGTAATGTTTAGGGTTTTCCGCCTAGGGGCCTCGTATTCTCGGAAGTCTGTAAATTATAGTTGTGGTCTCCAATGAGGTCGTTTCACAGGGCTAAACTAATTGTCTTCTTCCGTGGTAGAAACCAGGCATTAGCTATATATTTTGAGACATAATTCCTGCGACTCTGTTATCGATGAATGTAATAACAGATGGAGTTTGCTATTGACGAAGGTAATTATCGAAAGTTGTTATCTACGACGGTAATTATCACTAAAAGTAGGCTAATGATAGAATGAAAATCAAGACTTGCTAGTTCCTTATAATCAGTGTAGGCCTACAGTGCGGATGGTATGCATTTTTGTTTAATTGAATATTCAGATTTAGGTATACTTGGCATTGGTAGTTTATTTTAAAACTAACAGTCGTCCAAAAAATTACGTAAACGTTATCCGAACAGTCCCCAGGTATAGCTCTTCTTTCGTCTCTTTTAAACTTGTCTTTAGTATAACAACCGATCAATACTGTAGCGATAACTCGCAAAGATCGATGTTGAAATCCTGATTGGCTTGGACATCAGTTCCATTTTATGTTCTCCGTACTCCGGTCGCTTCTTTTCGTCCTCTGCACCACTGTTCCATGTTCCACAACTGTCCCACTGTTCTATGTTCCACAACTGTCCCACTGTTCCGCGGAAGAGCGGGTCATCAATGTTCCGATGACATCCGACTGTTCTGCGTTGTGTTGACTTTCGAAATACAGTTTAAAAAGTAAAAGCAAGGGCCTCTACTATATTACTTAATTTAAATTAAATTCTTGCAGACTTGTCCAAGTTCCATCTGACCAACAGCCTTGGTCCGTCGTCAACATATATAGCTGCAGCAATTGTAGCTAATATGCCAACTAATACCATGTATAATGGTGATATAATTAAGTGACAAATACTTCAATGGATTTCTGTTCCGGAGCGATTTGCATTCAAGAATTTTTTGCTTTCTTCTGCCTCGCCTGCCAGCTCTTTGTCATGTTAAGAAGGCTTTATGGCTCAGTGATCGAGTCTACTGAGTCAGTGGTCGTTGCTTTCGCCCACCCGTGGAGATATGAAGGTGCCGTGATTACGCATAGCATTTCAATCCCATGGCACTTTCTCTTGCCATAATTATACGAACTATTTTGTTTCAATCTGCTCTAATCTAAGTCGCATCCGTTTCACTTGGTAGGATATAACCACATGGTAGGGAGATAACCACTTGGGCATAGGTGAATTAAATATCAAAACATAAGGACGTTTCTGATGCAATACCTTCAGATCCATAGGCCTACTTCAAATTATTAGATGTTTCTTTATCATCAAATCAGAAAAAAATGTCTGGAAACTAAGTCAGAGCTCGACAGGGTGATAGTGGTGTGCCTAACAACATTTCATTGGTTGGTAAAAGAAGCACAGGCTTTCTCCGAAGCCGCAGACGCAGCCCTCTTCTCTGCTATCATCCAAGATAACAACCATGTCCTCCGCAGGCTCTTTCCAACTCGGTCTGTTAGCAACTATAACCTACGCCCTAGGCCTCACCCCTTCGAACTTACAACAAAGAACAATAAGATCTTCGTTCCACGCATGCTTTTCAAAAACGTCTATTAGATGAAAAACTGCCACTCTCAATAACTCATGTATTCTGTCGCGTTTTGCCGACAGTTTTGTGTTAAATAAACGAATATCATCACTTTCCAGCAGAAAACACAGAAATTTTAATTATAATCTTTTATGTCCTTTGCGTTATTCATATCCGAAATAATATAAAACCGACGTTTTGACGTGAATATGAACATTAAGATGACGAACAAATTGGAAATACTGGCTTTAAAACATTATTGCACTAATAAAGCTTTATCGCAGACCTAAGATTGAGATGATAAGTTTTAGACATGTCGTGAGACGCAGATACAAACTTACATATCAAACTTACGCTGGATTTTATGCAACGGAGCCTCTGATATGATCTTAAAGACGCCATAATAGCCCGGCTATTCAAATATTAATATTATTTTATTCATTGGTCTATATTACTAAAATACTAGTTGTATTACTACTGCTATTATTGTTGTTGCTGTTATTATTATTATTGCTGTTATTGTTATTGTTACTGCTATTGTTATTGTTATTACTATTACTATTATTATTGGTATTACTATTTCTATTATTATTGCTACTATAGTATACTATTGCAATTGCTCCTGTGCTGCTACTGCTGCTACTGCTGCTACTGCTACTGTTACTGCTACTGCTACTGCTACTGCTACTGCTACTGCTACTGCTACTGCTACTGCTACTGCTACTGCTACTGCTACTGCTACTACTACTACTACTACTACTACTACTACTATTACTACTACTATCACTACTACTATCACTACTAATACTACTATTATTATTATTACTACTATTACTATTATTTAAAACTGAATTAGTTGTTGTTTATTGATGTTTAATTTCACGGTCCCTATAGCCTGGACGGTATCCGACTAGCTTAGCCAAGTAGATACACTTCAACACTTCAACTAATATTGTTGTTTTAAGTTGTACATGTATGCACGCAAACAGAAAGAGACGATTGAGAAGGATCCTCTGGATCCTCTGGTCAGAAAGTGTCAGCGACATTCTGTTCCTCTTTGTTGTTTTTTCCTAATGGAGATTACATTCTCCTGGAATTTCGACGGTTTTGATCTGCGCCGTTGCAGACTAAGCCACTTCCATTCTGCACAGTGTGCTTGATTACCTGCTCAAGGCAAATGGTATTAGTAGTCAGGTGTTCATTGAGTAATGGACTTTTCCTAATTGTTTGGGCTCTATTAGCATCGATTGAAGACAGATTACGGTGCTGGTGCTATATAAATATAAAGGATAAACATGATCGGAAGTGCCAATTGGTGCCTCTTGTGGTGCACTTCAAGTAGTGGTGCACTTCAAGTAGTGAACACAAAGTGCCAAGGCTTGTGGTAGGCCTACCTCTTTGCGTGTAAAAATGCTACCTCTTGAAATGTTAAATTATATATCTGCGTATCAAATGGTATCTCTTTACGTGTATAATGGTCGTTGTCTTTGTGCTAAGTGGTTATCTTCATCTCTGGTAGTTCCAGGTGGTATCTGTTGAAGTACCAGTTGGTGCGTCTTGAAGTTCCATCGAAACTCAACCCAAGCCTAATCTTCGAATCATCATCTATTCAGCCTCAGGAAGTCATAGCACTCATAATGTAATGATACCATACTTGGAAATACAATGCAATACATTAGAATATATTAAGACACACCCAGCACAATGCATTACACAAATCTACTGCTAATATTTTCTAATGTCCCCGAACAGGTGTTCAGAGGTGTAACATCTGTGCCAAATGAGGTTACAGATCAAGATGACTGTTAATTGAGCTACAATACATACAGTGCTATACAATAGTACACAATGCAAGTCTAATTTCATTTAACTATCCTTACTATCTCATACACCTTGTCTTGGAATGATCCTACTTAAGTTTCGTTCTTGTCTGTCATCCTGTAGGTGTTCGACACTATGACATATTTTCGAAATTCAAGATCACTGTAATCGCAAAATGGACCTCTCGATAAACGTCGAATCCAACAAGAACGCCCCTAGTGACGACAAAGAGAAGCAGCTGGCTAAATCGAAGCCAATCAAATTCAGGCCAACCATCTTGGAGACTCCGACGCCTCAGATTCTTCATCCATCCGGTAGAGGGAACCAACCGCATAAAGAGGATGGCATGCAGCCGAAGATTCGCCTGGAGAGGCTGTGTTTGAGTGCAAACGGACCGAACTCACTGCGTGGCTACGTACGCGTCAGGGATATTCCGAACTGCTACAGAATGGCATCATCGTCAGTGGAAAACGGTCACTCGGGAACTATGGAAAAGGATGGATCAGTGGGAAAAGATGGGTCAGTGGGAAAGGATGGATCAGTGGGAAAGGATGGGTCAGTGGGAAAGGATGGATCAGAGACCGTTGGGGCTGGACATCAGAACCACGCTCCGACGGAAGACAAGCCATGTGGGCTGAAGAGGGTAAGAACCCCATCGTCCACTCTTAACAAGAAGAAGCCTTACCGGGCGGCTAGGAGGGACGAGACCGGAATACCTCCGTCCACCGTCTCCACTGCCTCCACCGTCTCCACCGTCTCCACCGTCATTGTTACGACAGAATCCGTCCTCAAAGCAATCGACGCCGTTGTACAACCGCAAAGAGGAGACTCACCAAATGAAAGAGCAACTGAATCCAGGTCTAACCACCTCAACGCGGTACAGAGCGACGATCGGACCCTTAAACCGGCAATCGAACTCGACCGTTCGTCTACACCGGAGAAAAAGCCCGAAGAGGTCAAGGTGAAGCCGAAGCCTCTGGCGAACCAGGATCCAGTGATTGACGTCGTATCTGAACATCAGGAGGAGTCGCGAATAGTCTCAAAGACTGTAATTGTAGTTCCAAAGAGGTCTGACGATCTGAACAGCCATGTTGATGCGGGTGATGTGGTGGGAGAGAGGTCCCCGGTTCCGAAAACGATTGACATTAAGGATACTGAGGGACTGACTTCCCATCTGGGGGTGGCTGTGGTCTCGCCCGGAAAGAGTGAAGACACTGAAAACAGTGAGAAAGGGGTCGAAACCGTTGCTTCGCCCTTGCAATTGTCTTTCGAGAAGAATGCGGATACAGTACCCCGGAAAGATGGAGAGCTCAAGAAAGTCCGCAAGACTCCGTCTTATTGGAGACGAGCGCCACCGAACGATACATCATCGCCGGTGGAGGAGGTCAAGACGGACCTGACCTGCCGCAGACGTAAAGAAACCCTTCGTCGCTTCTACTCGAACAAGAAAACAGTTGTGCAGCCGCGACTGGCCAGAACGTTCCAGAGAAAGAGATCAACGTCGTTCTACTTCAGAGGAAAGATATCTGTCGCTCGACAACAGAATGCTCGTTCAAAGAGAGGAGCGGGCAGTAGGATCCTCGCAAACGTGAGACCCAGCACTTGCCGAAGATGTCGCACAGCGGGAAACTTTAACGTAAGAAAAACAAAGTCTGCTGTATCTGCTAGACGCGTTTCAGGGAACTTGAAAGGTCGAGTTACGGATAAGAAAGTTTCGGCATCGTTGAGAAATTCAGCCAGCAATGTCAATCGCTCAACGGAACAGTTGATGCGCACGAACCATCTGACAAGCGTTATAGTTAACGGTGATTCTGAAAGCCCTGACAAAGGGAAGTCGGGTTCCGTGGAAGAGGCTTCCAGAATGACCGAGATTCCTTGCTCTAACACATCGTCCGCATCAACTGCTAACCCTACGGACGTCCAGAAAAGCGAACAGATCTATCGTTCGATGTTTGATAACTTTGTTGAAAGCGAAGTCAACGTCTGCTATCGAGTTGACGAAGGGGGCGACGATCGAGGAGGCGTGTTACATAAGACTGAGTCATCGATGCCTGCCGAGGTTCACGTGACCGAGAACCGCAGAGACAACATATTCGAGAAGTTTCGATCGTCGATGCAGGGCAGGGACACGACCACCGCGGACTGTCTGAACCTGAGCAAGAGGAAAGACCGCGACGGAACGGACAAGCGACAGGTGCCCGATATATCGCGCGAGAAGGAGGACCCCGGTGTCGAAGCGATTCCGTTGGAGCACCACTCCAAGGACATCAAGGAACTGCTTGGCGACTACGACAGCGACAGCACGGAATGCTGTAAATACGACGAGCTGGACGAGATCTATTCGGACAACCAGACGACCAAGGACGCCCAGCTCGGCGGGTTCCTGGCAGAACGAACGGAGAACTTCTATCCGGGGTTTTCCGTCTTCAACATGCTCAGCGATTCAGACGACAACCTCGTCGTCGACGAGTCGATGGACAGTCAGGCCGTGGAGACGGCGTCCGATCAGAAGCCGGCTCAGGAGCCCCTGGCGGCGGCGGCGAACTCAGACGATGAGGACCGCCAGCTGAAGAAGCTCAGAAGCACTGCGTACCGGACTTACACGCGGAAACGCAAGCAGATGATGCTACAGAAGGGAGGAGGAGGCGGTGACGGTGTCGCTACAGAGGCAGGGCCACGCCGGACGATGCCGAGCAACTGTCCCTCGTTCGCCGTCGAAACTAAAGTTCCCCAACGTCAAGAGGACGAAGCAAGGCAGCAACCGAAAGCCTTGGATCCAAAGGCTGAACAGCCCGAGGGAAAGCGTAGAGGTCGTGCACCGAAAAAGACGAATATGAAGCCTATAAAGCGGAGAAAGACCGGAATGGGAAAATCTCCGAAAACCGTTCCAGCCTCAAGACATGCGATGCTGATGGAGAGGAAAAAGGCGAACAACGCCGCAACGAAGAAGAAGAGAGGAAACGTCTGCAAGGAATTTGCCACCCGGTCCAAGACGCGAAACAAGGATTCGGATGGACCGATGGACGCCAGCGCCTCCTCGGTAAACCCTGAAGCGCCAGAGATCACTGGCAGCAATAACGAAACCTCTGGGAACAATGTGGAAGCGGCGCCCAAAGGAAAACTTCATGAGAAGAAGATTCGCAATGCAGGATGTCGGCGTCGTCAAGGGAGACCACCAACAAAGAAAGGATTAGGTAAGTTCATCCAAATACATTACATGAAAAAGAGCGCAGTATGCGTTCTAATTTAGAGTACTTTAGGATAATTATATATTATCAATACATTCGAGCGTTTATTGTATTGTATTGTATTTGAACACTTGTTATAGCGCCCCTACCAGATTTCCCATTCAGAGGCGCTCCCGACTACTGCGCGAACGCTGAATCGGAGTTTCACGCCGAAGCGCATGAGCAATTGCGAGTGAAGGACTTGCCCAGGGTCCCTACGCGGCGACTTTGAGGTGGATTCGAACCCTCAACCCTCCAGCTGCAAGGCACCGAACATACCCCCAAACCACCGCGCCCCAGTTTATGTAGAACATTTATAAAAACACCATCTGACCTTTCCTAACCTTACCCTTTTTTTTACCTAACCTTATCTTGCCTTACCTTAACAGACTCCATCATCATCATCATCATCATCATCATCATCATCATCATCATCATCATCATCATCATCATCATCATCATCATCATCATCATCATCATCATCATCATCATCATCAAATATTCGTTTAATAGAAATTCAGGTTGAAAAAACCGCAAACTGAAACAGATAATCATAGAGTTCGGTTAAACCAAACCGTTCCTTGACGTACCATATGAAACCTTGCTTGACTTACCTTATTAAGCCTTGCCTTACCAAACCTTAGCTTACCTCTAACCTAATCCTTTCTTACCCAAAGCGCTTGCCTTGCCATACCTTTGCTCATTCGACTTGCTCCAGCATCATATCACGTGAAAAGAGATGAAATCACATGCAGTGGCATTGCTTTACATTAAATTTACATGATATTGGCATTACATGGATAGACACAATAATTATTATATTGCACACATTGTCATATAACTATCTGCGCTACATTAATTTGCAGCAGCGGGCAGTGAGCCGAAGACTGGCCGACGCAAGGCCTCTACATCGAAGTCCAAGGAGGATCCAGAGGCGAAGGATCAGCCGCCGAAGATGGACATCCTGAGTCGGGAACTCGGTCCGAGATACAACTGGTTGGAGCAGAAGATCCAGGCGATGCAGAGAAGCTGCTCCGACGAAGGTCTGGACGCCAGAGGACCGCGTCCCAGTCCGGAGACCCAGACCAATTCCACAGGACCATCGAAACGGTCGTCGAACATCAGATATGATTCAGACGACGACTGCAGAGGACCAGGACCGAAACGATGGTCTTCTGGAGAAGACCCTCGGTCCAGACAAGAAGACCATTCCTTCTCGGACTATGCAACAACTAAGAGCAGATCTGAAAATGGCCACGTCACGAGAGAAGATCTTCCAGCTGATTCGGAGATGCGTCTATCTAGAAGTTCAGGGTACGGATGAAATCCAAAATTCTCTTACCCCACTGTACATGTATAATACCGCGCCGCCAAATTGTTTATCTGATCACCCACCCCGTATCACATCGCTCTATGGCCTTCGTTACTTATAATCACGGCTTTCGGACGGCTATAAAGAAGGACTTGTCGCCCTTATCGTCTTCGTATGCTGAAGATATATTTCATGACACCCTATACAAAATGGCTGACGCTGAAGATTCCTCTTCGTTCTTCTTCTTATTCTTCATCTTCAGCATCTTCTTCATCTCCACAACTTCTTCTCTTCGTATTTCTGTGTAATTTTTCTTCATGGTGCTATTATTATTGCTATTGTTTTTGCTATTGGTATTATTATTATAATTAATAATAGCACATGTATAAGTAGTAATATTAGTAGTAGATGTGGTTGTTGTAGCAGTAGTAGTGGTAGTGATAGTTGTGGTGATACTGGTGTTTGCTAGTAAGGCGATGATAATGTGATAGGCATAGTAGTAACTTGAACATGATTGATAATTAACTCTCTTTACTAATTGTTAGTTTTCTTTGTACCTGCACAGTAATTTCGACGATTTCTACGATCCTTCTCCTTCCAGGCTTTCGGGTCCTCGGCTTTCTCGCGGTTCTCGAATGTCGCCGAACTTGGTCTGGTCTGTGGCTGCTCCGAGCGTCATCACAACGACGGCGATGCCTCTGGGCCTTAAGTTGATCCGATCGACACCTGCCAATCACACGCCCTCAACCGCCGCCAATCCTTTGGACTCTTCGTCACCCTCGGCGTACACAACAGCCACTGTGCCCTCGTCACTGAACGGACTCAACGACGAAGAAGGGGCAATGGTGATGACAGATCCGTGCTGTCCTCCTTCGCTGTCTCCCTCGGCGAGCCCAACGTCACTGTATTATGACCGCAGACTGTCCCATTCACTCGGAGGCAGCTCCTCGAAGAGAGAGTCGCGCCCTGAGGCGGCGGCGGACGGACCACCGTATGCAATGCGGTCATTTTCCATGACCAGTCTTAATCGAACTGCCGGATCTCCTTTCGTTCCAGACTTTTCTCTCGGATCGGTGGCGTCCAATTCTGATCCGCGGTCGGTTGCTGTGCCGCAGTCAACTAATGTGTACCCGGCTCCCCTTGAGCTGGATCCCTCAGACTGTCAGGTTCCATTCGACCTGAGCAGATCCACGGGTCGCAGCAAGTCACCTGCTGAGATGGAACTGTCGAACGAGCACTTGGAGAACATCTCTTGCTCGAGGAACAGTCCGCAGGACGACCGTCTGACTCCGCTTCAACTGACCATCACAGCTCGCAACAAACCACCTTCGGAAACTGAATCTACACATACGGAGGCAAGAAAGGATTTTCTTGAACCGGAACTGGAAGAAGAAGGACTCATTGTGACACAAGGTGGCGTGGAAGTCGTGGAATCTGGAATTGGTGAAGGAGAGACTGTCATCGACCTGACGACGGATGTCGATCCGGTTCCATCCAACTCCGATGGAAGTCTCCAGCAGCCCAAGCCGTATCCTTCGCAGGAGAGTAGCGACGTCCAAGCTCAACAGGACACCCGTTCGACACCCGTACTTCGCTCGATAAAATACGAGTACGTGCGCAGACTGGAGATGTACGAGCGCCTCAGCAAGGTGTCGAAAATAAAGGATCAGGAAATCGCGATACTGGAAAGCGAGCGGAAACGAGTCAAGAAGGAATTAGACTGTCTGAAGAATATCTTCGTCAGGGCCACTGCTGGACTGCCGCAGGAAAGCGACGATCGGGCGGCGGAGAAAGCAATCGCAGTCGGAGCCGAAAAGGTTGCAGTGTCCCCAGCCGTCATGGAGCCATCGTGGTCTCCTGTTGGCGAGACTAGCGAAGCGGGAAAGGCCAAAGAGGCTCACCGCAGAGAATCGACGGTCCGTCTGGTCGCCAGCCGGACGCCTCCCGAAGCTCACTCCGTCAAGATGGACCTCAGCATGTACACGTATCTCAAGTGCCAGTACAAGCAGGACCGGCTCAAGGCTGAAGAAGAGTTTAAGGATGCCTATGTACCGGACTACGGTCCTAGGGCCGGAACAAGAGATAACACAGACTCTGAGGCGAAGGTTCTGGTAACACCGCCAGCGCACTCCGCAACAGCATCATCATTGAGGAGTTCTTCCAGGTCTTCTTCCGATCAAGTTGCTCCATATCGACCAGCACGAGTCGCTGGATCTTACAGTCAGGGAAATCAAGCGTGGATCTCTGTGCAGTCGAGCGAATGCCAGAATGGAACGGATTCTTTCAAACTAAGCACCGACTCACCTTTGGCCGCTAGTGGCAGCTCAAGGCAAACGCATTCTTCTTCGGCAGAGGCGGACCTTGAACTGGGTTCAGCTCGTCCACGCTCTCTACAAAAGTCAGAAGTTGCCGAAAACGTCACGCTGAGCACTCAGTTTGCTGATTTCGGTTCCAGTCAAGCGACCCAGCATCAGGGCGAGCATCAGGGCCTTGGTCGCAAGCGTCCCCAGCATCTGTCCGAACCTCCACCTAGGCAGCACAGCCAGGACAGTGGCAACAGACCCCTTCACGAACTCGATTCCGCTTCTCAACATCTTCGACCATCATCGTACACTGCGGAAGTTGACAGGAAACCTGTTCCGCAGCAGCTGGTAACCGAAAAACCGGTAGACAAGACTCGGCCAAGCCCTCCGGCGGCTAACGATGTCTACAGCTCACAGGAGCAACAGGCTAAGCTTGGCTTTGTCTACCCAGATACCGATCGGAGACTGGTGAGAAAGCAGGACGCTTTCATCTCTCCGGATAGGACGGTACGCGATGATCCGGTCTTTGGATCGGTTACGTTGCGTCGCATTGATTCACAAGGAAGACATGTCGACGGTGTACTTTGTCCGGATGACAACCAATATGAGGTGGTGGATCTGTCGAGAAACTGTCCCGGCCGGTCTAAAATCAGTTCGTATGTGATAGAACCGTCAAAGCTCGAGAATATTACGGGGAAGCTGACAGTAAGAGACCTTTTAAACGACACGCCCCTGGCGCTTGACTTGAAATCGGGTCAGAAGGAGACCCACTTACCCAAAAGCACCCCGGTTGCGCTCAGGTCGTCAGGAGCTGACAAAAGAGACGAACTGTCGGACGATCTGCCAAAACGCATCGAAGGAGATCATGAGATGCTGGACTACTCTCAATCACGACGCTATTCAATGCCTACTCGGATCGACGAGAAAATCCCGGTGGCCAGCAGAGACAGAAGCGTTACGAAGAACCAGTTGAGCGGCGAAACCGAACACCAGGGTCGCAGAAACACTGCCAGCCTCGCTTCAAAAGTGCCATATGTGCTGACGGATGGAGCGGACAAGGGAAACATGGAACCGGTTGACCTGAAAATCGTCGCAGTTCAAGGCCCCACTCTTGACAGAGATCAGCCGAAAGTTGACAGAACGGGGGGCGTGCCGCCGCTAAGGTCCGGAGTGCAGCGTCCGGTCGCCACGAAAGGGTCTTCGGATGTTATTATCGACGGCGGATCTGAGGCCGACTTGAAAGGTCACTCCATCAGGAATCTGATACCAGATATCGTTCCACAGCAGCAGCAGCAGCAGCAGCAGCAGCAGCAGCAGCAGCAGCAACAGCAACAGCAGCAGCAGCTCCGTTCACGCGAAAGGGTCAAGTCATTCGACTCTCCGAAAATCGTCGCCACTGAAGCCGAACGAACAACTGTCCCAGGAGAGGCGGAGAAACCCGAAGGTCCCGCGTCACCGAAAACGAACGGGCGTAGAACAAACCGTCGATGGCCGAAACAACAAAAGTCTCCTCAGCAAGGAGGATACTATGCTGATAGGTACGGACTCAGCTCCAACTTACAGGACATGAGCTACATGGTCAACTCGATCGCCACTAGTGCCTCTTCTTACCCTAACAGCGGGACTTCCTGCGTTGATCAACCGCGCTCTGCCAACGACCCCCAAGCGCCACCATCCATGGAGAACGAACAACGTCCTACGGTACAGACTGATGTGCAGAATACTATGTCACCCACCTACAACACCAGAGTACTAGCCCAGAGGCCAGGCTACGAGCACGGAGAGAAGCGAGGTCCTCCGCTGGCTCCTTACCCAACGGAACCACAGGCGGGGATGATGCATCAACGACCTACTGCGGAAACAGGAACCACGTTCACAAATCCTCAGACAAGAGATCCCAATAGTCTCAACGCTCCATCTGCGGCTGACGTGGAGTCCATTCGGCTGCTGGCGAGAGAGGCCGTCGTCTACCGCATGGAGGAATCATCGTCAACGACCAGCGGCGCCCCTCCTTCTTCGATGCAGCGATACGGTGAACTCCAACAGGGAGTGACACACCGAGGAGGGCGAGATGACGTGGCCCAGCTCCAGATACGACACCCTCCAGCTCCTCCTCCGCCCTCCTTCAGACCCAGCAACTCCCCAGTGGCAGTCATCGGGCACCGGGACTCAGCCTTCGCTCCACTGGCGCCGTCACAGAGGAGGGAAATGGTCAACGCTCGTCAACAACCCATCGAACAGGTTCCGCAGAACGATCCCAGTCGTCATTGCAACCCGGATCCTTATCACTTGCGTCAGCAGCCGGGTATCGGTGCTTATCCCCAGCAAGCTCCTCCTCTCCCCGCTCCTCGGCAAGGGGAGACGCAGATGCAACAGAGATTCTACGGTTCCGGATCGATGCCTCATCCACCCGACGCGCAGCAGGGCCTGCCAGTCAACCGTAACGACCGCATTCCAATGCCAGTCTACCAGAAGAGTGCTCAGCAGCCTTTTCCACAACAGGTACGCCAAGAAACCGTCCCTCGGGGCGCCCCTCCACAAATGGCGCCCCACCGTCTGCTGCCCCATCAGATGGATCTTGTGCCTTCATCGGACGCCAGCCGTAACGCATACGGCCCCATGATGCTAAACCCCAGGGCAGGGTTGGAGCTCCAGAGAGGAGGGGAGGCGGGTGTCATTCCAGCGCGTCCTGAGGATGGCCTGCTCTTTCCAGGGCAGCCGAGGTCGTCCGACGGCGTCGCCATTAGTCGAATTGTGATGCAACAAGCGCAGAGGAGCCAAGCTTCAGCAGCTGCGTTTCAGGATGTGGGCGGATCGCTGAGAAGCAGCGGACCGGAACCGATCGGATTTGTCCCGCACCCTGCGTCTGGTATTGACCCGTCCAGGATGGCGGGTTGGCGAGTCAGTCAGGAGTACGTAGTCCGCAGCGGTGGAGTAGGACAGCAGCAGGATAGCCAGCAGTTGCAGGAGGCGAGTCGCAATGCGTCTGCAAGGCACGCAGCCGAGCAGCGTGCCATGGGACACCCAGTGGATCAGCGGGCATTGACTGGAGTGCCTCCTACCGTTTCCGAACAGATGAACAGTTTACGAGGAGATCCATCTCTGCTGAGAGCGCCGCATCCGTCTCAGCTAATCGGAGATCGTTACCTTCCGTCCTACATGGAGTCGATCGCTGGCGCTCCTCAACCTCAGCAGGTAGCACCCTACCGAGGCTCTGGCCTGATGCAGCCGCCTGTGCCTTCCGGTCATCCCTCCTCCAGGCAGCCAGGGAAGGAAGACGGTCACCGTCCTCCGGCTCCGCAAAGACACTCGGACCAGGCACAACCACCGACGGCAATCAACATGCGTGGAGATGGTCTTCGCCTTTTCCAGCCAGCGCAGACCATCTTCCCTGTTCCGCCTGGAATGGTTAATCCGGCGTTCGGTGGACCTGGACACAGCAATCCTACGCAGGTGGAACGCATCCATCTGCGTCCTGGATATGATCTACAGAAGGCTCAGGAGAGTTTCGGTCCAGCTCCAGTAAGTACCTCAGTACACAGTATACAGTGCAACATGGTGCAATAGGATAGTATACTTTAATTATTATGATTATAATGTGATTGGATGTATTGCGATACAATGATACAACACAATGCGACGTGACACTATAATTATATTAAACAATACGATACCTTGCAATAGAATGCGATGTAATGATATACGATACAATACATACATACAATACAATACTATACCATATAATAAATACCATACGATACAATATAATGCCAAAAATAGAGTACTATACAATGCAGCACCGTACAATACAATTCGATATAATGCGATGCAGTACAGTACAATATAATGCAATTCTATACCATGCTCTGCAAATGCGATACAATTTTTATAACCGGTTAAATACCCTAAAAATGAGGTCGATTTTGGAGAAATTACAGTGTAAATAAAAGTAATAATGCAAATGAAATTGTCGACAACCGTTCTTGAAACTCGACTAAAAAACTGCTTCACAATTAAAACCGTTTTAGCGAATGTCGGTCACGATTAATGTAATGTAACAAAACTTGCAGTATATATAATCTTACATGATGTTACAGAGTTTGGTGCATGAAACACAAATGTACATACATGTTCCTGAACATAATATTGTATTGCATGATTATATATTGTATCGTATGGTCGCAATGTTACATGAGACCGGACGAATATCGTTACATCGCAGAGTTTCATCCCTGTACAGTATCTTGCTTTATTAACTGCATTGGCTTCCTGTTCAGCAAAGAATCTATGTCATGTTGGGACTTACGGCATACAAAACTTTGAACTGTAGCAAACCAGAGCATTTAAACCAGTTCTTATTTCTCAGACTTATCACTATTCAGCAAGGTCGTCTGATTCCCTTTTCTGTTCATACCTAAAACAACAACTGTACTTGGAGCCATCACGGTGGCTCGACCTAGATTTTGGAACTCGCTCCCTGTAGCTGTTTCTTCTGCTAAATACCTCTCTCCCTGTATCTATTCGTTTTGCGCAGTTGCTTATTTCATTTACATGTAATTCCCACCTGCAATTTACCTGATCAAATTGATTATCACCCATTCTCCATAGGAAACCCTTTTGTCTTAATATACTGGTCTTCGTTCTGCCTTGCGAACTGCCTTGATTGTACCCTGCTTTCGAATCACCACCCGTGCTCGTCGGGATTTCTTAGTAGCGGCGCAGCGAATCTCGAATGCTCTTCCGCCCTCTGTTCGTGACACTAGTGCTGCATGCGCCTATTTGGTTTTCTCTTAGAGACGCATTTTTCAGCTGTTTAATTGTAACGTGTTGAGCGCTTCTGAGAGACTCCTAAGTGGCGCTTTATAAATGTCTTGTTACATTACATGTGGACATGATGACGGCTTGGTTTTGGCGCCATCGGTATATGCCTTGTGCATTAGACACCGGCGTTGTAGCAGTTGCATAATAATAATAATAATTATATTAAAATTAATAATTGCAACAATAAAGGCAACAATAGTCACATTTCACTGCGTATCTTTAAATTGCGGTATCTTAAATCACGTTGCATTTCATCGAATAACATTCCATTGCATCAAATTTTCACGTGCTGCATCGTCGCACTGCGTGACTTTCCATTACTTTGCATTTCATAGCATTTCATCGCGTTGCATTGCATAACTTAAAGCCGCATCATATTGCATTGCCTTTTATCAGTACCCGCCTTACGATCGGTCTGCTCAGTTGCTGGGTGGTCGCGGTGGTGGAGGACCTTCTGGCCTCACGATCCAGCCGACGAACATGACTTCCGGTAGACAACAGAGACAGGATGAACTTCAAGGTCATCCGGTCAAGGCCAACCAGGCGCCGATCCATCAAGGGATGGAGGGATACAAACAGCAGCAACAGCAGCAGCAGCAACAACAGCAGCAGCAACAGCCGCAACAGCAAAGAGGGCAGGCGGCAAAGGCTGTCGACTATATCTGTGAAGTCTGTCGGAAACCGGCCATGTTTGTCTGTTCGGCCTGCAAAGGTGTTGCCTACTGCAGCACGGAGTGCCAGGTAAGCCATTCGACTCCTGAACTGGTTTGGATCATGTGGTAAATGATATCTAGATTTCTACAGCGCCTAAAGAAAACAAGTAGCAGAAACCGGCTCATTCACAGGCGCTCAGTCAAAACAGAGTCGATGGGTAGACAAGGTAAGTTTTGTTTCAGGTCAAGTTGAAGGTCTCAGTGGACACTACTAGAACTTTTACGAGAATGCTCCTCTGCTTCCTCCTCTCTCTGGTCTCTATGATAACCGGTCTTTGACTTTCATTGACAAAGATGCCATCCGCTCTGTGGATTATGGACATGCTCTGTTTCTTCTTGATCTGACTGTGGCATTTGACACAGTTGACTACACTATCTCGTTTCAGAGGCTCGAGCACTGTTTTAGCGTATCAGTCGTAAACCCTACTTGATTTGAATCACATCTGCTTTTCTGATTTCATTCATACCTGCCATACTTGCAGCCCTGGCTTCAATCAGTACTGTTACCCTACGAGAAACATGAGAACGTGTAACAGTTTTTTTAACCAGAGTATTGTATCTATTAAAACCCTCTTATTGTTATAACAAAGTATGCAACAACACTAAGTATCAGTATTAGTTGAAGTGTATGACTCGCTGCAAGACCTATGCGCTTTCTTAAAAACATACGAGTTAGTGCATTGTTGCTCGCATAGGCGTAACTGTGTGACGGTGCAATTTTAAAAGTTGTTGTGACAGCCAGCACCACATTTTGACCCCGTGGTGAAATATTTTGTTTGACATGGCAGTGTTGTTTTGGTTTGAAGCAAGTTCAAGAAACGACGATGATTTACGTCAGTGTTTTCGTACATATTACTATCGCAATGCTGATTGTGATGCCTCTACGTTAGCTTGCTAAATTATTGGTTTATGGGAAGGGAAGATGGAGGGGATGTTTATTTATTAATTCGATTGTTCATTTGGTTGTTACAGGCAATTTCATGGCAGACGAGACACAGTTCTATGTGTCGACAGCCGTAATGGCTGCCTGCAAGCAACGTGAGAGAGCTTCATTGTCTTGGAATCATTCCTGTTGGAAATGTTCAGACAAAATGTCAAGCAGAAAATTCCAAAAGAAAAATTTGTCGGAAAGATTAACTTGTAACATACTGTGGACAACACGGATTTTTTGTCTTGAAATGATGATTGAACTGCGGTTGGAAAGTCCCAGCTATACAGATCCTAACTTGGTCCGGAAATAGAGCATTGAAAGGCAATGCAATTCTCTCTTGACATTTGGAAGCTGTGAATTTCTCAACCGAGTGCAGAAACGTTGAACTGCTCGGCCACGGAAAAGGGAAACCACATCGATTGTACCGTATAATTTTCCTTTCCGTGAGGCCGTCGTTTTCGTTTGGTTGACTATCATTTCAAAGAGACAATGAAGCTAACTCGGTCGATTATGTCTGGATTAACCGTCCCATTATCTGCCCACTCATGCCTGCTCAAAAAATTCGATTTCCGTTATCAACTCGCAGACAGTTTGTATATATATGACTGCTCGTCTTACATGCAATTTCCTCCTATGGTTACAAGCAAATATTTGCCGTTTATGATGTCTGTACAGAGCGTAGTCGTGGCCAAGAAACGTTTTTATAGACACAGGCCTGAAATTTATTTGACTGCTATTAGACCTAACGTATTGTGCTATTGAATTGAAAGATGAACGACCATGTTTATCCTACGAACAATGGCAAAATTATGCGTGCTCGACCCAGATGATTCAGTTTTTATCGTTTCTGCCATCGCGGACTGCTGCTCGCTCACCCATGCGTCGCCACTCGCATTGTACTCGATACGCTCCCCGATTATTGCAAAGAAATGAAAGAAGCTGTTTTGATGTGTAATGAATAGATAGGAAAATTCCGGCGATGGTTTGACAATGAAGAACATACAGACATACGCCACTGACTGTCTGATACAAAGCAGAACCGAACCATATACGTCACGTACGCTTAATTTATTTTCGTCTGATGTTTAATAGGGGAGGCGCATGACCAAGTTCGGACGCCACATGTTGCAACAAGACCCGAATATTGTTCTCAGCAATGGTATTAATGCACAATGCGGATCATTGTTGCGATGTTAATCAAGGGCCTACGATGACGTTTATTACATGCTGGGTTCTATATTCCTATAGTTTTATGAGGGCTGTTATAATATGCAGTGGTATTCATTTAGGGCCCAAGATAGGGATCATTGCATTTGGCGAAATGCTAAACCGTCGTCTTATACGAACAAATGTCTACATGAAGTCTATATTATTGTGTGGGCGATATTATAATTTCCAAACTATCGGCTGAACACAGTTTCCTGCTCGCTTACATGGTTCACAAAGTTTAAATCATCGGCCTACTATCTCTTTATTTATGACTTGTGACTCTATCTCTACTTATGACTAGCCCTCATATTAACAGATTTTACGTTCGACAAACGGATATGGTAGGGCGTTGACGCTTGTTCTACCCTCACTCCAAGATCTTGGTACTCTGCTGAGCGCTGTCCCTGTTTCTCTGGGTCCTTTGCAACCTACTACTTACTTGTGTGTGTTCTATCATTCAGTTCTAAACTCAAGAATCGTCTGTTTTTCCGACCCGTTTATCGGCAGCTTAACCTTTGGTATCCGTGACATAGGAATTCATCTCGACTTGTCAAAGGGTAGCCATTTATGTTCCAGAATCACTTGTAGCGACCATTCCGTGTGTAGTATGGCAACGGCTCTATGCAAGTGACTAGATTACATTAGACTGATCACTGACAAAATGTTTAATGATGTGACTTCATTAGAAATCACATGGCCTCACATGACCCGCGAGAAATCGATCGTCGAAAGCTAAGTTTCAACAGATGTGCGGGCGGACGATAGCAGGATCCGCAGACATAAACTATAATAGAAGGTCAGCTGCGTTTTTTCAAAACGACAATCTACATGACTTCGGATAAGAGAATCAACAGACATCAACAGTTCTAAGAAATGCATACATTAAGTAACAACCATGATGGGTCACGGTGACCGATTTGCCAGAGCGTTCGCATGATAACGCCAAGAGTATGGCTCGAGCCTCCCATCCTCCTCCTCTGCGACAGTTACTGTGTAGGAACATTGAGCAAAAGCATTCACTCACATTTGCTCAGCGCAATTGACTGATTATTGGTCATTAGATAGTGGCACTTGAAAAATGCACAATAATAATAATAATAATAATAATAATAATAATAATAATAATAATAATAATAATAATAATAATAATAATAATAATAATAATAATCATAGTTGTTAAAAACGGTAAAATCAAAATAAAAAACGGGAAAAAACGTCGTTTTATCGAAAAAATAAATAACGGAAACAAACGAGAAAAAAACGAAAAAGAAAATAATTTGACTTTGCTACATCTTTTACTGGATTTTGAAATTAAAAACCTTGTTTACACAATTTAATTTTAATCAGCAAATAACATAACTTTATTAGTAAACACCATAGGCGCCGACTCCACAGGGGCAACAGGGACTTTCGCCCCAGTACTTGCCAAGGTTCTGGGGCGAGAGTATAGTTTCGCCCCAGTACTTTTTGGCCATTGAAAATTCAAAATGCTTAATAAAACTTATTCATTTTTAGTTAAAGAACAAGGAGCGCCTCTGCGGCCTCCATATTCAGAAAAATGTCATATCAAAAGCCCTTATAAAACGCTGTGTGACTCGGGTTTAACTGCAGCCTGCATTAGACATTTGACATGCCTATATACCAGAGACTCTTAGAAAATGGCAGGCCGCATGTGTGATAATTCGTTGATGGACATGTTTAATCTGTCTGAGCGCTGAAACTAGTTATGTTGGGTAGTATCATATCGAGGGTGAATCATTCACTGTGCATGCGTTTTGTAAGGGGATGATGACTCGATCGGTTGCACTTGGGAACGTTTATAGCCTCTACATCCTGAGAGTAAGACACTTCGCTCCATCGCAGTGAGGGTCAATTTAAGGTCAATCTTGCATGGCATGTCAAATTGTCAATGCTAGCTATCTCTATAACCCCTCCGTCCCTCCATGCTTACATACGTTAAGATAGACAGAACAGCAAAAGTTAGGGAAGCACAGTTGAACGTAGACCTATAAGAAAATTATTGGGTCGCGCGAAAACGGATCGGTACGCCCCTCTCTGAAAGCTTGGTGTTTATAAGTGTTAACAAATCTTTCAGAATTGAATTATTGATGGTCACAGTCTTAAAGGTTACTAACTAGTGACTTAGCCTACTATTGTAATTGCAATGGATAAGTTTGCTGTGAAACGTTCGCGCTTAGAAGTACCGCAACAGAAGACTGTACCGCCGCTGCTGCCGCCGACGGTGAAACTGTCACATCTCACTGAAGCGGCTGTAGGGGCCGCTGGTACTATAGTGGTACTGCATGCTTACACAGTGCCTGAAAGCGATGGACGTGCCGCCCGTTCGACGGTTCGAGTACTGGTAATTAGCGACCATTCAATAATAACTGGCTCACGACGTATCCGTGGCTAACTGTACCTGTCACTACATGTAGGCTACTGCTGAAAAGGCATTTTCTGGTCTTAGGCGACTGTAAACGTATCTGCGAAACACTACGACACAGACAAGATTAAACAACATTGCACTTTTGAACTGTCATCGAGCACACCTGGAAGCAGTGGACATTGACACAGTTCTGTATAGGAATTCATAAGTATATGCACTGTTCGGCAAATACTTTCGCCATGAAGTTGAAGTAAGACTGTAACTCAAGTGTCTTAACTGGCAAACTTTATGGGTGTATAGGCTATCTGTAGCCTAACTGCGATAACATGAGATTTGTTAGTGAAAGTAGTTTGTTAGTATTAGTTAGTAGTTGCAGAAAACTGAATTTTTTTGTAAGTAATACTCATAGTTGGTGTTTGCTCGTCTTTATGATTGAGCAAAGAGGAAGCACTGCATGTTGCATACTTGGTCCAGTTGAAAGGGCTGGAGGAAAGGGGGACTCGGAGAGAGGGAAGACAGGGCAGGACAGGGTCGTTTTAAGGTCATCGTAGACCCTAGGCACTCTTGCTTTCATAGGCCCCCAACTCAACTGCCAGCTCTGAAATTGATGTTTTTTAATGGCGAGACAGTGGCAATATTTTCCAGCAAGTAATGTAATTAGCAGCTTCTATTGCGCCGGTGTCTAATGCACAAGGCATCAACCGATGGCAGGACAGGGTGACAACGGCGCCTGAGCAAAATGGGGTAGGGTCTGGGTGGGAGCTCGGTGACAGTGGTGGCACTACACCAGGGCAAGCCAGGGCAAATGCCCTGGTAAAAAAGCCTTTGCCCTGGTCGTTGCCCTGCCAGAATTTTTGCCCTGCCGAGAATTTACTTGGGGCATAAGCCGCTCCTGCACTGGTTACTTGTATGATTGCTCCGGTTATGCCCTTGTTACAAAACATGTCTGGCACCGCCACTGCTCGGTGAACCCGTCCATAGAAAGGTTTTGCAAAACTAAATCTTAAACGGTGCGGTTTGTTGTTTTACCATACAAACAATCAAATTATGTTTAAAAATCTTAATTTTGACCTTCATTATCAGTAGCCTACAAACATCAAATAAAACTCACGAATGCGCTAAAAATGACAAATTTAATCTTTATTCTCAAATTGCGTAGTCTTTAGGCAATTCTCTGTGGGCCAGAAATAAATCATCGGTGGGCCAGGCCCTTGGGTCGGCTCTTTGACACCCCTGTAATATAAGTGATTTTGCTAATGCAAAGAGCTGTAAAGTTCACATAGTCTAGGCTGTTGCACAACTCAACTTAACTTTTAAGTTAATAGGCCTATCTTAAAGTTTTGTAACTGTTTCAGTACAGTTACAAAATATTAATTTTCATTTTCGAGTCAAATTCAATCATTAAGTTTATTTTGAATATCTCATTTTCAGACCTTTGTAGGCCCCTGAAAGGTTCGTAGGCCCTGGGCACAGTGCCTACTGTGCCTATAGGATAAAACGGCCCTTGAGCAGGATCTATAGGCGAAGGGATCTTCCGATCACGTAATCATGGGAACGAAATTCTTGCCCCAGTACCTTTTACTAAAAGTCGGCGCCTATGGTAAACACCAAATAACAGTAATCTAAAGGAAGTATTTTCTTTTACATACGTTTGGTTTTAAAAGAAATTGATAAATTAAATATAATGAAATCTCTTCAAATTTAAATTTCATACATGAGTTCGCATAAGTTCATGCTGACATAAGCAATTAAAAAGTAAACTTTGTAAGTATTGAGTGTATTTAATTAAAAATTGTAGATCTACTTAATATTCTAATTTATATAGGAAATTAATATGGAGTAATATCCGTCAGTTTATGAGTCAATCAGAGATTACTGAGTACAAAGACAACATTTCGCATTTTGGATAACTTAGAAATTCAAATAACTTTTATAAATTTTATTTCCTGAACTATGCTGTTTATTTCTCAACTGATGACACTAAATAGTTACATAAATTAGATGAATCCTTGAAAGGACGGAGACAGCGTAAGGGATATAAAAACAAAATTAAACAAATAGTAACAGACAGTGAATAACTAAATAAAGTTACATATAAAAAATAAAAAACGGGGAAAAAACGAGACGAGAAATAAAAAAACGAAAAAACCCACGCTTTTTGGAGCAAAATAAAAAACGAAAAAACGTTTTTTACAACTATGATAATAATAATAATAATATTTACTCTTTACGAGTTCTAGCCATCCCAATATGAATTTTTGTACCTCCGGATAATTTTTCAATTCCTGAGGGATCTGAGGTACCTCGTGTCAATAATAATAATAATAATAAAAATAAAAATAATAATAATAATGATAACAATAATGACAACAACAACAACAATAATAATAATAATAATAATTGGTAATAGTAATAATGATAATAATACTATGGAGACAATGGCAAGTGAAACTGTAGGCAACAGAGAAACTACATTTCTCTACCAGCGTTTATCTGTCGCCATCCAACGCTTCAGCCCAATCGCTTTTCAAAAAACTTTAAGCACTCAGCACGACATCAACGAAGACTATCCATCCAAAAATATGCTCTTCCTAATTTAGGAAAAACCGGAGGCCTGGGGGATTACATGTACTTCAGGTAAAAAATAATAATATGATCCCGCGGGGCCCGGCTCTAGAGGTGTCTCACTCAGAGCCTCATAAAGTACATACGGACAAGCTTTGGACAACTTTGTGCATAATCTGCAGAAGGACCCAGAATTTTAATCATTTCGCCACGTCATACAATTTGGAAACAACAACAGCAGAAAGCCGGTGCACATTAAGAATACTAATACTGTAAACTAGAAAGCCAACAGACATTAGCAATACTTACACAATCAATCAATATATTTATTGACCACCATGATAATAATACAGGCACATAGTTCATGCAATCGTATACAGGGTGTCAACGATAATGTGCCACTGAGATGCATTGCGATTACTAAAACTGGCAGGAGAGATAAGCGTTACAGAAATAATTGTATAACAGACTATAGCCATACTCTAGCTACATGCATTGAAATGACTAGAAGTTCAACATCTAGTAACCATAAGAAAGTTAGAGACATAATATGAGATTATGGTCTTTTTCGTAGACAGTAGATGTGGTAAGAACTTCTCTCCACGGAAGTCACGTTGTATTCTGTACATAATATGTCGATTCGTGAAAAGATCAAAAGGAAGATCAGACGAGAATATGATTGTGATGATGATCATGGTCATTATCGTGATGTTGATGCTGATAACGATGATGATCGTTTTATTTTTGCTGTGATTGACTGATGATGATGAGGAGGAGGATGAAAGTAGTTGTAGTAGTATTGGGAGCAGTAGTATAGTAATGTGGTAGCAGCATTGGAAGTAGTTGCGTTATGGGTAGGAGTAGTAGCAGCAGCAATAACAACAGCAGCTGCTGCAGCAGTAGTAATAGTAGGCCTAGTAGTAGCAGTAGAAGCAGCAGTAGTAGTGGGAGTAGTAGGAGTGCTAAGGGTCGCATCTGCAAACAACTTGCAAGGCGAGCGCCTAACCAATTGCTCTCAGTGTTGTACCGTGAATAGCTGTGTTGGCGAGAACAAGTGTGTCTCTCGCACTTTAAATATCACAGAAACGATAAACAGAAAACCAGTTAGGGAATTGTTCATAATTGTAGATGAATACAATCAGTAGAACCGGACAAATGAAAGCAGAACGTTGTCACTTGCACTCAGATGCAACATTTTCCCGACATGAAATATGAAACATCGTTTTCGCTGCATAAATCCAAGATATCTATTCTGAGCGTGACAGTGCTTCATTGTCATCATTTCCTGACGTCAGCCATTTGGAGGCGGTGGATAGTAATACAATAGCCTCCACTCTGTTTGGTCACTTCCAAAATCTAGAGCTTTTCTCAGGCTTCGTCCAAGTATTCAGAGGATTTCGTTAATTTGATACGTTGAAGCTGTGTAGGCGAGGACAATCCAATGGTTTCTCTCGAACTTAAAATATAACAGAAACGAAAAGCGACAAATGATAGCAAAAATGTTATGACTTGCACTCAGATGTTTCATGTTTCAATATGAAACTGGAAGCTGGCAGTCGAAACTCGTGATCGAAACACGAAAGGCCATTTTGTCGTTTGATATCTAGCTAAAACAATGAAGAGACTGACGAATAACAGATACAGAATAGGATGTTATCATAAGACGCCAATCTATATTCCTGTAATATGATACAAATCGTCATTTATAGGCATACCAAATGAGAAAATTATGCGTATCCGACGCATGATGTAACTCTAGACTTGTATGAAATCTGCGTGTATGCATCATGCGGGGTCACACTGGAGTCTATTCACGATCAGAAACATAAAATTAGACATATTGCGTTTCCCAGATATAGCACATTTAAGATTTTCATAAAACCAACTTGACAGAATCTATGATCATCGTTGTCGTTGTCTTTGACGGTGTTGTCGTTGTCGTTGTTGTTGTCGTTAGTACTACTACTACTACTAGTAGTAGTGGTGGTGGTGATGATGAGAGGAGGACGAAGGTGGTAGTAGCACTGGGAATAGTTGTGGTATGGGTAGGAGTAGTAGCAGCAGCAATGACAACAACAGTATTAGTAGTAGAAGTAGTAGTAGTAGTGGTAGTGGTAGTGGTAGTGGTAGTGGTAGTGGTAGTGGTAGTGGTAGTGGTAGTGGTAGTGGTAGTGGTAGTGGTAGTGGTAGTGGTAGTGGTAGTGGTAGTGGTAGTGGTAGTAGTAGTGGTAGTAGTAGTAGTAGTAGTAGTAGTAGTAGTAGTAGTAGTAGTAGTAGTAGTAGTAGTAGTAGTAGTAGTAGTACTTCTTCAAGTAGTAGTACTAGCATTAGCAGTAGTAGTAATACTTCATCGCGCCAATATATTAATGTACCCATAAAGCGCGACAAGCTGGAAACTCATTAGTCTTCAACTATTCTCAGGCATTAATATAAAATTTATCAATAATTGTCAATAAAGACATCGCAATAAATGTACATGTATTATTGGGATAAAATTAAATTTAATTGTTTCCTAAGTTTGATCAGCCCGCCGATTATTCTGTAGCCCACCAAGTTTCACCTTGTTTAAATAGTCCGTAGTTCTATAAGAAGGATCGGCAAATGCCACAATTCAAACTAGGTTAATTGCTTTCTTCCTGAGACATCATATAATAATTGTATTGTATTATATTGTATTTAAAGACTTATAAAGCGCCTCTCAAAGTGCACACCAATCAGAGGCGCTCCCAGTGTGAAAGTCCTCGAGAATAAAGACAAGTTTTGAGGTAGCGAAATGATGTATCAGGACCACCACGTTAAACTAGGGTGACCCTGCTAGCGGAACTTTATGTTCCTTTGGGTCTGCCTATTGACGCCTCTGCACATGAATGTCTAATAGTGTTTGTATGTGAGAGTATTATGGTGATCAATAAAAGTATTGATTGATTGATTGACAAGCAGTTTAAAAGTCTTTTAATCTCCAGCGCAGACGTCTCTTCGCTAAAGCTCCAATCGCTGATCAAAATGTACAATATCACATTACGAAGCATATGATAAGAGAGCAGATACTGTATGATGATACGGTAATCGGTAGATTACGCCTACACAGCCATGTATGATAATTCTATAGCAATGTGTTTAGAAATCTGTCTAAAGACCTAACTGTCATAGTTAGGACTTAATCTAATTCGCTACAATGCGAGCGTGACGGGTATCGTGCAATTTCGCGACTACGGTGTCAGAAAAACGGCTGTGTCGAGAAATGCGGGGATTTCGTTACTATTATAGCTACATGTATATTTTTGAAAGTTTTGAACGCACTTTTCAATATTCCACACGAGAACTCTTACTTATTAATTTATTATTTATTATTAATTGCTGTTGACGAAAAAATCCGATGATAACGATGCCATTTGCTTCGGCGCACTGTGTAATGTTGTAATGTATTTTTCCATGAATAGCCTATTTTATTTAAGGTGTGACGCAGGAACATTTTTTAGAATAGGCCTACTGTGGGTCGTATATGCCTTACGCAGAGACGGCCTTTGACAGCTTTGTGCTATAGGCAAGGACAAAAATACCGCCCTTTTTATATTAAATAGTTAAATTTCCAGAAAAATATATGTTTTTCTTGCTTTATTTTTCCGAAATTTGTCGCCCCTTGAAAAATGCCGCTCTGGGCAACCGCTATAGATATCGCTTATGCCTAAAGCCTTACGCGAAATTTCCGAAATTTTAAGTTTTCGAGGGAAACACTCGTGTGGACTAAGTCACACTTTTTCCGTGAATTAGTTAGGGCCAAGGTGTAAATTAGTTAGGGCAAAGGTGTAAATTAAGTTGGGCCAAGGTGTGAATTAATTTGGGCCAAGGACTGAACTGCGCAGGACTGAAAACTCTATTCAACGTCGTCAGGTGACTAGCTCAATGGCTATATTAAATAAGGTGCTTCAAATCAACGCAGGCAATGTCTCACTCTGTAAATCTAATTATTCGTCGATTTTCCTTCATAAATATGATTAACTGAACGCAGTTTTGTTATGCATCCATGATTTATGCATCGCCGGCCTGATGGGGGTTCAGGCTACCCAGGCCAAGATCGAGAAACTTTTGGAGATGCTAAAGTGCAAACGGGTTTCTCCCTTCAACCGCCTCTGGTGCGGAGCAATTGGCCGTCGCAGCCGATGATTCCATAATCTCTGACCAGAACCATGTGCTCAGAAGATTTCTACCTAGTCTCGCAGCCACGGCTACAATCTTCGAACTCAGGCACATGGGTGTACAAACTGCCACCGAAGGACGATAGAAACTTTAAAATCCCGACTCCTTTACTGACATATTTCTTTTGTCGGTGTAGTTCCTACTAAGGTGACCCTACTCAGCGGGATTCCTTTATCCTTTCTGGGTTTCCATTTGCCTGCCAATGTAGTAGGCCTACCAATTTTGTGTCTAATGATGTTTTATAATTATAATTAATTTGGTTGCAAATTGCAATAAAAGAAGATTTGATTTGATTTTGATTTTGATTTTTAGTAATTCCTTAGTGGGATTGACAATTCGGCCCGCTGGCTAGTCGCCCCAGAGCCAGCCGAACTCAATAGTACTATTAATTATCTGGTTTTTTGCGGATTGTGTCAACTTGAATTTCTTTCTTATAAACGAATATTTGATGATTGACAAGACACGGCATTTTCCTGCCTGCCAGAGGGAGTGTACCTCTGCGGACAGGAAAATGTCGCGTCTTGTTTACATAAGACAAATGCGTTCAGTTAATCATATTTATGAAAGAAAATCGGCGAATAATTTTATTTGCAGAGTGGGACATTGCCTGCGTAGCTTTAAAGCATCTATTTAATAAGCAGACGTAAAACTGAAGTGGATGAAATCCATGGATTAGGAAGCAAACGGATATATACAACTATTATAGGCCTACGTGAATAAGCTGAAGCCCTGAGCTTGGCTTTCAAGTGGAGCTTTGGAAGTGTAGAGTTTACGATTACGATTACGATTATTTTAGCGAGTTACCATTCCTCTGTATATGGATCCGTTGTGTTTGGGCTCTAGTCATATCGGAAGATTGTAACAAACATGTAAATAGCCTACTATTAAACAATGAAGTCTTCGATAATAACCGCAACATTGCTCGGAATGAGTTGGAGATATGCATGGAGGCAACATGAAATGTCCGTCATATTATATTACACTGTACTTGGTTTGTTTATTAGAGAGTAGTTTGACAAAACACTATGCCCTACCATTCATTGGACTAAGTGGGTCTAACGACCTTTAGGTATATATTATATCCTATACTCACGCCTCCACAGTCTGTTGTTGGTTATTCTATTAATGGTTCAATTTTACTTGGTAAGCTACCGTAACACATTTAGACAGATCAGTTAGTTGGACCAAGACGGCCAAGGGTAGGCGGCTATCAAGTTCCAACGTCTGCTCTTTAGCCCCGGCCCACGTTCAAGGGACGATCGCATTTCCCTCATCACCTGATACTCTATTTATTTATTGCTCTAAAGGGTTAATTTGGTAAATAAATAGGCCTACCGATAATTAGTATTCAAGCCCAATTTATGCAAAATTGTAAACGTAAAACGTTCAAGGGACAATTGCGTCTCTCCGACCGCCTGATAGGCCTACTCAATCTATAGCTCCAAACATTGATTTGGTAAATAAATACTGATGTTTAGTATTCGAGCCCAATTTGTGCAAAACGGTAAATGTAAATGCTGACGTTTTTCTATATCGATCATATATGACCTCGACTCTGCTCATTTTTCAATGTGTTGATAGGATGAAATCCTTCAACATGGCTGGCCATTTGAATTGGTGCCACGCCGTGTAAGGTCCACATATATACGGTCCGTGCTAGCACGAGATTAAAGTCTCTGAAATAAGCTATCATCGGTGTGCTAACCGGCGATATTACGCAAAGAGGCGTTGGGACGTGAGCTCTGACCAATGTAGATAACCGATAGGTTTTAGAAGAATACAGCAGGTTGCTAGGTTTATACATATATATATACATATATATATATAGGCCTATATGCATAAATTTATTATATATGCATATAATACATATAAATTATGTGAGATTGTGTGCGCGTATTATTACGAAGAATCAGGACGTATAATCTGTTTATCGAAAAGCAGACTAGACTAGATCCAAGGTGACTCAACTTTGTCCTGAATAAATTTGGTAGAACTCCATGACTCATCATGCGTTTCAATGCATCGTCTCTTAAACTCACCGGTCGAGAGCGCACACATCTAGCCATCTGTAAATCATTTATACGATAACATTCCATACTATGATCAACAAGAAAGGCCCACTTTCATAGCCTCTAATAGTATAGCATAATATGGCGTGGTATAGTATAGTATGCTATGCTATAGGATGTATATTATATCATAGTATAGCATGGTTTGATATGTTACTATGTGGTATGGCACAGCATAGTATATCATAGTATCGTTTAATACAGTATAGTATAGCTTACTATAGAATAGCAAGGTATAGTATGGTATAGCATGGCATATTATAGTATTGTATAATACAGAAGCGGATAATACAGTATATAGTGTAGTATTGTATAGTACTAATATAGTGTAATACAGTATATTATAAGGATATCAATTAATTAATCAATCAGTCAATCAGTTTATTGCTCCCAAATGAATTGTAAATGAGATAGTATAGTATAGTTTAGTATAGCATAGTATAGTATAGCATAGTTTAGTATAGTATACCATCTTATACTATACAGTCTATGCTATACTATACCATATTTAACTATAATGATCTTATGCCAGACCATCTTATACTGTACTATGCTGTACTACATGGTGTACTGTATTGTATTGTATTCAAACATTTATAGAGCGCCTCTTGCAGGGTGAACCGTTCAGAGGCGCTTTCAGTGCGCAAGACCACAAGAGAAGAAATACTTTTGAGAATAGCAAAGAAGGAGGGGAGGAGGAGGAGGAGGAGGAGGAGGAGGAGGAGGATGGTACATGAAAGAATGCGCCAGTGACTGAATGCTCTAGACTGGATAATATTATGTTGTATTGTGCCTACTGTGCTTTTGAATTTTGATGTATGTGAGTGTGCTACTGTTTTTTTATTGTATTGTATTGTATTGTATTGCATTGTATCGTAGGCCACACAGACTAACTACTGAGCTGTTTAGTCTCTCTCCAATTTCATATTCCTGATTAATACGACGGTCGTATTGACGCCGTTGTCCTCCTGACCCGGTTAGTTATTGGCAGAAATATCGACGCCATCATTAACATCTGTCACACCTGTTGAAAGATGGCTTCTTAACCGACGCTTAAAACTTAAAACGTAAAGGCACACGTTTATTCAATTAATTTGCAATATCGTGATATTGATTTCCATCCACCTGATATGACCTAATTTAGGAACTGCGTCTTTTTCTTGCTTAGGGACTCTGCCTCTGCATACACTTTCTACAAACATTTGATATCTCATAATAGAATTGTATTGTATTCAAACACTTATAAAGCGCCTCTCATAGGGTGAACCATTCAGAGGCGCTCCCAGTGCGCAAGGCCAAAGAGAAGAAAAAGGTTTTGAGAAAAGCAAAGGTGGAAGAGAGGTTACCAGCTAGAATTCGAGAGCGAGTAGATGAAGACAGCGCATTCCAAAGAGAGGGTCCAATTGAGGTAAAGGACCGGGACTGAGCCATAGCTGTTCTAGTATGAGGTACTAGAAGCTCAATAGTGTATCTTACCAATACCATAGTCTGCCTCCCGTTTGAAGCAGACTGAAATTCTTCATATTGATCTGATTACGATTTGGTTTGGTTAGCCATCGCGACTGATGCCTTTAGTTTACTTTACACCAATCGTCATTAGACACCGACGTCATGGACGTCACTACTTCCATCTCAACAGCCAATGTGAATTTTAAGCAGAAATGAGGATGACGAGGATAATGACGGTGATGATGACGACAACCATGATGGTTCCCAGAGACAGAGAGATGCACTAATAACGATAAAATAATGATAACAACACAAGGCAAACTTTATATCCATGGATGCCTCTCAGAGCTAGATGAAGGGATTGCTCTTCAATTTCTTCTTTTTACTCTTCTTCTTCTTTTTCTTCCTCCTCTTATTCTTCCACTTCCTCTTCTTCCTCTTCCTCTTCCTCTTCTTCCTCTTCCTCTTCCTCTTCCTCTTCCTCTTCCTCTTTCTCTTCCTCTTCCTCTTCCTCTTCCTCTTCCTCTTCCTCTTCCTCTCTTCTCTTCCTCTTCCTCTTCCTCTTCCTCTTCCTCTTCCTCCTCCTTTTCCTCCTCCTCCTCCTCCTCCTCCCCATCCCCCTGTGTGAATAACTTTCCAATTGTCGTTATACGGTGTCCATTCAGCACGCATCGAGTCCGCAATCGTTGAATAAGCCTCTACCGAATAAACTACGGTTACCCACATTAAGTTTAAGGCCTACTTGTCTGCTGATTTCAACCAGTGAATGGTAGTATTCAGCGTATTTAGGCCTACACTGTAGCCTAACGGCCTCTGGCGATCATCTAAGAAGTGAAGTCTAGTATTTAAAGCTCAAGTCCTTCCTTGGATGTTCTAGAAAACCCTCAACAGAAGTTCCTAACATACGTTACCGATCTCTGTTTAACCTACCTTTCTACAAAGAGCTTAGTGAATTAAGGCGCTATTGATATTGTCAAACTGGATTGTGGATATTCTTCTTAATTGACTTCGGGTAGCGGACTTATAAAAGATCTGTAGAGACTTTAATACACGCTGAACACCAGATGCAAAGCTGTCCCGATCCTGTATGGAAATGCATGAAAGACATCGAAGGTGTATTGAGATTAGCCATGTCCACGTCGAGGGGGAACAAACATTATCCCCTGGACATAATCTCCCCGTACATAATCCCCCTGGACAAAATCCCCCAAGGTAGGACATAATTCCCCCAAAGCTATAGGATATAACCCCCCAGGCTACGATATTATCGTATAATAGTCTTGATTCCACTGGAAAAGTTTATTATACTGCCCAAAATTGTTACCAGCAGCAGCAAAATGATGAAAATAATTGTTGGCCTAAATGGAAGTTTGATTGGTTGATGAAACTAATTCCAACTAATAATTATATAATTGTGTCCGTAAATAGAAGCTGGATTGATAAAACTAAGTCTTTGTTTCAATAGAAGCTGGGTCTATTAAGTTTTTTGCTTAAAATAGAAGTGGAATTGACGAAAATAATTCTTGCCTAAATACAATATGGATTGATGAACAAAATTCTTGATTCAATATACATTAACAAGTCTTTCAGTTAACAACTGAACGACATTAACACGTCTTAACTTTAAATCTATATGACACTAACAAGTCCTCACTTTATAACTGAATAACCGATTGACACTAACAGGTCTTAACTTTAACAGAGACAGACAGAGACAGCGAGAGACAGAGACAGCGAGAGACAGAGACAGACAGACAGAGACAGACAGACAGACAGAGAGAGACAAAGATAAAGAGACAGAGAGACAGACCGAGAGATAAAGAGACAGACAGACAGAGATAGGTATGTTTCGGTCTGTGTCTCAGACACAGACAGAGACCGAAACGAACACATTAACAGAGACAGAGACAGACACACAGACAGCCATACAATTATACAGAGAGACGTGTGTGTGTAAACAATTTGCCAATGGTCGCTACACTCAGTGAACTCGAACGTGCAGCCGTCAGTTATAAATAATCAGGCGCGTCTAATCGTAATCGTAATCGTAAACTCATAACTTCTACAGCGCCCACAAAAGCGAAGTCGCGGGAACCAGCTTATTCACCTGCGCTCAATCAAAACAAAATCGATAGGCGGGGGTCAAAATCCAGAGAGTCAGGCAGGCAAACAGGCAGGCGGCTAAGGTGGATGGTGTTTGGTGTTCAGACGGCGAAAATGCAACCCATCGCACAACTGCCTTTAATCTTCATCTGCAATCACATATGGTTTAAATCAAATCTACTCTGCGTCTATTAAATCTACGGTATTACGGTAGCATATACATACTCTAGTTTAGGCTTTTCAATGAACAGTAAAGAACCTTCAGCAACTGTACCACATAAAATTATATTCGATTTGTCTGACTTTCCATTATGTAACTCACTGCGGTTTGTCAGACTGTTTTATTAAACGAAGATATATATATATTACATATATTCTGCCTTGTGCAGTTCTGCTTAGATGTCAACAACCAACATTGGTGTCTGTGAAATGGAACAAGGTGTCTTCCATGTGAGAGTTGAGCGGAGAGGATCAGTCGCAGCTATGACGTCTTTCAAAGCAGATTATGGTTGCTTTTTGTGTGCTGTCAACATTGAGATTATTTGTTATTTTGTCCGACTGGATTTGAAGATCTTTACTAGTTCGAAAACTTGCATCGGTCATGTTAAGTAATGTTGCTTTAAAATATAATTTGCTTGACTGTCTGCCTGTCTGCCTGTCTGTCTGTCTCTCCGGCTCTATGTGTCTCTGAGGCTGAGCAATATCAAGTGTCTGCTTACATCTCTCTATCTCTGTTCACCACTGTCTATCTGTCCATCTGTCTGTCCGTCTGTCCGTCTGTCTGTCTGTCTCTGGGAACACACAGAAGTGATCCTCGATGGAGTGTAGGACATTATCCCCCCTACGGACAAAATCTCCCTCCCAATTTTGCATAGGACATAATCCCCCGGACATAATCCCCCCCTCTGTGCAATTAGCCTATTTCTGCATGTCACTGATAAACCTTAATTGCCCTGTTTTTGTTCGCTATGTCATTCAGAGGCCTAAACTTAAAACTTGGATTGGATTGGTTGAGATTAGACTACGATTACACTAGATTATGTCAGATTAGATCAGATTAGATCGATTATAAACATTAGATTGGACGGCTATTAGCGCCGTTGTATTGCAGGCTGTCTGTTCTGTTAGTAGTTCAGATTATTTCAATTGCATAACATGTAAATGTACAGCGCAGTGAGTTTGTCAGGCGCTTAATTAAAGAAAAGATATTATTATTATTATTATTATTATTATTATTATTATTATTTTTTTTTTTTTTTTTTTATGCCCGAGGTATCAATGATCTCTCAGGCGATCCAAACAATATCCGGAGATGTTACTGATGGTGGTCTGGAACGGCAACTCACTCGGCAGTGTCTGGTTGGGCAAAGGTACCTCGGAAGGCAACAGCATTATTATTATTATTATTATTATTATTATTATTATTATTATTATTATTATTATTATTATTATTATTATTATTATTATTATTATTATTATTATTATTATTATTATTATTATTATTATTATTATCATCATCATTATTATTATTATTATTATTATTTTTATTATTTTTATATTTTTTTACCCGAGGTATCAAGGATCCCTCAGGATTTATGAAAAATTGCTATAAGGAGCAGGAAATTTGTCTGGAGGGTCAGGCCTCGTCTTCAGGGTTTGCAGGAAAAGTGCCGTTGAATGCGACCAAGTTATAGCGTTGGACGCAAACAGACAGACGTTGGAAAAGAAATGATGATGATGATTATTATTATTATTATTATTATTATTATTTTTTTTTTTTTTTTTTTTTTTTTTTTAAAAAATGCCCCGAGGTATAAATGATCCCCCGGGGACTTAATATTAATTAAGAACAATAAAATTCGTCTGGAACGGCACCTAATCGTCGTCAAGGTCCAGTGTGGCAAAAGTACCGCGGAAAGCCACCGCATTGAACCGCTGGATCATTACAGATATGCGCTGAAACAGGTAGGAGGTTTCGCGTGCATCTCCGGATATCGTGCTGAGGTTCTGTCCCAATGATGATATAAAGGCCAAGCCTTCAGAACTCACCGGGCCCATGGTTTCAAAGGCCAGGGGGACAAAGTGATAGACGGCTGCGAGCTGGATGTACTTAGCATTTTTTCGAGCAGCCGCCATCTCTGCGGCAGCCCCGGCTGTCCGAGAAGTACTCGCTAGGTAAGAGACGGCCAGTGTGTCTGTGACCGTCACATCCCAATTATTATTATTATTATTATTATTATTATTATTATTATTATTATTATTATTATTATTATTATTATTATTATTATTATTATTATTATTATTACTTCAGCCGAAATTCCAATGAAAATTTCAGCCGATTGCTTTTTACGTCTGCGATGGATGATGAGTAAGACTGAACGCGAAGAAACCACACGACTTGTTCACCATGATGCAACTCTGTCTTATTGAAGTTCTCAGACGGTCCTTCTGACTCCACGGTAGAAGGATCTTTTGTCTGAGGTGCAATCCAGACTTAGAGATTAGGTGCTCTTCAACGACGCTGTGTCACAACAAAGATGATTAGCGTCGCCCTCCTTCTTTTACCAGGATTCGGACTGGCATTCCCAAAGTAATGGCAGTGTTCTGATCTGTGCAAAAAGTGTTATCGTTACCTTTCCATCAACTTTGTATGAACGCAGTGAAAACAAATCCTGGAAAATAATGAAGCATTTTGCCTGTAGTAGGCTAAATACAGTGAAGTCATTTGCTGCACAGTGAGCTATTTAGTAACGCCCTGGGTCTCCAATCTAACGACTGCGGCTTCGAGAACGACCAGTATCGACCCTGGGCGAACATTTTTTTATTCTACCTCAAATTCAGATTTATTGACCTTACGCTGTTGATTAGGACAATCAGTGAATTCTTATTTAATGACCTTGTGCGCGTGATAAGGACAATAAGTGAATTGCTTGAGGTTGAATTATATAGAATTTCCAGGTATCATCAGCGTAGTTTTTGTATTGAGTTAAAAACTTCGCTACCTGTGCCAAGAAACTAGAACTGTAATACTCGGAAATAATGATAATTATCAAGAGAATTAGGCAGGCTTTATTAGTAACAGAAACTGCATTGTCTCCGTATAATTGGCTGAGCCAATTTTTAAGCAGACTTGTTTTGGAAATGATCTCTCGGTATAATTAAATCCCTAGTTTCAACTACGTCTCTCTCTCTCTCTCTCTCTCTCTCTCTCTCTCTCTCTCTCTCTCTCTCTCTCTCTCTCTCTCTCTCTCTCTGTCTCTCTCTCTCTCTCTCTCTCTCTCTCTCTTTACCTACGAGCAGTCACGAAGGGAAAACGGTAGTTGATGAAAAATCGTGCATTTGTCATTTCCTAAGTAATTTGTCTGTTGATTTAAAGTTAATTAAAAGTATCTTTGATTATTGCACGGTTTGTTGTGTGAGGAATAGAACTCTGGCGATCCGCGCCTAGAGAGGTAGTTAGTGTTCCAGGTGCCAATCGGAAACGAAAAAGTAGAAGACGAGGGAATACGTCAGCGGAAATAGATCTATTTTATGATTGCAGAGAATAATGATTATAAGCCAGAAACTCGAGCCAGCGAAAGATTGATGCGAGAGAGTTTCAAAATTCGCACTCCGCAAGGATTATGTACATATGCATGTGTGTGTATATAGATATATATATATATATATATATATATATATATATATATATATATATATATATGTATATATATATATATATATATATATGACCATTAACCATTTATATAGCGCTTTACAGAAACCTCACGAAGGCGTTACCAATTAGCAATCGTCCTCGTAAAGTTGAAAGCTCTATGGCGCTACTCTGAAGCTAAGCGCAGACTGCCAGCTTATTCACGAATGCTGCGTCAAGTCAGAGGACTTGTCTAGAGATGTCAATTGAGGATCCGAGTCCAGTATTTTAATTCTCAACCAAATGAACTGGGGTGTCGAAAATTTGGACGGGGGGAGGTATTGGCAGGGGGTGTTTACCAGGGGCTTCTTGGTCTGATATCCTTTACCGGAAATTGGTACCAATAATCTGAGAGTCTTTGTCAAAAGGTACCATTCAACACTAAATTCCATCTTTTGAACCTTCCTGTTAACATTAGTTTTATATTTTGATTCTATCTTTATTATTCTTTTGAATTAGCTGTAATCAGTTGCCGTGTGTCAGCTGTTTTTTGTGTGCCAATAAACAAATAATTATAATAATAATCAAAATTAGTGACAGTAGCCCTATCATTGGCATCTGCTGCCTCGATTAAATGTTGATGATTTGACAGTAACAGCGAGAAAATTTTATCGAGGTGACCAAACCTGCATGAATGATGATTTAATTGATTAATAAATGGCTAGAATAATAATAGCAGCAATAATAATAGAAGTAATATCAATGATAACAAAAATAATAGCAATAATAACAATAAAAATGAACAATGTAATTATTATTATTGTTAGTAGTATTGTTATTAGTATTATTATTAGTATTAATAGCAATCTCCTGAAGGATTACATTGAGGGGGGGGGGAAGTAATAATAATAACAATACTAGTGGTGGTGGTGGTGGTGGTGGTGGTGGTGGTGGTGGTGGTGGTGGTGGTGGTGGTGGTGGTGGTAGTAGTAGTAGTAGTAGCAGTAGTAGTAGTAGTAGTAGTAGCAGTAGTAGTAGTAGTAGTAATTAGCTAGTAGTAGTAGTAGTAGTAGTAGTAGTAGTAGTAGTAGTAGTAGTAGTAGTAGTAGTAGTAGTAGTAGTAGTAGTAGTAGTAGTAGTAGTAGTAGTAGTAGTAGTAGTAGTAGTAGTAGTAGTAGTAGTAGTAGTAGTAGTAGTAGTAGTAGTAGTAGTAGTAGTAGTAGTAGTAGTAGTAGTAGCAGTAGCAGTAGCAGCAGCAGTAGCAGTAGCAGTAGCAGTAGCAGTAGCAGTAGCAGTAGCAGTAGCAGTAGCAGTAGCAGTAGTACTAGTAGTAGTAGTAGTAGTAGTAGTAGTAGTAGTAGTAGTAGTAGTAGTAGTAGTAGTAGTAGTAGTAGTAGTAGTAGTAGTAGTAGTAGTGATGATGATGATGATGATGATGATGATGATGATGATGATGATGATGATGATGATGATGATGATGATGATGATGATGATGATGATGATGGTGATGATGATGATGATGATGATGATGATGATGATGATGATAATAATAATAATAATAATAATAATGATGATGATGATGATGATGATGATGATGATGATGATGATGATGATGATGATGATGATGATGATGATGATGATGATGATGATGATGATGACGACAATAATAATAATTATTATAATAATAAAGGAGATTCAGTGGTAAAACATGCCATCCTCCAGCCCCACTGGTCGGCGTGCACTGCATGTGGCCACGGTAATAATAGCGAGCACAAAACAGCATTCGTCGAAAACGCGATCTAAAATAGAGACGCATAAATTCGCGTCTGTGGTCGTATTATAGGTCTATAGCAATGATGAAAAGAGTGAGCAAATTGGAAGGTTCACTCAAAGGAATAATTAACGGACGCTCAACAATAACAAGTATAATATTATTCCTATGAAATGAACCTTCTTCGTTGAACATTTTGTAATTTTGTGCCAGTACTGAATTATTTTAATTAATCATTTGAAGTTTTTGGTGTTGAGCGGCATTGATGTTAATGTACGTCAGTTGGTCCTGATTTTGAACAAAGAAATAAGTGAATTATTACTAACACATTCATTTCAAAGGAGCTATTAACGTTAACTATTTAATTAATCGTTTGAAGTTTTTGGAGTTGGAACGGCATTGAAAGAATATATAATATAGTAGAGATCTGATTTCTTATTGCATAAGCCTTAGATTGCCGAGATTCGAGAATGCGGGGTGAATTCCTTTCAAAGTAATAAGCGTCGTGATGTCTTATTGGTAGATGATTACACAATTCGATAGGAAAAAGCTAGGAAAAAGCAATAAAGCGGAAAACATTGGAAATGTAGCTATACTGATTGTGATAAATTTAGACACTGTCACAATATCTTCACCCTCAGTATGACAATGAAAGAGATATATTAATCACAATCGTGTTTCAGATGCTGCAAAAGTCGAAGTTATAAAAACGACGGAGAAGGTCAAGCAAGTGCAACACACGAGTCCACACAACATATTGTCTCAGCTACTCTAAGAGGTAGCCCCCGCTGGTCAGCAGCCCCCGCTGGTCAGCAGCCCCCGCTGGTCAGCAGCCCCCGCTGGTCAGCAGCCCCCGCTGGTCAGCAGCCCCAGCTGGTCAGCAGCCCCAGCTGGTCAGCAGCCCCCGCTGGTCAGCAGCCTCCTGTTCGCTCCATCCTGCAAACTGTAAGAAGAGCGGGTCGCCCGAATGGTGTTCCTTTAGCGAATCCGGCCAAACTAGATTAATTGGTAATACCAGATGCCTACAAGAAAGCAATGAAGGCAGACGATTTTCTGAAATAAGACAGTGGTTCTGCTCCTCATTGCATAATCATCTTCACGACATCAGACAATTTGAAGTTGAGGTCAGAATGACCTAATTAGTATGCGGACAGTACATTCAAATGTAGGGTACACCTCCTCTCTTTTAATCAGCTCTACATCATCCACGCTGTTAAGTACAGCTCTGTCACTCCAACAGTCTTTATTCTGACGACATACAGATCGACGAATAGCTATATTCGAGTTCTAATGGAACTCAATAAGTTTAATACAAATCTGAAACAAAAGTCGTTGATGACAGATTTCGAAAATGTTGCTCTTCTGACATTCAAAAAGAGTCTATCCGGATGTCGAAAAAGCGTGATGCTTATTTCACATAGGTCAATGCATATGGAGAAAAAATTGAAACTTGACATAATAAATAGGTGAAATCGCTGCTTTGGTAATCGCGTAGTAGTAATCTAACTGCCATTAGTAATATCTGCTTATGACGTCATCGATGAATTACGCGCTACTAATATCAGTTTTTCTGAAAACTGAAACGAAAATGCGCTGGTAATATCCGTTTTGGAGGTCAAAGGTCAAACGACCGCCTCAGCCAGAAACAGACTGCCATTAAACCTGGGCAAAGTTCTTTTCAAGGGTTGCTCTTCTTTGAGGGGGCGTGCGTAGGGCATGCGTGTGCCTACCCCTCCCCCTCCAAAGTGGCAATTATTTTTGGGTGTGAGCCACAGCAGCTGCCTACATCAAATTTAGACCCCTCCATTGGCGCTACAAGGGCTTTGAATATTCCCTAAACACAAATTGAGAGGTTTTTGTAATACGCGCAATCAACATGCATATTGTTTTGGGCCTTTCACTCACATGGCCACATAGACAATCATCGCCATTTACACTGTAGGCCATTGCTTTTTGGAGTTTCTACAGACATCCAATGAGCTTGCAACTCTGTGAATTATAGAATAAGGGCATCATTAGGGATTGACGTCACACTCACACATACTATCGACTATCTTTCATTGTCTATAATAATCTATCTACCAAACACGAAAAGACATGAATTTAATCAAACTTTATTGAGTAGAAACACAGCATCACTACATTAAACTGTTACACACAAAATTATGAACCAGATAGTCGTTAAGACCAGTGTCAAAAGTTAACATATTTGTAATAGCATTAACGGTTTTGTTTCTAGCTCTATGAATGCAATAGAATATACAATAGTGTCCACAAAATCGACTGACTACGCTTTGCAAATTTCTATCGGTATAAATCCAACGCGCACAATGTCTGTGTAAAAACGTTCTGAAGGGTGCTTCGGGCGGTTCTCCAAACGAATCAAAGTATTCGCCGTATGTAGAATCTTCAATGTACAATACGATCCAATGATTTCCAGGTTTGTCGTGAGGGTCTGTATTACAGACGAGTAGAGCAGGTTTGCTTTTGTCAAATGTTTTAGGTAATCTATCGCTCGCAAACACGCCCAAGAACATTGCTCTACACTTTGCATCTTTCTGAAGTATCTTCTCTATTCTGCTGCCATTCATTTTCAATTCTTGTAATCGAACAGCACGTTTCTCGAGCGATCTATTTCCAAGATATTCTCAAACTCTGCGAATGCTATGACATTAATCGTACTCGCCAGAGCTTGAGCAAATTTCAAGTCCAAACGAATATTTCCTTGCTTGAGCAGATTGAAATGGCCACCTTCGGCTAAGTCTGCAGTTAAATCAAAGGCGTAAAGAGCATATCCTCCCGGAAAATCCTCTCTTGTTATTTGGTTGCCTTCGTCTCGCATCCACTTTCCGGTTCCCATGAACAACGAAGCGTACGCGTTTATAAACTGATTATTAGCAAAATTTAATTCCAATGGTTTCACAGATTGCTGCTGACCATCCAAGTACACTTTTAACTGTGACAGTTGCATGTGCTTAAAGTTGAATGGATTCTTTGTATAGCTCCCGTTAAAAGCATCATTGTCAACGCATCCGATAACGAGTCTAGTGGGCAACTGGCCAGAGAAGAGACATTCTTGAGTGGCATCGAGATTACCTCTGGGTATGGTAAAGGTTTTACAAACACCTCTTCGAATGGGGAATTTCACGTTGCCGGCTTCGAGTGCTTTTGCATGCGCCAGAAACACAGATGGACTCAGTTTTACTTTTCTAATGTACAACTTGCATTCCAAAATTCGAACTTTAAATGCAGCTCCTTGGACCGAAGACATCAAGCAGAATGCGTCTTTATTTCTCACGAGACGTATCTTTATATTGACATCGTTAGGAAGGAAGCGATCTTGGAAGAATAGATCACTATGTATACATCCCAACATTTCAACGATATTTCCTTCGTTGGCCAATGCGCTGCGTTTCCTGAATCCGGTATTTACACCATTAGCATCGTGTGGATTGGCTTCTTCAAAATGAGTGGCAACGTCTTTGTAATACAAAGACGACGTCAATTGTGAGCTTTTAGCTGCATCACCATAGCTTAGAAGTGTTTCCAAGTAGCTTCGATATGCATACGTATTGTTCGAGTCCGTAACAAGCGTGTCGTTTAAGGTAATGTCGACTTCGGAAAACAGACTGTGTAAGAGCAGGTTAACGGGGCCAACGTTGTCGCCGGCATCAATGGCATCGTTGTTTGCTTTTACAATTTGAGCTCTGACGTACAACTGTGAATTTGACAAGTCTATGTAGTCTTGTCCAGCTCCGGTGATACTAAATTCTATTGGATTTCCTTGAGAAATAGTTGCAATGGGGTTATATTCTACAAAGGTGCCGCTCTCTATACTGGTCTGCGTTGGAGGCACGACAAAGAGATCCAATTCACTCTTTGTGCATTCGCAAGACTGTGGATGAACGAAAGCCATGTTTGTTAGATCTCTCCGAATATGTCGTGCTTTACTCTTTTAGTAATTCGCTTAAGAGATCTTTTTCGCCTCTTCCTACCACTGCCACTCTGGTTAGTGAAATCACTAGATGATGTGAATGCTTTTATACCTTCAGGAATACGTCTTTTGCTCGACTCTTTAAGTTCTTGTCCCTCTACGACATCATTGGCAATCTGCAACCCAGTTCTCAGAAATTGTTTTCCAAAAGCCTTAGCACCTGTTTGAATGAGTGGCCAAGCGTTTCTGAAAAGACCGCTCAGAAAACTCCCCAAACCATGTCCGCGTTGCATACGAGCACCTTGGAACACGGACATTCCGTTACCGCTCTGATTCAAATAATAATCTTCATAGTCGAGTCTACTCGCATCGCAACAAAATTGTTTTTTCATTGTAGATGATATGGTATTTTGCAGCGTCTGAAATGTAGTGTCACAATCACCTTCCCGTATTCAAATGGAATTGGATTGCCAGTGTCGCTTCTTATATCAATTTCCAAAGAATCAAAACTTTTAAGCTGCAGAGGCACATATAGAGGTTTTTCGTATATCGTATTCACAGTCTGGCCACCTTTTTCAGTTACGCGAACTATGCGAAGTAATGGAGCTTTTGTATCACCGACTGAAACGTGCTCTAAGACGTTGCAATAGACGTACATGGAAGAAAAACCACGATTGATGTCGCATGCGTTTGTACCTTTCCAATCCCAATTGCTATCATCTTCGTTTTCAATTGGGTTCTGACGACCACCGATACCCAACATAGAGCATAATGTTGGAGAGAAACTTACACGTGACATTGCTGATAAATCTGCATTGAGACGCTTCGTTATAGGATTATACGTGAACCTTGGATACGATTCATATTTGCCTCCACAGGCTGCTTCTTTTATAAGGTCATTTATAGAATCTACTAGAACAGAGGGGGTTTCGTAATATCCAGGCGATAGACGCAGTGTCTTAGACATAGAACTTCGCGGTTTATCATCGACAATTTTGCCCATTTGTAAATAAGTAAATCTACCTTCCATTTTTTCTAAATTAGACCAGCTATGTTGATATTGAATTTCCACCAAACCAACCTCCCATTCACCAGTCAACGATATTGCATTCGCTAATCTCGTTGTATAATGTGTAAGAGTGTTATTGGGATAGTAAAGCATAGAGCTGTTACTAGGCAACGTAAGGTAAAAATGCGCCATTCTATAGCTTGAGAGAAACGACCCTATATACGCGATATACTTTACGAAACTGAACTCGTGAACGACTACAGATCGAATATATCAGATGTCCATGAGTTGAAATTGTTGTCGTAACCCTTCCACTTTACGAAATATTCGGTTTTGCCGGCGCGCTTGCGACTCTTTAAAACTTTTTCGATTTTGTAAACGTCGTCTTTTTTCAAAATCTGTTGCAACTCGGGTTCGTAGAATTTACCCTTTAACGTCTCACCGTTAAGATCACGCAGTTCATATGTTATGGGATCGGTGGGTATTCGAGCAATGATTACGAAAATTTCTTCCGACCAGCTCGGTAAGTATCCCTTCTTGAATGCAATTCTAGCTTTACATATTCGTACCTTATCACCCACGCTATATCTCCACTTTGTCGGTCGTTTCTTTTCACCGTACAAACGCTTTCTTATAAGGGCTTCATTCTCCATAGTCACACGACTGGGTACCATGCCTATGCTACGGTGGTAAGTGTTGTTGTACGAAAGCAGCAAGTCTTGTAAAACATCGACATAGCGATACGTATTCGTGTGAGTAAAATATTTCCACATTTTCGTTTTAAGCGTTCGATTAAATCTTTCGACTATAGAAGCCTTTATATCGTCATTTTCGCTGGTGTAAAAGCGAATGGCCTTATCGCGCAGCATGGATTGAAAATTTCTATTGAGAAACTCGGTTCCTTTATCTGTCTGTAAATGTGCAGGGTGTCTATCTACAAGAAACGACTTAAAGGCATCCGTCAACTCTGTACCACCCTTTGTTTTCAACGGAATCGCCCACGCGTACTTGGAAAAAACATCTATACAGGTTAATATATATTTATTGGCATCATTATGTTTTGACAATGCAGAAAGATCTACAAGATCAGCCTGCCACAAGTCGTCTATACCAACGGTAAAAGTTCTTCGTCGTCTAAAATTTAATCTTGTTGGTTTATGTAAGGTGTAAGCGTCTTGCTCGCGCAACCAAGTTTTAATATCCTTATTTTTAAATTCTCCATTAACATGTCTTTGAAACGTCGCAACTCCGCCAAAACTACCAGCTTGTTTAGGATCGAAATACGATTCCATCAGTAGTGTACCCACTTTGGTAGACTTTCTAGCCTTTCTCGTTTACGACTCGGTGTAACTGGTGGAGTTTCATCGGTGGAAGCATTAATATACGCCCAACGATCTTGGTTACCGATTAGTTCGTGAGGGATATTTGAGTCTTTCAAAGCGTCAGCGAGCTGTCTCCAGCCTGTTGGAAGTGAAGACGTCGTTCTTTTTCTGAGCAGATCGTTGACCAAGTCCACAGCATGCGTCTTTGGAATAGTCGCATTCTTCAAAACGAGTTCTCCCTTTGAGTTCCAACGAATATCGGGATTGACATTCATGTGAGTTAACAACCTAGAAGCCAGACTTTTCCATTTCTTTGGAACTGATTCCAACACTTCGTGTTCTATAAGTCTCGAATAGTCGAGTGCTGGTGGTTTAGCGCCCTGGGCGGCGGCGGCGGCGGCGGCGGCGGCGGCCCCCAGATTCGAACTTGGTTATAACGTTAGGTTTATCCAGATTCAAATAGCGACTTAAACTGTTCGAGTACAATTTTGCTTTATCATCGTCTGCAATGTTCCGATGAAGTATCTCGTACATTTCTCCGTCTAATTTCGATAGAGTTTTATCTAACATAGTTTCCTTCCATTTCTCAATTTGTCGTGGTTCTACTAAAACCATCTTTTTCGTATGCTCCATACTATATTTTATTGCTTAGCAGTGTACCGAGGAAGGAAAGCACGGGTGTTAGCAGCGCACCTAAGAAACCACCAGATTGTACGATTCGTCTCTTAATCTTCTGACGAGTTTTCTTAGAAGTTAATTTTCTGAGCTTCTGTTTGAATCGACTCAGTCTAGTCTTCTGAGCTTCCTTCAACGGAACATTCCCTTTTAAGACGTTGAGCGCGCATTCGCAAAGACAACACAAGAGAGTCTGTTTGCAATTCTTCATAATCTTTTTCCTCATTTTGGGCGAAGCTTCTTTAAGCAGCTTCAACTCTAGAAAATTCTTCATCAGCCTTGTTGACATTTTTGCAGTGAATGACGTGACGAAGATTTACGTGGTCTTATATTCATTTCCTCATGTAGACATAATGCGTTTCGCCTGGGAATATATTGGTTCTCAATCTACATCTCTCGTCTGATGCAGCTGTCAGATCGACTAGAAGATAGCCAAACGGCACCATAGTCGCATCTGCAAATGCTTCTATCATAAATTGTGATTTTCCAGGAAACATCTGTCTGGCCAAATTTGCAACTTGCGTTGAATCTCTAACATTCTTGAAAAGAACTAGATAATGAGCATTCAAACTTATTGTTCTCATATGTTTGTTGTTATAAAATAGATTTTGAGTCAGGTATAATATAGAAACATTTCTATGGTGACTGATTTTCGTGAATAGCATGGTTACACGCTGGTCCGTTTCCGCCATTAAATCGTCCAGCACAAGAAGAGTGCTCTCTTTTCCATCGAAAATATTCAAGTCTGGAAGTCCCTCGTGAAACTGAATTTGTGGATACTTATCAAAAATTTCTTGATAGATGCCATAGCACCACATTACTTTATGGATTGTCGGCTTCACCATATGAGGCAAATGATCTATAAAACGCAGAGTAAATTGCGTTTTGCCGCAGCCCGAGGGGCCACTAACTATAGCCGAGAAAGGATGTGTCCAACTGACGTCCATTGTAGAAACTGATAGAAAGTTATAACATGTTCGATTTATATAAGCAGAAGGAGAAATACAAACTAAACGTTGAGCTCTTCCGCTCAGTCATACTTTATGGATTGTCGGCTTGTCGACTTATAACCGTTGATGCATTTAAATGTGAAATTTCAGAAGCCTGTGGTCATTATACGTCGAGTGGTCAACGTCGTTACACGAAAATGTGTTTCAAGCACGTCAAGGAGGAGCTTATTCAGATGTTTGAGCAACCGTCGAACGATGATTGCCCTTGCTGTGTAGACGAAGTCGATGGGAGTGAAGAGCACATATTAAAGCCATCTGAAGTGAATGGTGTACAGCGCTGTCAGTTCGATGTCTGTGGAAATTATCGCTGTTTGTGTGAAATTTGTACACCAGAAGCAGATGGAAACGAAGAGAACTCAAGGGCCTACCGTCTATCTCGTCTTAAGACTGAGAATGAAAAGTTTAAGACTTCTGTGATTTGTAGAAATTGCAAATCGAATAACGTAGAAATTCTGGCGTTGCCTTGCACGCATGTCGTAACCTGTGAGAAGTGTGCAGACATTTTGGATAAATGTCCATTGTGTGATGCGAGAGTTCTCGGAACCGTACGAATATACATGGCTTAATATTCTACCTTTGGCCATTCATAGAGCTAGAAACAAAACAGTTAATGCCATTGCAAATATGTTAACTTTGGACACTGGTCTTAACGACTATCTGGTTCATAATTTTGTGTGTAACAGTTTAATGTAGTGATGCTGTGTTTCTACTCAATAAAGTTTGATTAAATTCATGTCTTTTCGTGTTTGGTAGATAGATTATTATAGACAATGAAAGATAGTCGATAGTATGTGTGAGTGTGACGTCAATCCCTAATGATGCCCTTATTCTATAATTCACAGAGTTGCAAGCTCATTGGATGTCTGTAGAAACTCCAAAAAGCAATGGCCTACAGTGTAAATGGCGATGATTGTCTATGTGGCCATGTGAGTGAAAGGCCCAAAACAATATGCATGTTGATTGCGCGTATTACAAAAACCTCTCAATTTGTGTTTAGGGAATATTCAAAGCCCTTGTAGCGCCAATGGAGGGGTCTAAATTTGATGTAGGCAGCTGCTGTGGCTCACACCCAAAAATAATTGCCACTTTGGAGGGGGAGGGGTAGGCACACGCATGCCCTACGCACGCCCCCTCAAAGAAGAGCAACCCTTGAAAAGAACTTTGCCCAGGTTTAATGGCAGTCTGTTTCTGGCTGAGGCGGTCGTTTGACCTTTGACCTCCAAAACGGATATTACCAGCGCATTTTCGTTTCAGTTTTCAGAAAAACTGATATTAGTAGCGCGTAATTCATCGATGACGTCATAAGCAGATATTACTAATGGCAGTTAGATTACTACTTCGCTATTTTGTAAATTGGCTGTTTTTTAAACCGCTATTTTTTATCACAATTTTACGGTCGCTGTTTTGTGATCGCGGTTTTTAATGTAAATAGTGCACTGCGTTCCTCTGTTCATGATCACCCGACAGTCCAATTTGCCCGTACCGCAAAAATGCATTGCCGATCCTTTCTGTAGTTGGTCCAACAACATGTTACGCGAGCTCCCTTTGGCAACATGCCACCTCCCTAACGTTACCTGCTCTCAGTTTCATTTCCTGTTTAAGACTACCTTCTTCCGCTTGGCCTGGGCAGACAGCGCTTCTGAGTAGGAATCTTGAAGGGCGCTATATCATTCTGATTGATTGATTTACATAAATATCCGTTAAATTTACGCAATAGCACGGCTACTTAACAAACTGCCTCAGAGGTTAATCAGTTCAGTGTTGGTCGTTTTACGGGCGCACCAGCATCCGAACAGTTTCTTAAAGTTGTCTCGAAACTGTCTACTCATACCACAGTAAATGAAGAAATTGACAGGATAGCTGAGAAGAATGACGAAATTGATGATCATAGCAGCCAACTGCTTCTTGTAATCCTCCATCAGCTCCAGATTCGCCATATTCTCTACGTTTGTGGCGATCAGGAGAATGGCCAGCGGCATCTCGACGAGCAGGAACACACCGACGACGGTCAGTAGCATCAACGTCGCCAGGTTCTTCTCGGCAAGGCGCCGACTCTCGATGTTGCGGTTCTGCCTCAGTAGCATGTGTCGCCTGGCCTGAGCGACACGCATGGCGTGGTAGAGAAGTGAGTTCAGAACGACAAGGGACACGCATGGAATGAGATGGATGAAGAAAACGCGGAACCACCAGTAGACTGCGAAGACGTGATTCTGGTGTGGTCCCAGTGGTTCCGGCTCCGGTTCGCGGATACACCCGGCAAAGAGACCGAGGTCGAGACGGGACTCAACCGCGACGGCGAAGTACTGGTGCTCGATGAAGCGCGTCAGCTGCGACGCGAACGCAGCAACGTAGATGCCGATCATGACCTTGAGTGTGCTCGACGTCGTAAAGACCTTGGCCTTGTCCGGATGGCAGACGTAGATGTACCTCTGGGCGGCCAGAGCCACCGTCAACCACACTGTTAGAAATTCTGCCGTAAAATTACGGTCAAATGCCTGGCAGGAATGAACACAGGAAATTACCGTAAAATAACGGCGGACCGTATATTTATGTTAGACCGTAAATTTACGTTCGTATGACTGTAAAGGGTTACAGTAAATGACCGTATTTTAAATGTATTTCACTGTCATTTCTACGGTCATTTCTCGTACTTTTAATGTATTCGAATGTATTTCACCGTGATTTCTACGGTCATTTCTCGTATTTTTTAGTGTTTTCGAATGTATTTCACCGTGATTTCCACGGTCATTTCTCGTATTTTCAATATAATCGAATGTATTTCACCGTGATTTCTACGGTCATTTCTCGTATTTTTAATGTATTCGAATGTATTTCACCGTGATTTCTACAGTCATTTCTCGTATTTTTAATGTTCTCGAATGTATTTCACCGTGATTTCTACAGTCATTTCACGTATTTTTAATGTTTTCGAATGTAATTCACCGTAATTTCTACGGTCATGTCTCGTGTTTTAAATGTTCTGGAATGTGTTTCACCGTAATTTCTATGTCTCATAGTTTTTGTTTTGGAATGTATTTCACCAAAATTTCCATTCTCACATTGGGAAACATGGCTCAAAATTCCGATGGC
>JACEVL010000232.1:532500-763869 GCA_020284085.1 Aporrectodea caliginosa | reverse complement strand
AAGGGTAAACCCGTAGTTTAGGTTGCTAAATTATTTTATATCTCTCCAGCCTTAAGAGTGTCCTGTTTGACCGAGGTTGGGCTGGGAGCGCTCATGAGTAGACTGTCTTGAAAGGGCGCTATATATAAAACTGCTGTAATAATAATAATAAGAATAATGTAGACTGCTTATCTGCCAATGTGAAGTACAGTATTGAAGACATTCAAACCAACCTAAACTACCTATATTTATGTAAAGCAGAGATTTCACAGACCTGCGTTCAGGGTTTCAAGATGCGAACAAGAAGCCCCAATAAGGCAAATATATATATATGTGGTTTTTGTAAGAAAACGTTTGCAGCCAGAGCAATTCTCAGTATCCATGAAAGAATTCACACTGGAGAAAAACCATACAAGTGTAATTTGTGTGACAAGGCATATGCACATAAGACTACTCTGAAAGATCATACAAGAACCCACACTGGAGAAAAACCATACATTTGCACTTTGTGTAACAAAAGGTTTGCAAATAGGAGTACTTTTCAATTTCATAAAAGAACCCATACTGGAGAAAAGCCATACAAGTGCAATATATGTCACAAAAGCATTTGCACAGAAGGGTCATCTGAAAAGTCATACAAGAACCCACACTGAGAAAAAACCATACATGTGCAGTTTGTGTAACAAAAGATTTGCAGAAATGTGTGTTCTACGCAACCATACAAGAACCCATACTGGAAAAAAGCCACACAAATGCAATTTATGTGACAAACCATTTTCAAGGCTACATATTCTGTACAACCATTTAAGAACCCACACCGGAGTAAAACCATACATTTGCACTTTGTGTAAGAAAGTATTTGCAGATAAGAGTAATTTTGAATGTCATAAAAGAATACACACTGGGGAAAAACCATACAAGTGCAGTTTGTGTCACGAAGGATTTACATTAAGGTGCAATTTTAAGCGTCATGAGAGAACACACACTGGAGAAAAGCCATTCAAATGCAGTTTATGTCAAAAAATGTTTGCACAGAAGAGTAACCTCAAATGCCATACACGAATCCACACTGGAGAAAAGCCACACAAGTGCAATTTGTGTCAGAGAGCATTTGCCCGAAAGAGTCATCTAAAAGTCCACAAAGGATCTCATACTGGAGAAAAACCATACCTGTGCATCTTATGTCACAAAACATTTGCACGAAGGCAGGATCTAAGAACTCATACAAGATGCCACACCGAAGAAAAATGATACAAGAGCAATGTTTTTGTAAACGATTTGCCCAGACTAGTGCTTGCAAATATCATGAAATCACCAACACTCAGTAAAACAATATACTTGTAGAAATTCATTGCGTGTAGAAAGATCAATTGCACGTTGTAGGCATTTGAGTGCCATATAGCCAACCCGCAGTTTAGAAGGACTATTCATTTACTGGCAATTTATTTCATGAAGCATTTGCTCTGAGTAATTTCATCAAGCTAGCATAATCGGATTCATCCAATATTCTGGATAAGAGTTGCAAAAGTTAATTCAGTTAAATGGTTTCGTTGACAATGGTTCAACAATGCAATGAAAGTACTTTCTGTGGCAAATTCAGTAGAGATTGTAACTATGCTAATAAAAAAGAGTTCAACTGCAGAGATCTCTCTAGGCAGAAGCAATGGATTGGAGGCCATTCTAGATAACGCTTTGACGATGTAAATTTTAGGTTCCATGGATGTCGAATATGCGACGAAATGTTTAGTTTGAAACTTTTTTGGGAACAACACTATCGTACAGCTATGGTACAGCTCTACAGACAGAGAGACTGGCCTACATTTCTTGAATTACTTAAAGTTGATTTGCTTAGTTTCATTACGTAAAACATAGAAAACAGATTAACTCAGAAGTCTGTAGTTCAGTCTGCTGCTAACGAACCAGTTTAATTTTATCGCCATTTTGTTTGATGTTCGTCTATTAATTTTTTCAACGGTGGCTTAAGCTATGCATGTGGACAAAAATCATTCCTCCTGTGTTAGCTAGAATTAAATAGTTTCATCTGTTTCGATTAGGCCTACTTGAAGTTGATTTGTCCGCTTTCCATTTAATATTTTCATATGCTTTCTGTAACTAAAATTATATAGACAAATTTGTGTTGAGCATGTGCCATTATTTTCAAAAACGGGTACTTGTCGGTTAATTCACCCCATTTCATTTTTGCAATGGTAATGACTTCCCCACGTGAAATTAATTCACCCCATTCAACTATTGTCGAAAACAAAGCACGATATGCTGGGTACTGTTGAATTAAAGCAATTAGGAAAATATTCAGATCTTGCGATTCATTCTTAAAGTCAGTCACTGTTTTTTCCATGAGTAGCATAGCAGGCAAGCTTATAGAATCGGGGACTCAAATATATAATGCGTAAGTTTACGACAACAATTCGCCATTATACACGGCATATTTTAGCCCGTGTATATTCCAGGTCAACCAAACCAATGACAGTTTGGTAATTAGAAAACATGGACGACACTAACCCTAACCCTGACCCTAACCGGACCCTCACGACGCGTAACAACGACGCATCAGTGAAACCTAACCGACACTGATTTATAGAACTTTACGTCGTGAGGGTCGGTTAGGGTCACGGTTAGGGTTAGTGTCGTCATTAGAAGACAGATAAAGGCTACGACATAATGTGTCTTATGAAACAGTTAAAAATGGATGGACTTGTACGGATATGACGTCAGCACTAGGACAGCGCATGAACAGGCAAGGTAGACGCAAGAATGAAATGGGGTGAATTAACCGACAAGGTAGACGAGAAAATGAAATGGGGTGAATTAACCGACAAGTACCCAAAAACGACTTCTGCTGAGGAGGAAATGTCACACGAATGCGAAAATGTGGTAGGACAAGGTTATGTTGTCCATGATGTGCAGAGTCAGTCTGCTGCAGGTTTGTCACTGCTGCAGTGCGGGTCATGAGCCGGGCAATGGTAGCCCTGTGAATATGGCCCCAGGGGCCATATTCATGGGAGATGACTAAGCTACACCGGGCGTAACGCCTACTCCGATAATAACTATTCCCTGAATATAACTTAGTCGTATTCGGTATTCATAAAACAGGAGTAGACGGCTAAAACTACGCTGACGCTGGGTTTTCCCAATATTTGAGTGGTTATCGTTGACCGCGCATGCGCACATCTGCAATCGTTACCGACGAAAAGTAAAGTAAGTATGCAAGTAAGTCCAGACTTTAGGCTATTATTCCACTACCAAACACGCAGCAGTTGCATCGAAATAGAATTTAAAATAAAACAGAGGGAAAATAATGTATAGTTATAATAATTGTGAGGAGGTCGGAACATCGAATGTCACGGTTGCGAGGACAATGTAAACAAATAAAAATTTTAAGACGGCGATAGACTAAAACAAATCTTATTTAATATACATTTTAAATTAAGAGGCGTTTTTGTTACAGTAGGCCTAAATATGAGAGCGAGCGTTAGCAGCAAAGATACAGTAAGAAAATGATAGTCCAGGCAATCTAGCTCAAATATACGATCAAAGCCGGATTAACCTATAAGCGAAATAAGCCATGGTTTAGGGCCCCACAACGTTTTGCGGGCCCCCAACTGTCAGGAAATATAAAATCATATTGTACAAAGGTCCTAATTGACCAATCTTCTTCTGGAAAAAGGGCCCACAACGTTTTGAGGGGCCCCAAATTGCGTTTTGAGGGCCCCAATTGTCAGATTGTCAATTTTCTTCCGGGAAACCGGGAAAGAAAAAAAAGGCCAGAAATTTTCAAAGTAATAAAGAAAATTTGTTTCTCAGAATCCGAAAAATTATTTTTTTCATGGATTTGCGGTTAGGGCCCCCGGATGTGCCCTTGGCTTAGGGCCCCCGAAAGTCTTAATCCGGCCCTGTATACGATGAATCTGGGCAAAAATGCTTCAGAAGCTTTATAAACGGTTTCCTGCACAGTTTCCGTTGCTGAATAACATATCCAAAATCCCCCAAAATCCAACCACGGGGTCACCTGCAAAAACTGCATTTTATCCAAGATGGCGACCAATAATGGCGCCAACACAGAAAACAGTATATAGCAGGTCACAGGTAAGCTAAAATGACAATTGAAGTATCAAACTTAACATTATCAAGGTCAAGGAATCGATTTGTCGTAGTGGCAATAGTGTCGGAATGTTATTATCAAGATGGCGGCCAATATGGCCCCCAAAACAGAAGATATGTATAAATCAGGTCAGAGGTAAGCTACAATAACAAATGAAGTGTCGAATATAATATTTTCAAGGTCAAGAAATCGATTGATCGTAATGGCATTAGAATCGGAATGTTACTAATCAAGATGGCGGCCAATATGGCTGCCAAAACAGAAAAAATATGCATATATCAGGTCATAGGTTAGCTACTATAAAAAATGAAGTGTCAAATTTAACATTATCAAGGTCAAGGAATCGATTTATCGTAGTGGCAATAGTGTCGGAATGTTACTATTCAAGATGGCGGCCAATATGGCCGCCAAGGCAGAAAAATATGCATAGAATTTAAAATATATCAGGTCATAGGTTAGCTACTATAATAAGTGAAGTGTCAAATTTAATATTATCAAGCTCAAGGAATCGATTTATCGTAGTGGCAATAGTGTCGGAATGTTAATATCCAAGATGGCGGCCAATATGGCCGCTATAACACAAAAATATGTATATTTATTGAAAACTATTTGTATCGTGGCCTGTCCTGTACGAACCCCTCTCCTTACTAAATGTGGCGAATGAATTGTTTACTTCTTCAGGTATCGATGTTGCGAGGGAGGAAGAGAACCGTGGTGGAAAGGTGTTTGCTATGCTCTACCGATCATGGGACGATTAATTCAACCCTCGGGCTACCAAGCTTTTTTGTGACGTTGGCTACCAAGGGAAGTGGTAACTGGGGGAGTGGTTACCACCCCTCTGAATTTCGGGTTTGGTTTCACATATAATTTCTTTTTCTTAGCCTCAGCAGGCGATGGCATGTGGCGTTCCCTCGTCGTCCTGTACGGACCGTGCTATTGTCCAAGACTCAGTAGGTGAGAACTCATTACAGTTGAGTTGGCTAGGGGGCGCAGGTGGAGCAAAAATCTTGATTAAAATTTCTGCCATTCCTGTCCTGAACGCACGCCTTTCCTTACTAAATGTGGCGAATGAATTATTTACATCTTCAGGTTTCGATGTTGCGAGAGGGGAAGAGAACAGAGGTAGAAAGGTGTTTGCTATGCTCTACCGATCCTGGGACGATTCATTTAATCGCCAGGTAGGATAAACGATCAATACACGTCTCCAACGATTGATTTTGACGTTCAATAAGGTACGGTTAAATGCGCGTATGTGTGTGTAACTGTGTATGCTTGTGTGTATATGTCTGTGTATGTGTGGATATGTGTGTGCATGCATGTGTGCATGTGTGTGGGTGTGTGTGTAAATGCAAACGTTAAGGTTTTACTATACAGCGACTTTTACCCCGGCCCTGCTCATTCCTGTTCATTCCTCGATGATCTGATCGGGTGAGATCCTCCACCACCGCTTCCCGTTTGAATGGGTACAGGACGACACGCCATTTAAGTTCCCCTGTACGGACCGTGCTATTGTATTGTCCAAGATTCGAACCCCTTCAGAAAACCACCATTGGTTTGTGAATCGGGCATCGAACGTACACAGTGACCTAGTGTAAAGTCTCTCTATAAAACATCGGCTTTCTCGTTCTGAAGCAATGTTCCATGTAATTTAAAGTTCTAAGGAGCTAAATCTACTTGAAAATTAAACGCCTCTCGTGTCCCAGCCTTATTTAGCATCGGTTGACACCGTTTTAAAAGGTGTCTGATACGAGCACTATTACCAATCGTATACAGCGTTTTAAAGGTGTCTAAGGAAAGTTCTAAGCCACTTCAACGGCCTTTGTACCACCACTACTATAATCAACACCATCACCAACACCAACTCTATCACCATCACTCAGTGCCACCAACGCAACCACCAACACCACGGCCATCACTACCATTGTACCATCAAAACCACCACCACAACACCCTCATCATCATCATTAACGCCATCACATCTCACTATTCAACCACCACAATTGTCATCACTACCACTCACTTTACCACAACTACCACTACCACCAGCACCACGATCACCGCCGCTACCAACTAAAGCCTTCCCTTCGCCATACGTGCGGTAGTGATGATGACGATGATAATTATTATCACAATCCTTCTCGTTACCATCGTAACGATCACCACCTGATCCTGAGTCACAATGGCGAACGCAAACGACGCGAGATGGCAGGCGTTACCATTTTAACCCAAGACAACAGTTCAGTGACTAGTATCATAGTCGCCGTCAGGTTATTGATAATACATGGAAACAGGAAACACCTGAAACATTTGTAAAAAAACCTGATTTGAAAAACACCTGAGCGCTCACCTCAGACACCTTTATAACAATATCAACCGTTATCAAGGTTGATAACTATGCGTGATTAATGCTGGGAAGGTGAATTCCGCCACTGTTCGTACTCTGTCAATGTCAGTCCCAAGCTTAGATAAAGGAGGAGGGCGACGCTACTGATCTTTGTCATCACACAGTGTCGTTAAACTGAAACTAATAATCTGGAACGAGTGTGTACAGGTTGTATACGATTGGTTGGAGCGATTGCCGTGTGACGCAGAGTATCATGGGAGGTTACTATCAAGGGATCTGCAGCAAGTCATTTATTCACAATTGTTCACGCCATCGATTGATTCTTCGTCATTAGGAAGTGACGTTTAATAAATGTCCCATAGGAGATCCGTTCACTGGCAATGGTTGCTTCCCAAGGCCCTACAAGCACGGGTTAACTACATCGCAAGACTTGTCGTTTACATTACAGAGATGAGTGTATCGTCGCCCTCCTCCCTTTTCAAGGCCTAGGACTGGCACTGCCGCATGTATGCAGAGTTCAACTAACTATACCTTATCCCAACAAAGGCCGTTTACGTCAACAGGAATTGCTTTGAACAGTTCTCACCGTTCGTTTGGCATCACTCAACTGTATTGGCTATGCAAATGAGCAGAGAATCGAGTTCTCTATCAGTCTTATTGCTTTATATAGCGACAGAGGAATGCATTAAAAAGGTGTTTAGCATCAAACCATTACTCATGGCTTCGTTTGCTTCAACAACAATTCCACCACTCAACAACCTCATTTAATTGAGGAAATGCAATACTGACGCTTTAGATAATTCTATTGTAAAGGTGTTGAGTATCAACCATTACCTATGAACAAATAATTCACCCAAGGTAATCCAAGACAACAGGTCAATGACTAGTATAAATAACGTACTTGTCGTTAGAGGATTGTTAATCAGTGGAAACAGGAAACATCTTAAATCTGTTGAATAAAGCATCTTTGTCACCTTTCTTAAGACGATTACTGTGTATTGAAACCTTGATCAAGTTTTTCACTCACAACTGCTAAGCGCCATCGATTGATGCTTCGTCATTATAAAAGTGGCGCTTAATAAAATGTCCCGTAGTAGACAATTATGCCGGTAATGGATTGATCCAAATGTCCCTTCTGCACGGGGTCATTACTTTGCAGTTTACTAACCACACTGTGTCATAACAGAGGTGATAATCGTCGCCGTCCTCCTTTTTTCCAGGCTTAGGACTGGCACTGCCGGGTGAGGGCAGAGCTCAACGATAGCTTATGCTAACAAAGGCCGTTTACACCGACACACAATTATATTGAGCAGTTCTCGCCATTTTTATGACATAACTCATCTACTCTGTAAATAGACCAACGTACAACGACAATCTACTGAAAGTTTTATATAGCGTGAGGGAATGCTTTAACCTTCGCCACATGTTTGGGGGTCAAAATTACCCCCAGGGGTATATTTTCATCTGTAACTTTCTAAAATGTGGGCACCAAAAAGTTTCCTTTGGTGACTTTTCCTATAAATTCCTCCTTGTCAAAATGGTATGAGTGACGTCATACGTTGACGCTTAGTTCCTACGCTGTGACGTCATTTTGGTGAGGTCTTAGAGTGAAATTCATGTCCATATCATTAGTGTCCATACAATGAGGTGTATCTCTGCTTCTACGCAAGGTATCTTGAAGATTATTTTTTGTGTCTAATGTTTTAGGGGTCAGGGAATTCACTCCAGCTACTGACAAATGCGTGACCTTGACGGAAGACCTTGAAATTCAAGGTCACATGATTTTTTACATGACCATACCTATCTCTGCTATTATACCTGTTAGAACAACGAAGTTTTTTGGTTCCTATGGTTATTTGGTACAAGGAACTCAACAAAATATAAACAAAACACAACTGGAATATGTTATGTTACATCTTATGTTACATCGTTTCACTTCTCATAATTTGTTTATGACTTGTTGCCAGTGTATCTAACTACATTCGGTACAGGTAAATGATTGTGTGGAATGGTTACCACAAACAAATTGACCACACGTGCTGCATCTGTGCTTCGTCTTGGTGTCATTCTTTCGATCGCACATGTGACATCGTCCTCTCTGAGGAGTGATGACTGTGTCGTTCTGTGTTGTCGTAGGAACAGGCAGATTCACGTATTCCAAAGCCCGCTTTATCGATTTTCTGCCGCTTACGCAGGGCGTGCTTCTTCTGCTGTCGATCCATGGAAGACACATACTTTTCCCCATTTCCAATATTGTATTGTATTGTATTTGAACACTTGTTATAGCGCCCCAACCAGATTTCCCATTCAGAGGCGCTCCCGACTACTGCGCGAACGCTGAATCGGAGTTTCACGCCGAAGCGCATGAGCAATTGCGAGTGAAGGACTTGCCCAGGGTCCCTACACGGCGACTTTGAGGTGGATCCGAACCCGCAACCCTCCAGCTGCAAGGCACCGAACATACCCCTAAACCACCGCGCCCCAGTTGTATTGTGATGTGTTGTATTGTGTGTTGTATTGTACTCCACGTTTATAATGCGACCGAGCCACCCGCAGTAAAGATCCGAGAAATTAATCTCTGATAATCCGACCCGACCGGGAAGCGAACCCGGGGCGCCGGCGCGGCGAGCGGGCACCAACCCACTCGGCCACTCAGGATCCTTAATATCCAATATGAATGCTCTCCTTCTGTCCTTCTGATTAGTGTTTGCAGAATCCACCCATTCAGGATGTTGATGAAACCAAATCACGGATGCGTTATGTGCAGCTATATCCAGAAGGGTGAAGAAAAGTGTCAAGGGCCATCGTCTGGTAGAACGTTTCACTGTATATTGTCTGCACATTTTGTCCAAAGGGTCAACTGCACCTTTAGTGCTATTGTAGGTAAGGATGACCTCTGGTTTCTTGTGACATTCGGACGAGATCACATTGTCGTGATGAGCAGTTGACAATAAGGTGACAGCCTTATTTTTCTTTGGCACGTATGACACTATTGTCATCTTACCGGAAAATCCAAACACTGATGACAACAATTCTCGTTTAGCATTTGGTAGCATTTCTCTAGGTGTGCATCCTTTCGACTTTCTCAATGTTCCGACTAGGGTCAGAGAATTATCTAACAGATGTTGAGCTAGAGTAACATCGGTGAAGAAGTTGTCCGTTGTCACATTCCGTCCTGAGCCATACAAATGGGTGCACAAATCTTTTACAATTAACTCTCACACCTTGTCCTTTTTCAGGAACATTGTTTATCTTCCCTGTGTAAACTTGGAAATACGTGCAATATCCTGTATAAATATTCAAGATAGCATGCGTAGAAGCAGAGATACACCTGATGATGGTATGGTCACGTAAAAAAGCATGTGACCTTGAATTTCAAGGTCATCCGTGAAGGTCACGCATTTGGCAGTAGCTGCAATAAATTCCCTGACCCATAAAACATTAAAAACGAAACAAAAATTATCAAATTCCATGCCCAGGAACAGGTATACCTTGGGGGTCATTTGGACCCCCAAGCATAGAAGACGTAGTTTTTTTTCTCGCGTATGGCGAAGGTTAAAAAGGTGTTTAGTATAAACCATTATTGATAATCCCGTTGGTTCCTATCGTTGAGGTATATGTATAATCTCATCGGTTCCTTTAGTGAATCCCTTTTGTACATCGCAGGACTTACCGTTCACTTACGCTACCAAATACACTGCTTAATGACACAGTCACTTGTGCACAGAGAACTCGCTCAAGGGTGTAAACCCCGCAACCAATTGTGTTAACGATTGGTGGTTCGTCATTTGGTAAAATTGACGCTTAATAAATGCATAAGAATATGACTAATATTATGGAGACCGTTTTGTGCGACGATCTTGTCTTAGTGCAACACGAAAATGAATTTTGTGGACACGGTCAAAAGGCACTCTCCTTAGACACATAAATGCAGGGATGTATGTGACCAAACTTAGGGACACCACCATTAGACGAGCAGCCGCCCGCAAAATGCCTTCCAAAGGATGCAAGCGGACTGGAGGAAGTCCATAGTAGAGCGAAGAGCAGTAGTCTAATCGATGACTAACGAAGGCAAGGACCAGAGTGGAGGCAGATGAAGAAGAAAGAGAGCGAGTGACAACCCGCAGCTGGCGCAAGTGGTAGTAGCAGGAATATCGTTGTGAGTCACTGGATACGACTTGTTAGAGCGGTCACCTTTAAAGCGAAGATTATGGTTTCGATTCTTCTCCCCGAGACAGTTACTGTATGGCAACCTCGATCAAGTCCTTAACTCACAATTGCTCAGCGCCATCGAATAATGCTTCCACATCAATAGATATTAATAAATATATAGGATTTGCTGTTGACTTTTCAGCTTACGCCGCCATTGGGTATTGGCGATTAATAAAATGCATAAAGATTATAATAAAGAGCCCGACAAGATCTTGCTTAATTGCAACTCTGATAATACACGTTTTTGGTCGCGGTAAAGGAACTCGCTAGACACCTTTTAAACATTATCAGTCGAAGATATATAAAGGTGAAACACGCTAAGTGAAAGGTGTTGAGTAAAATAGAAAATCACGGTTGATTAGACCGGTCGCCTTGAAACCCGGAGAGTACGATCCCGAGATGGTTACTGTGTGTAGGGACCTTGAGCAAGTCCCTCATTAACAATTGCTCATTGGCATCGATTGATGCTTAATTATTAGATAGTGGCACTTCATAAATGCATAGAAATAACCTAACTACACCCCAATGTTCAAGGCAACTCAGTTTGCATAAGAAGTGTATAAACTGCTTCTACTCACCGGTGACATCACAACGAATTATTCGAGATAAAAGAAATTAATCTCCAATTATCCAGTGCCAAGCGATGCTCTGAAACAGGTGGCCAATGGCTCTACCTCTTTTCTCAGCCTCCGATGCTAAGCATCAGTGATATCCACAGCGATGCCATTATATTTGTTGCCTTTACTCAGTACAATTCTGATGGACGCGGTGTTATTTAAGAACTTGGAGAACGGGTTCGAGACTCCTACCCTGCAATCGTTCTTGGCAAAACTGTATAAATTAGTTTGGCATATTACAGCTCTACTGTAATATGCCAAACTACAGCTCTACAAAATAAATATAAGAGCTGTAATATGCCAAAAATAATCTTTGTCGGCGGAAACGGCGTATGTTGTCATAAGCTGCCGTTAAACTGTGGATCAAATCCAGCTCTACTTTGGTAACTTCTGAAGCGTAACCCTGAAATATAGCGTTACATACATCTGATTGAAAGATGTCTAAATGTAGCCTAACTGTATCGTGAACGTAGAAATGCACTCTGCCTGGCGCCATATGAATTTCTATAATAAATAAGTAAGAAACAAATCAGGTGATTTAATCGCAAACATAATGCATGGAGAAGTCAATAGATCAAAGAAATTAGCTAAAGTTAGACACCTTTGAATCGGAGACAATTGACACTATATTTAAGGGGCATCGTGACCAAAATTAATTGTTGTTTGGCATCTTGAAGTACTTTCGCCAAACTGAACAGTACACAGTATCGCCCAACAGGCGAAATTTAACCGAAGAACGAGAAGTGTAACAGGAATGGTGATAATTCATTAAAATAGTCGCGCATCCGGTTGCAGCCTTATCCACGTATGTCACCCCGCTTCAGTTTCTAATTATCATGACTCGTATTAAATACGGCGATTTAGTTCTCCACAGGCAATGTCTTATCAATGTAACTACTCGTTGATTCTCCTTCATAGATATAACTAACGATAAGCATATTTTATGTAATCAAGACCATATAGCTTCCCGACCGCCATAGACCGCGCTCTAGTAATCACACGACGTTAAATAGGAGTTACCGGCCCTGTGTATTCTTGACCCTGTATTCTTGGGTTCCGCGACAACTCGTCGAACGACATTTCGTATAACGACACTTCGTCTACAGCAGTCGGTTAAGGCTAGATATCCGTGATTTCTTTTTTGTGGTAGAAAATAAAGCTAAATAGAAGCTGGAAATCAACCTGGATGCATGGATGAAAATAGGTTTCCATTCAATAGAAGCTGGATTGATGAAAATAATCTTTTCAGTAATTAGAAGCTGGATTCCTGATAATATATAGCACGTGTTAGCGAAACTATAATAAAGCGGCCTCTGTTGGTAGACGAGTTGTCGCGGAACCTCTTGTGCTGTAGAGCCTCGAAACCGGATAGCGAATCAAATTTTATTCGTCCGGACTATTTATATGGAATGTTATAAATTGTAAAAAAGGTTTCGAAAATGCCGATAATCAGAGTCCAGTTATTATATCTGTATTCCTTGCCCAACGACATCCTGAGAGGGATTCCCAAGTGCACCTCAATTTCTTCTAATCGAATCCATATGAAGAGAGGCTCGACATGGTCAACAGCATGAACAATACGACTTGAATTTATTCTAATCTAATCCGTATGAAGAATGGGATTCGATTGTATGGTGTGATCTCACCATGCCTTTCAACAGCACGGCAGAGAAGTTTACTGCGTTGGATGTTACAAGTGACGCTTACAGATAAATCTAATGACTTTAAAGGCGCAGTTATCGCAATGCATTGGGCATCCGTGAACACTTTTAATTAAGGCGAAAATTTCCTCTGTAAAGTCTGTTCTGACCTCCAGATCTCGAATATCATTTCACCATTTCCCTAGGCTGTTCCTCTGTCTTCTCGGACTGCCATCTTCTCTTTCGATCGGACTTACCTGGAACATGACTTGAGGAACATTTCGCATAATAGCGACTATCATCTGATGACTTGAGTATAACTAAATTGGCGCTATATAAGTTATTACTTTTGATTGGATTCGTCTTTCTGTAGGTTGGTTGGTTGGTCAGTTGCTGCTTAACAACGCTTTGTCGTAAAAAATTACCGTTGCCCTAATCCGTTATCCAGGCTTTTGAATGGTAGAAAGTGCATAATTATATTTACTACATTTACTATGACCCAGCGTCGTTAAACAGAAACTAATTAATGCACCATGCGCTTTGTTCATGCCGATTTTAAATGCAAACTTTGGACACATTTTAAAAGTGATTACATTTACTACAAGAGCAAAAAGACGCTAACGCATATAATATCTGTGAACTAATGTTTTGCATATATAATGAGCACAGGTGTTCCTTAGGTTGATATATATATATATATATAATGTGTATCGATTGTTAAGCGTTTTAGTCTTAGGCCTTAGTTGCGCTGTCGGCTCGTGGGCGCTTGGCCTAAAGTAGACTAAACTTTGGCTGACGATAGATTCTCTACACGTGCAGTTAGCGCGCCAAACTTAGAAACTGCTGATGACAGTGAATTTGAACAATACAGTGTAGTAGTTGGTTTAATGCAGTAGAGAGCTGTATGTTAGAAGTTACCGTTGAGTGGTAATTGATAAGAACTTTGATATTAAGTGTACGTTTGAAATAACTGTGTTTGAAGAAAGGAGAAACATTCAAAGAACTGTGTCAATTTAATTCTTAAACAGTTAGAAGACGTTGAGCAATTTATATGTAGAGATAAGGAAAGTTCTTGAGGTAGGTCACAACTAAGAAAAGAAAAGAGTTGGTGACATATTTGGTGGCAGCGGTGGGATTCGAAACAACGTCTGGGATTCGAAACAACGTCTGGGATTCGAAACAACGTCTGGGATTCGAAACAACGTCTGGGATTCGAAACAACGTCGACTGGTGAATACGCATTCAAATCATTGGTAAATCTACGACAACGAAAGCCTCAACGACAAAGGTATAAAAGTTGGTTGTTATCAAACAAAGAACAATTCCCAATACTTCAAACACAAAAGAAAACTGGTGTTTTCCAGAAAAGACAGCACTGAAGTAAAGAAGTAAGATGGAGAAATTAAGTGTCAAAAAACAAGCAGAACTGAAGAAGATGTCTTCTGAAAGATTAAAACAGCGCTTGTTGAAGGCTGGTTTTGAAGAAGAGAAACTGAAAGATATGTCACGTGAGGACATGTTAGAAGCGCTAGCTGAAGTCTGGCTTAAGGAAGAAGCAGAAGAAGAAGGTGCTGTCGGTGGTGTTGTGGAAAAGGTTATTGAAAAACCGCCTGGACTTATGTCTATGGAGATGATGATGCAGTGGATGATGATGAAAGAAGAAAGAGAGGAGAAACGAAGACAAGAAGAGAAAGAAAGAGAGGAGATACGTGTAAGACAAGAAGAGAAAGAGAAAGAGGAGAAACGGAGACAAGAAGAGAAAGAAATGCGACAGGAAGAATTACGTCTTCAGAGAGAAAATTCTTGACCCTGTATTCTTGGGTTCCGCGACAACTCGTCGAACGACATTTCGTATAACGACACTTCGTCTACAGACACTTCGTCTACAGACATTTCGTCGAATTGAAGTTTCTTTTGATGGTAGATAATAAAAGCCCGTAAATAGAAGCTGGAAATCAACCTGGATGCATGGATGAAAATAGGTTTCCATTCAATAGAAGCTGGATTGATGAAAATAATCTTTTCAGTAATTAGAAGCTGGATTCCTGATAATATATAGCACGTGTTAGCGAAACTATAATAAAGCGGCCTCTGTTGGTAGACGAGTTGTCGCGGAACCTCTTATTGCTGTAGAGCCTCGAAAACCGGATAGCGAATCAAATTTTTATTCGTCCGGACTATTTATATGGAATGTTATAAATTGTAAAAAGGTTTCGAAAATGCCGATAATCAGAGTCCAGTTATTATATCTGTATTCCTTGCCCAACGACATCCTGAGAGGGATTCCTGAGTGCACCTCAATTTCTTCTAATCGAATCCATATGAAGAGAGGCTCGACATGGTCAACAGCATGAACAATACGACTTGAATTTATTCTAATCTAATCCGTATGAAGAATGGGATTCGATTGTATGGTGTGATCTCACCATGCCTTTCAACAGCACGGCAGAGAAGTTTACTGCGTTGGATGTTACAAGTGACGCTTACAGATAAATCTAATGACTTTAAAGGCGCAGTTATCGCAATGCATTGGGCATCCGTGAACACTTTTAATTAAGGCGAAAATTTCCTCTGTAAAGTCTGTTCTGACCTCCAGATCTCGAATATCATTTCACCATTTCCCTAGGCTGTTCCTCTGTCTTCTCGGACTGCCATCTTCTCTTTCGATCGGACTTACCTGGAACATGACTTGAGGAACATTTCGCATAATAGCGACTATCATCTGATGACTTGAGTATAACGCATATAATATCTGTGAACTAATGTTTTGCATATATAATGAGCACAGGTGTTCCTTAGGTTGATATATATATATATATATAATGTGTATCGATTGTTAAGCGTTTTAGTCTTAGGCCTTAGTTGCGCTGTCGGCTCGTGGGCGCTTGGCCTAAAGTAGCCTAAACTTTGGCTGACGATAGATTCTCTACACGTGCAGTTAGCGCGCCAAACTTAGAAACTGCTGATGACAGTGAATTTGAACAATACAGTGTAGTAGTTGGTTTAATGCAGTAGAGAGCTGTATGTTAGAAGTTACCGTTGAGTGGTAATTGATAAGAACTTTGATATTAAGTGTACGTTTGAAATAACTGTGTTTGAAGAAAGGAGAAACATTCAAAGAACTGTGTCAATTTAATTCTTAAACAGTTAGAAGACGTTGAGCAATTTATATGTAGAGATAAGGAAAGTTCTTGAGCGGTGGGATTCGAAACAACGTCTGGGATTCGAAACAACGTCTGGGATTCGAAACAACGTCTGGGATTCGAAACAACGTCTGGGATTCGAAACAACGTCTGGGATTCGAAACAACGTCGACTGGTGAATACGCATTCAAATCATTGGTAAATCTACGACAACGAAAGCCTCAACGACAAAGGTATAAAAGTTGGTTGTTATCAAACAAAGAACAATTCCCAATACTTCAAACACAAAAGAAAACTGGTGTTTTCCAGAAAGGACAGCACTGAAGTAAAGAAGTAAGATGGAGAAATTAAGTGTCAAAAAACAAGCAGAACTGAAGAAGATGTCTTCTGAAAGATTAAAACAGCGCTTGTTGAAGGCTGGTTTTGAAGAAGAGAAACTGAAAGATATGTCACGTGAGGACATGTTAGAAGCGCTAGCTGAAGTCTGGCTTAAGGAAGAAGCAGAAGAAGAAGGTGCTGTCGGCGGTGTTGTGGAAAAGGTTATTGAAAAACCGCCTGGACTTATGTCTATGGAGATGATGATGCAGTGGATGATGATGAAAGAAGAAAGAGAGGAGAAACGAAGACAAGAAGAGAAAGAAAGAGAGGAGATACGAAGACAAGAAGAGAAAGAGAAAGAGGAGAAACGGAGACAAGAAGAGAAAGAAATGCGACAGGAAGAATTACGTCTTCAGAGAGAAAAGGAAGAGAAGGCAGAACGTCTTCAGAGAGAAAAGGAAGAGAAGGCAGAACGTCTTCAGAGAGAAAAAGAAGAGAAAGCAGAAAATGCACGACAGGAAGAATTACGTCTTCAAAGAGAGAAAGAAGAATTGCAAAGGCAGCAATTTGAAATTCAATTAGAGCAATTGAGAAAAGATAGAGAAGATGCTGAAAGGAGAAGATTAGAGCAGATGATTGAATTTGAAAAGGCGCGGAAAAGTGACGAAGAGATACGTCAGCAACAGATTGAAGAGAAGAGACTACGTGAAGAAGAAAAGGAAAAAGTGCGAATTTCAGAGTTGGAGCGAGCAGAACAGGTTAGACAAGAAGAACTGAAATTACAGAAAGAAAGCATGGAGAAGGCGGAAGAGGAAAGACAAGAACGTTTAAAGTTGGAACAACAAAAAATAGCATTAAAAGAAGCACAACTCAAAGAGGAGAAGCGAAATAGAGAAGCTCAAGAGCAAAGAAGAGAAGAAGAACGAGAAGAACAGAAAAGGAAACAGGAAGAAAGTGAAACGATGGTTTCGAAAATAAAGAAAATTGGTGATGCCATGAAACACGTGTTACCTAAAATGCCAAACGATATGATGGAGGTGCCATTATATTTCGAAACGGTTGAGAATGCGTTTCGTAGTTTCAACGTGCAAGAACAATTCTGGGTGAAGTTACTATTGCCATTGATGACTCCGAAAGCTAGAACTGTTCTAAACAGATTGTCATTCGATGATTTAGACGATTATCAAGTCGTGAAACAGCACTTGTTAAAAGAATTCAAGTTGACACCGAGAGAGTACAGATCGAAGTTTATTGATGCGAAGAAGACAGCTGAAGAAACGTATACAATGTTTACAGCTAGGCTGAAGAACTTGCTGAACTATTATGTGAAAAGTCGCAAAGTGGAAAAGAATTTTGAGAAGCTGTTTGATTTATTAGTGGCGGATAAGTTGAAAGAATCACTACCACCAGGTCCACTACAGTTTGTATTGTCGAAGGAAGGAACTGATTGTTACGAAGCTAGTGTTGTGGCAGACCTAGCAGACATTCATGTTAATAATCGAATTGGTTTGGCAATTCCGAATAAGACAAGTTTTGATTTTGTACCCAATGTAAAAAGAAATCAACAGTTCACTCCAAATTTTGGTTTTCATTGGAAGAGCAATCAAGAAACAGGAAATCAGTTCAGAGGTGCAGAAGTGAAACCAAATTCTCCGGTTGTTCATGAGAATAGAGAGTCGATGATGACCAGACAACGTCAGGTATATAACAAATCACCACCAAGGTTTGTCGCGAGAGAAGGCAATGCATCGTTTACTCCATATAAGAGAAAAGAAAGCATCGAACAACGAGGTGCAGTGGTGAAACGTTGTCATAACTGTGGATCAGACAGGCATTTGATGAAATTCTGTCCAGTTCCTGTTACAACCTCAAATTATGGAAAACAAGAACATTCGAGGGTGAATCGAATTCAAGTGGTTGATAATTCTGAAAGTCAAGCCACAGAACATCAGAACAATGAAACTGAAGTAAAGTCAGTGATGAAATGTCACCTTTCACCTGATATTCAGAAAGAAATTCTATTGCACAATGGAATGCAGAAAGAAATGGCTGGAAGAGATGAAAGTACAACATTGAAGAAAGTGGTATTGCAGTACGTCGAGGTAGAAATTCGTGGAACAGCAGGAAAAGAACCAATAAAAGTAAAAGCACTGATTGATTCTGGAGCAGAGGTTCCGGTGATTAGTGAAGAATTACTGGAAGGCATGAAGGTGGAGCAGATTGGAAAAGTGAACTTACAATGCGTGGCAGGAGATGCCATTCCTGCAAAGTTGGTGAAAGTTGATGTAAGGCTGTGTTGTAACGATGTGGAAGAAGAGGTAATTCCGCATAAAGTCAAATGTTCACTTACACCTTATGTGACATTGATGTGTGCTAGTATTGCAAAAATGGGAAGCACAGAAAGATTCTTGTTGCATCCAGAAATCATTGCAGAACTTAAAGCCGTGCCACAAGTGAAAATGATACAAGGAGATGTGCAAGCGAATGTAACGACGAGATTGCAGAGTCAGCGAAAGAAAGTGGTAGATGTCGAAGAGGAAAGTGAAACTGAAAGTTCAAGTGAAGAGGAAAACGAAAGTGATGATCAACAAAGTTTAATACAAGACGGTATAACAGCAGAAATGAGTGAACAAGAGATGGCTGCATGCAAGAATGGTAATCTAAATGAAACGAAAGAGGATAATGAATGTGATGTGGAGATAGCAGATTTGTTTCAAGAAAATGAGAAAGATGAAGAACAACAGATGCAGATTGCAGACGCAAGGAAATTCGAAGAACAGCAGAGACAAGATGAATCATTGAAAGCATGGTGGAATTTAGCGCCAGATAAAGAATCTGAATTCTGCGTGGTAAATGGCTTACTGTACAAGAGATATCGAATATTAGAGCAAACGATATATCAATTGGTGTTACCAAAAGAGCGACGAATGAAAGTGATGGAGTTGGCTCACGAATCAGTATTTGGAGGACATCTTGGAGAAGAGAAAACTAGAGAACGAATAAAGTTGTCTTTTACGTGGCCAAAGATGAGAAGAGATATAGTGAAATTTTGCAAATCATGTGAGAAATGTCAGTTAAAGGCAAGAAGTTTGGTGATGGACAGGGTTCCTATCACTCCAATTCCAAGAGAAGATGTGGCGTTTAGAAGAATTACGGTGGATTGTGTAGGACCAATCGAGCCAGCATCTGCTGCAGGTCACAAGTACTGTTTATGTATTGTCGATTCTTGCACAAGATGGCCTACAGTGTTTCTGTTGAAATCATTAACTGCGAAGGCTGTATGTGATGCTTTGATGGAGTTGTTCATGAACGTTGGTGTACCTTCTGTGATCACAAGTGACCAAGGAACAAATTTTACTGCGAGTCTGACAAGAGAATTTCTGAATTTAATGGGGTGTAGTCCAAGATTTGATACGCCAGGTCATCCAGAGGCAGCTGGATTAGTAGAAAGATGGAATCAAACATTCAAGAAAATGATCCATCATGTAATTGTTGACAATCCAAGGCAATGGCATAAAGTAATTCCGTTTACAGTGTGGGCATTACGAGAAGTACCGAATGCAACTACTGGAATTGCTCCTTATATGTTGGTGTATGGAAAGATTCCGCGTGGACCACTGGCAATTCTAAAAGAAAGTTGGACAAGAGAAATTAATTTACCACCTCATATTGGAATCCAACCAGAAAAGTACTTGAAAGACATGAAAGCAAATATGGAAAAAGCATTACTGTTTGCAGAATCATATACACGAGAGAAGCAATTACAGTATACGAATCAATACAACAAAAGAGCGAAACATAAAGAATTTGAACCGGGTGAAAAAGTTATTGTGTTGTATCCGACGTCAACAAATAAACTGATTTCACGATGGCATGGTCCATGTACTGTCATACAACGAAGGTCCAAGTACTCTTATTTGATTGATATGGGTGACGATTGTCGAAAGATAATTCACGCAAATAAAATCAGAAAGTACATTACAAGAGCAATGAGTTGTGGATTAATCGTTGAAGAAGATGAAGACTTTGGTTCAGTGGTTGAGTTGTTGACGAAGAATGACTTGCAAGATGAAAAGAATTCACTGAATCTTGATCCTGAACAGATTAGTCATTTAACATTATCTCAACAAAAACAATTGCTGGAAGTACTGAACAGATATTCTGATCGATTTTCTGAAAAGCCTGGACTATGTACATTGGTTGAGCATGAAATTGAACTGAAACCGGAATTTCGTGAAAAAGAATTTATGGCTTACCGAATTCCACTCATCTATCGAGCAGAAGTTGAACGACAAATTAAAGAAATGCTTCAAGCCAACATTATAAAACCATCTTCGAGCAGAATGGCAAGTCCGCTGGTAATTGTTAAAAAGAAAGACGGTTCTCTGAGACTTGCCTGCGACTACAGATACATTAACTCGTTCACTGTGGATTGTAAATATCCAATGCCGATTGTAAAAGATGTTTTGCACAAAGTTGGAAAATCAAATGTGATCTCGATTTTTGATTGTCGAAGTGCTTACTGGACTTGTCCTGTTAAGCAAACTGATCAATGGAAAACTGCTTTTGTTACTCACAATGGACTGTACGAGTTTACTCGTGTTCCTTTCGGAATGATCAACTCAGGAAGAACATTTGTTAAAGCAATTAACATGGTTTTACAGCCTATAAATGAATTTGCTGAGCCCTATGTAGATGACATTGCTGTGCATTCAGATGACTGGAAGATTCATTTACAGCATTTAGATGCATATTTAATGCAAATGAGACTGCATAACATTACTCTGAACTTAAAGAAATGTATCTTTGGTAAGAGTGAGGTAAAGTTCATCGGTCATGTGGTTGGTTCTGGAACGATTCAAATGAATCCAGATAGAATTGAAAGTTTAATTAATTTGAAAACCCCAGAAACGAAGAAACAAATTAAGCAATTGCTGGGATTTTTTGGTTACTATAGACAGTTTATCAAAGATTTTGCACAGATTGCGAAGCCTCTATCTGATTTGACAAGCAAACATGTTCCAGATAAGATTGATTGGACTGATAGACATCAACAGGCATTTAATTTACTTAAAGATGCTGTACGCTCTAAAGTTGTTTTATATGTTTTTGATGTTGGAAAACCTTTTAATTTGTACTGTGATAGTAGTGATTTTGCAGTAGGAGCTGTTTTAACACAGATGGATGATAAGGGAATAGAACGCCCTGTATCATTTATAAGTCAGAAATTGACTGACACTCAGAAGAGATGGGCAACTGTAGAGAAAGAAGCCTATGCTATTGTTTGGGCTCTAAATAAGTTGAAAGAGATAATAATTGGATCTAAAGTTCACATCTTTACCGATCACAATCCTTTAACTTATCTGACTGAATCTATGTCTAAGTCTGCTAAACTGGTGCGTTGGGCTTTAGCACTGCAAACTTTTGATGTAGAAGTTAATTATAAGAAAGGACGATTAAATGTTGTAGCAGATTGTTTATCTAGATTATAAGATTGTTTATTTTACTGTATTATATAGTATTAAGTTTATTGCATAATTTAGTACCTGATGATTTCGCAAATTTTTAAGTTTAATTTGCTCAATCCAAAGAAAGGGAAGGAGGTAATGTGAACTAATGTTTTGCATATATAATGAGCACAGGTGTTCCTTAGGTTGATATATATATATATATATATGTGTATCGATTGTTAAGCGTTTTAGTCTTAGGCCTTAGTTGCGCTGTCGGCTCGTGGGCGCTTGGCCTAAAGTAGCCTAAACTTTGGCTGACGATAGATTCTCTACACGTGCAGTTAGCGCGCCAAACTTAGAAACTGCTGATGACAGTGAATTTGAACAATACAGTGTAGTAGTTGGTTTAATGCAGTAGAGAGCTGTATGTTAGAAGTTACCGTTGAGTGGTAATTGATAAGAACTTTGATATTAAGTGTACGTTTGAAATAACTGTGGCAGATAGTTGCTGATCAACGACTGTGGGTCACAATAAATTATGGATAAAGTCTTGAAAAGGCATCGGATGAAGACGGCTGTTCAAAATGTTCTCCTGTTCATCCATGGGCTCTGGAGGCCAGAACAGACTGCCGGAAGAGATACAATTGATGCCCAGTGCATTGCTAGAAGAGCGCTTTGAAAGTCATCAGATTTATCATTAAACGTCATATAAAGCTTATAACGTCGATCTAATGACTTTTTTAGAACCGTTCTACATGTTCAAAACATCAGTTATTGTAGGGATGCCACCTTACTTTAATCAATGTTTTTGCGTGTTGCCATAAGATATAACGTGAAGAACATAAGATTTAAAGGTGTATAAATATAACTGCAAATAAGTGCCTCTACCATGAAAACGGTATTTAATATTTTTTGGAAGAAACTCTCAGTAGTAAGTTATGGTTTCACTATTTAATTAAAGAAGATGTTCAAAATGTTCTCCTTCTGCTTGCACGTTCTTCAGTGCGCGATGACCTTCGTCTGCCACTACCAATGACGCGTTCGACTGGTCCTATTTCGCTAATTTTTCGAAGCAATTTATCTTCTTCTGGTCCAATGTTTTTCTGGACACTCTCGTCGAAATTGACGGCTGCTGTAATTCTTGATTCCTCAAACCTTTTAGGCCTAATCTTCTTTACTAAAAGGCATTTTTTTCGAAATTGCTAGTTTCTTGTTTATGCTTTCTATCGTATTATCGTCTGCTTTTTTGAGTACGAAATATAAACCGGAAGTCATAAAAATGAAAAAGTAAGTATGTGCATATTTTTATTTTGAAAATATTATTAATAAAATATACTTCACGTTTTAATATTTGTTTATAAAGTTTGGCTTACTTTTTATTGAACCATCGTGTATTTAAAATGGTAACGCGCAAATGTTTCAATTTATTTTTTATCGCCCTATTATCTTAACCAAAACTAAACTATAGCCCACTGGGCAAAATTTAACTGAAACATGGGACATGCAACAGGAAAGGTGGTTATTCGTTAAAATTGTTTTATATGAGTTTGCTGCCTTACCCACATATGTCGCCCCGCTTCAATTTTTACGCATCACATTAAATAGGGCGTTATAATTCTCTACAGGCAATGTCTTTCTCTGTAAATGTAACTATTCGTCGACTCGGCTTCATAGATATAACATCGGAAAGCAACTTTTATGTAAACGAGACGCGACCGCCAGGGGCCGCGACAAGACTAATCACACGACGTTAAGTAAGGAGTCTTATGTAGTCTTGGCCATTATGCTTTATTTGCATGATCACCATCAGTTCCTGACGACAGCCATATGGAGGCGATGGGTACGAATAGATGATCTTCATCGTAATCATCAAAGCTAATAACGATTGGTATAATTATATATTGTGTAAGGAAAACAACCTCCTTACCTTACCCTACCTCATCAAGTTCAACAAACCCACAACCCCAGCAGAATTCCGCCCAATGTCCGTTGTCCCCATAGTCACAACCACAGGTAGTGTCAAGCTTTGGATTAATATTATTATAACCATTTTATGGCTATTATTATTAATTTAGGTCTAAAATTCATAAACTTACATGTCAAATGAACGGAATAATTGTCTTTGATATGCGGCAGTTTAACTTATAACAGTATAGAGCCCCTTAAAAGAGGTGTCTAAAAATAATCATCAGTTGACAGTCCAGCAAGTAATTAACTATCCGTTGGACTATTACGCAAACCCCATACAGATAACAACAAAGCCTGAAAATCATCCAAGCGCTCATTTTCGTCAGCTTTCTTAAGCTTGATCATTTATTATATAATAAGAAGATCGCCGACCTAACGTACACTGTGTCGCTCTGTTTCTATAAACCCTAAGAAATGTGCGTCTTGAACTGTGAATGTTGCACAAATGAATATCATTGTTAAAATGTACAGAAGCACGAAGCCACAAGTTTCTATGGAGACATGGGTGAATTGAATTTAGAGGGATGGGGCAATTAAGGACGCGACACCGAAACAAAAGCTCTTCATTATACATGTACGCTTATACACTGTGTCCACGATAAAGTAGAACACTAGACTTTGTGAAATATCTTGGTCAATTGTAGTATTACAGGTACTAAATTTGGTGAACATGAACTTCAGTATATTCTATCTAAACCCTGCAAATTTTATTACAATTGATGCAACGGTTACGAGGATATACCCTTTTGAAATTGGGTGGTTCAGAAACCCTAGACAATGTATTTTGTAACGAGTTCACTCCTAATCAAACACTGAAACGCTCGACTCTACTGTATTTTACAAGGTATAATTCTCAACAAAAAGACAAATTAAAACGATACATTACCAACCGTAGAACGACGGTGGAAGAAAAGTTCGTTTTCAAGACGAAGAACGACCAACTAACAAGAAGTCTGTAACTCAGCAACGGGCTGACGAACATCACAAGTTGAAGCACCGTAAGACTTGAAAATGGCACAAGTCACGAACTAACTTGACTACCATGCAACCCCAGAGAAATCTCAGACAAACCGACTAGCGCGAAGGCTGAGTATCGGAGATTCTCCCTAACCGCCCCCTTTTCGTACCTTCTTATATAAGCTACTCCCCTCGGCTAAGTAACTACCCAAGGGTAACGAATGCCCATCCCAGGACCGGTTAGGACTCAGTCATGAGACCCTAACAATTTGTACTAGTTGTGAACATTTTGCAGACCACAAAAAATCTTGTCCCTTAGAGGGTTAAAGTGTAAACATTAACTACTTTTCCTAAATATCCTCCGACGACCAGTTCTTTTATTTTCTTCGTCGTAACACAATCTCTGTGGCATTCGTATCTTTTTCGTTTCTTCTTTTTCTTTTGTTGGGCATAGAATTCGATTCCATTTGAGATCTGAATCCAAGAGAATCACTCTTTCATTCAGTCACTGTCTGTCAGCCACAAACACTTGATCGTCTGAATCAAGTGAGAGATAACGAGGATCATTCAGTTTCTGAGTTTCATATGAAGGACTAAAACGACGAATTACCATTTGTCTATCAATGGTCATTATTCACATATGTCCCACTTCGTTACCATCCTTCTCTCACTCGACCCACTCTGTCCCTTCTCCACTTCCATCAACCCGTGAATGATGACGAAATTCCCGATGGATGTTGCTACTACATGGAGAGGGTGACCGATGTCTATTGGTAACTGAATGGATCGAAGAAGTTCGGTGTCTGATCCGTAGATCATCAGAATGGACGATGAATAATTAACCAACAACTGACCATCACTGGACACTGACCGACTAGCTGGCTGATAATCAGTGGTCAGCCATTTGGTGACTTTGTGTTGGTCATCTGTTTCTATTGTAATCTTCCAAACGCAGCGCCTCACTGAGTCACAGACGTGGAGACAATTTTCCTTCTCACTGGATGACATGTCTTCGGGGAATATAATCTCCTTTATTTGTATATCTTTATGAAGACGAAATGCATTTCGATCCTCAAAGACGGGAATTTTAGTATCCTCATCAACAGGTGATCGACAAAAGATGTAGATTTCATTTCGAAGTATAGTCAAACCAAATAGTAATCCCTTTGCTAATGTCTCGATTCTCTGTGTGAATTTGATGGAAATCGCACGAGTGGCTAAAATAAAAACAAAGTGATCATTAATATGCAAATAATATTACCTTTCTACATATTTATTAATATTTATGTTATAAATTATTTAGTTTATATTCAATTGTTGATCATTTTGTATATGTATTATTATATGTTATAATTATTTGCAGTTTAATTATATAATTAGAATTAAAGTAATCTGGTAAATGTTTGGTCATTCAACGCGTCTCAGTTAGAACCAAAATGAAACAACGTTTTAATAAATTAATAACTAAATATTCATTTATTATATTTCTATTATACTACAGCAATTAGAATTTAGTGCTGTATGTTTCTTTATATTTTTCATCATGTATTAATTTAACTCGGGGATGGCCAACCCGCGGCCCGCGGGCCAAATGCGGCCCGCGGGCTGCTGATTGGCGACCCGCACGGCCCCTTTCTAAATAATTTTTTTCTCATTTTGCACTAACTTACTTGTCCGACTACTACAATCTGCATAATAATGTTGTCTATTATACACTAAAACATTCAGTGTTGTAAATTCTAGTGACCTAATGTAGTCGTGCTGTTTTTATACATCTTGGAAAATATGAAATAAACATCTGTAATTCTTCGAAGCTGTGAGAACAAACATTTTGCGGCCCGCAGCTTGCATACCAACAATCATAGTGGCCCTTAGGCCAAAAAAGGTTGGCCACCCCTGATTTAACTTGATGTTCAATATCTCTTTTACATCCTCCATAATCTTGCTACCGACCTTTTAATTGCAAACCATTCATCATCGAGTTATCTGATTTTTTTTATTGCTCATTAGCAACGCTTTAATGACTTGCCTTCCGTTTGACTAGGCTACCTGTCCCTGTCACTAATATCTGAATACCTCACTTTTTGTCCTTCAAAGTATACTTCCATATTATCTGCAGCCATTTGTTGCCTCTCAGTCTTTTCATGTTGTACCATTTGTAAGTTTGTCTTCCAATTCCACCTAATGGTTTATTCTGTCTTAATATCATTCATGGTAATATTATTGATTCAGACTTACAAGTACGCAGTAAGATTGCACGACACAGTAGGCCTAGTAATAGACGATTACAAGTCTTATAGGAGTCGAATTTAACTGCATGGCAGCCATGCAAAGCCCCCATATGTCCTAATACGGTGCCATAATTTTTATGGCGTATGAAAGGCATAGGCCCTAGGTGAATGGTAACATCACTGGCGTGAAGAGCAGAAGCGGGATCGATTAACGGGGAATTCAGTAGGATAGATTTCATAAAACACACAAATTAACGGTCTTATCTTGTCCATTTCAACATTCCTATAATTTTTTGACACCTCTGTTTTAGTCATTTCAGTAATCTTAGCCCTGCTGTAGGCCTATTATATTGGTAACAATGTCATGTCTTAAGTTTACTTTATGATGTGTGCGTTCATAAGAACTTACCAACGGTTTTCTTGAATAGATTCTCATCGATGTTGATCACCATTGAAATAGATTGTTGAATATTTTCAAAGAATACATCTCTCAGCTGAATCGATTCGTACAGTCTCTGAATATTTTCAAGGGCTGATTGTGAACGACACCAGATCCAAACGACCACAGTCTGTCTGTCCAGTTGAGAGTTCAGGATTTCTATGTCTTCCTCCCTCAGTTGACTGATGACTTTATCAGTTTGATTTGACCACGGTTTGCTTCTGTTTCGAAGATCTTCGATTTGTTTGTGAAGTAGCTGTGATTCCATTGACGTTGAGCTCTTTGCACCACGGGTTTGCATTTGTACTTTTATTACCCCTTAAAACAAAAAAAAGTATTTAAAATTTCAAACTGCTTAATTAGACGTAATTTCAGATTACTTCAGTTGAATCGATATATTTTATAGGCTATATATATAATATGCTTCCAATTCGAAGATTCGTCTAATTTAAGTGAATTATGCAACTGGACATTCTTATTAAGAACATTAGGATGCTTTACACATAAAATGTCACCATCGCTCAGGTATTTATAACGCGCCAGTTTATGAATTCGCGTAAAAAAGCAAATAGGCCTACTCGGATAGATCAATTTCAACAGTCAGCGAAATACGTTGTGATTAAGACTAGGGAGCAAGAAAGTCAGAGGCATCAAATTGAATATTGTGTAGGCTACTGTATGTACAAAAAATGCACAAAGCCGCAATTGTTTCGTAACATGTTTGGGATAAACGGCTGACAATTTGAAGACACTGATGAATAAGTGTGAATGGAAAGTAGGAATCAATGAAGGAACTCGAAAACGAAGTGTATTGGAGCATTACGACAGGCTTCAAGTTTAGCATAAACTTATTTAGTTAAAACTTAAATTATTTAAAGGCGTAGAGCAGCGTCTAGACGTAATTTCTTGGTCGAAACCTATAATTATTGTTGCTTCAGCCGCCACAAGAGCTTTTTCAAGGTAAATTACTTTTTTACAGTGACAATAGGAGGGAGGGAGGTAGAAGGAGAAGACTTATGTCAATCATAGTACGAGAAGACGCATCTCTTGATATTTTCAAATTGTTTTTAACCGTTTAAGACGGGCAAACATCTAGGAGGCCTAATTAATAATATTGAAGACCGGAACGACCTTGACGTAATTCGATTTAAATGCATATTTGCTCTTTTTATTATTATACAGTAAATTTTATCAATTAGGCTATAAGCCTGTAGGGGTATATTTCACAACAGGAAACAAATTAGAGAAATTTCCGCCTTCTCCTTTGGACGCTTACACAAAGAGTAAAATTATAATTTATAGCTTTTAAATACATTGCAGGGCATGAATTAGTTATAAAAAATTATTTCTATAATATTATTTAGATGATTAGTATGAGAAACAAATTATTTTAACCCGAAATTGCACTGTCCTTTCTAATTGTGAGTCAATTCAACGTTACGTTAGGGTAACAGCTGAAACGTTGAACTGATGTTTTATAATTTTTAGGTCATTAACTTACATGATTGTATCCATTGCTCTATATGGTTTTTATTAACTTATTAATGAACTAAATAATTAAAAATAAATAAAACTCTCTGTCATAAAATATTGGTTACAACACCACTACTAATGGGTTTCTACCATCTGTGGAATAAATTGAAAACTCTCGGTTTTTGAATTGACATCTTCGATAGCAGGGAACATGTCTGCATTGATTTGACCAACAAGAAATCAATATGGATGTTTGCTTCTGTTGACAATTTTCAGAAATTTATCCGGTAATTTTAAAGTATACTAAAGAGTTACAACTCCGTGACTTTAATTATTGCACTTTGCGTATATATAATTTTATTTTCTTTCAAAAATAATATTGAAACTGTAAACTAACTATTTTTATCCATCTAGTTTAACTTACGGAAATCTTGCTTGCTTGAATGTTTGAGCCACAGGCTAAAAAGTCAAATCTTGCGACGACTAATTCGATCACTTACAATCATTCAATCGTCCTGAAACTTGGCAGATAGACTCGCCCTCGCGAACACTTCATTCTATAAAAATTTCAGCTCCCCCAAAAAAGGCAAGCTTATAGAATCGGGGACTCAACTTTTCGAATCGGAGAATCAACTTTTCCGATACGCAGCGTTGTCATTGGCCGCAACAAAAACGGGCGCGCTGCCTGATTAAACGCACGCTATGACGTAAAATGAACGCGGACTATATATATTTGTAGAGGTAACTGCTTCGTAAGACGCATTATAGGATACTAGATGGATATTAGTAAAAAACTTTGTTTTTACGGGCTGTATTTTATTTATCCATCTAGTTTAACTTACGGAAATCTTGAATGTTTGAGCCACAGGCTAAAAAGTCAAATCTTTCGACGACTAATTCGATCACTTACAATCATTCAATCGTCCTGAAACTTGGCAGATAGACTCGCCCTCGCGGACACTTCATTCTTTAAAAATGTCAGCTCCCTCCAAAAAGGCAAGCTTATAGAATCGGGGACTCAACTTTTCGAATCGGGAAATCAACTTTTCCGATACGCAGCGTTGTCATTGGCCGCAACAAAACGGGCGCGCTGCCTGATTAAACGCACGCTATGACGTAAAATGAACGCGGACTATATATTTTGTAGAGGTAACTGCTTAGTAAGACACATTATAGGATACTAGATGGATATTAGCAAAAAAACTGTTTTTATGGGCTGTATTTTATTTGTATCTTAACTCGTCCGGTCAGCGTATAGGCCTAATTAAGAATATTTTACAACTCCGTTACATTATTTTTCTATTAAAATTAATTTATTTAATGGTACATGTAGGTAATTTATCGTCATAATAACTTAGGTTGCTGTGTAATAATTTAATGCACACTTAATACAAATTAATCACTAATTATAAACAGTGGCGGTATATTGTACTGTGTATTTATTAAGTAACGGAGTTGTAAATATTTAGGAATAAAAGTTGAAAGTATGTTTTTTCACATAGTAAAAACTAGAATGAAAAATTAGGCCAAATCTCTCAAATTTAAGCTCTGTTCAATATTAAGAATGCTTCAGCACTGCTAGTAAAATATTTGTGAAGGAAATGTTTTTTTGATTTTGCATGACTTTCATTTTCCCTAATTCTATTTCTGAATTTGACTCCTGTTCTGAAATATACCCTTAGATAAGTTTGTACTTTAAACCTCCTCCATTTTCAATTATTCTAGCCACTGTCTTCTGGCTGGTTTGTCGAAGACATTTGACGAAATTTGAAAACTTTTCTTCGTCGAAAGATGTCACAGCGTAAAAAAACTCTTCGTTCTTATCTCGTTCTAAACGTTGTCTTTGAATGAAGTGACTTTGTTCTTCCGTTATGCAATTGAGAGACAATAATGAAGCGATTAGCTCGTCATTCGGTTGAATATTTTTTAAGAGATAATTTCTGTTGTCTCTAATGATTGCAGATCTTTTCTTGGTTTTTCCATAGAAATCTAACAAGACAGAAACAATCACTATTTAAATTGCATCGCAGATTTGTTAGGCTGCATCATAATCAACATAATCAACATCATCAGAGAAATTATTTTTGTCCGAAGTAAATAGAAACCTCTGCTGACTTTGTATTAGATGGAAGTGAGGAAATTGATTCAACCCGAAAAACAACATTCAAGTCAAAATATTAGACTCGTCTACATGCAAATACCTAATCCATTTTTCACGCACTGCGACTCGTGAGGTACGAATTTAGAGTGTTTACCCGGACTTTTGTATTGCACCAATGCAGAAATATACCGCCAGAGGATGCACCTCCCAGGTTCGGACATAGGCTGATTTAAGAATAGATGCCCCGGATGTTTGGACAAATATGGCGCTCTATGAAAGTGTTCAAGACCATACAAGGACTTTGTGAGCAAAGATTTTCGGCCATCCCAAATGTTGGAAGACACCTGTTGGACGCCTTCTCTACTCTTGGGAAAGAATAGTGGATGCATAGTTAGCCGACCTGCCTCTCGGGTTGCACACTGCGGCAGACTAGAGGCGTTGTGCCCAGCAATGATCCCGAGAGGAACATACCTCGGATTGTGATGATGATTTTGTTGTCATTGTTGTTGTCGTTGTCGTCGTCGTCCTCGTCGTGGTCGTCTATGATGATTATGATGATGATCATGATTATGCGTGACGATAATGACACTCTAAAAGTTTCAGAATATGCTAGAATATGTTATCAAAGTAATCCCTTGTGGTCGAGGGTAATAAGTTAGACAGTAATGCTTGGAAGGCATCTAACCTTTCAGGTAACGCCAGATTGCCTTCTTGAACCGTTGTCTGGTAATTCTTTGATAAAAACAAACGTCGACTGATATAAGGGACCTGATAACTTCTTCGTCTCTCTGGTTTGTTGATGAATTTAATATCCAATGTAGATAGGACTTTTCTAAAATCATGTCCAACATCTCTAATGGAAGATTGTACAGCTAAAATGAAAGAAGATGAAACGTTAACACTGGAAGACTACATTGGATGGGTAGCGCGATACTTAGGTTCGGTGACATTTAATACCGCGACACTTAATACCATGACAGTTAATACCTGACAAATAATTCCTATCACACTTAATCCCGACGACATTAATACCGCAACACTTAATACCTGGTACTACTACCTGACAAATATGAGGAACTCGTGTTGTCAAAGAGCTTTGCAGTGAAACTATGCCGATCTGATACAACGTTGGCATTGTCGCGATGCATCGTATATTGTATTGTATTTTCGTATATTCATGATTACATAATTCATATTTTTTTATATTCATAATTACAATCTATAACAGTTGGTAAACCTTTGCTCTAGCCGAAATTCGCATCCATAGTCACTAAAAATTGAATCTCACTAAATTTCATTTACCACCTTTAAAGCCTTAGACTCACCTTTATTTATGGGCAACAATAATCGTACAAATTGTCGTACTTCCGTGTAGGTTACAGGTAGGCGTATTAGCTACAGGTATTAAAGGTCTGTTGGATTAAGTCTCGTGGGATTAACTGTCCGGTATTAAGTGTCGTGGTATTAAGTGTCGTGGTATTAAGTGTCGTGGTATTAAGTGTCACGGTATTAAGCATCGCGCTACCCAATAAAACCTAAACTGCACGCGTATGTCCTATTCGCGCTACCGATACTTAATACCATGACACTTAACCCATTTTGGACCAATGTTCGTTTTAAGAACACAATTTTTTGATGACATCATATTAGTTGAGGTCATCACTCTAGTTTTTTGTTCATGTGCTCTTACATGTATGTAAGCGAAAGCTTTGATTTGTCGGATAAATCGCAAACAAAATTTGTTTTGAAAGTTTTGAACTGTTTTTGTCTTATGCTAAATACCTCAACTCCAGCATGTTCACCGTCTTTTGTTTGAAAATTTGTAGTTTTCGTTCAATGTGTGATATCTCACGAGCTGATGGGTATTTGACAAGTGCACATATTTAGCACAAAGCACATGCCATTTGCGTAATTTTATTGTAATAAATGGAGTCGCAAAATTTTCATATCTGGGTCATGTTCGTTTTACGAACATTGGTCCAATACGCTACTGATGGCGTCAGGTCAAGTCAACGTCGATTTACATATGCATATTTCTGATCTTGAGCCACATGCATCAACCAAATCATATATACACGGTGATTCATTAAAAACGACCCCCTACATAAGTTAGCATAACTCATTTAGATGACCATCAATTTTATTAAAATTTCAGAACAATGACGCTTGATGCTCTAGCCAAGTGCTACATAAATTGTTTCACATTCAAAGCCAAAATGACGTAACGCGAATGACGAAACTAATGACGTCAGGACTATCTCGACGAAATGGTGTTTACCGAACAAGATCGGGGTCTCTGCACACGGTCGTACGAACATTCATTTAATCGAACCGGGCGTTAAGGTCAATGGACAACATATTACAGAGATGTTCTACTAAAACAGGGCGTTTTACCAGACATTCGTGACATTACCGATGAGTATTTTCATCTTCCAGCAGGATAGCGCTCCTGCGCAAAGAGCACGGGACACTGTTGCGTTACTGGAAATTGAAACACCTGATTTCATCCCTCCTACTTTGTGGCCACCCAACAGCCCTGATTAAAATTCAGTGGACTATAAGATATCGAGTGTCATGCAAGAGAAGGTCTACAGATCTCGAATATGTGATGTCAGTGAGTTGCGAAGTCGAATTGTGGAGGCATTGGACGAAATGGATCAGCGCATCATTGATGAATCAGTCAAACAGTGGCGTACTCGTCTCGCGCATGCGTAGTTGCCAAAGGGGTCAATTTGAACATAAACTTTAACTTTCCTAATGTTTAGAAATAACTCCCCTGTCTTCCTTTAAAAAATTTTTCACATAGCATGACATTTGACGGAGTTACAGGGAAATATGTAGGGTGTTGTTTTTTAATGAATCACCGTGTATATATATGTACATGTGTGTGTGTGTGCGTGTGTGTAATAAACAATAAAGGACCCTAAATTGATGGCTGTGGAGTACCAATCAATACACAAGATTCAACACGTGGTGAGGATGACAGCCTCGGTAGTAGAGAGTGACATGGGGAGACAATCTCGTCCCCATCCCCACCCCGCACCAAGTTAGTCGTCCCCATCCCCACCCCATCCCCGCAAGGTTTGTCCCCATCCCCGCCCCATCCCCGCAGGTTTGCTCCCCATCCCCACCCCATCCCCGCAGGTTTGCTCCCCATCCCCACCCCATCCCCGCAGGACGACATCACATTCCCCGCAAAAAGTTTACACAAATTCAAATTAAAAAATAACAGTTTTTAGCTTACAAAACTATTTGTATTGTTGACTGCATTAGTCTGTTATTATCTTATGGACAGTTTGCATTAACCAAGTCCTGACTATTTCTGACTAGTAGGCTTCAGAAACTAATAAACTCTCCTTATCAGTTCTCAAGTTCTCAACATCACCCGGGTTTATTGCCGGCTCATTCCCCATTCCCGCGGTATTACCGCGAGAGTAAACCCCATTACCGCGGTATTGCCGCAATTTTTGTCCCCATTACCGCGGTATTACCGCAATTGTTGTCCCCATTACCGCGGGATTTACCGCGGTTACCGCGGTTTCCCCGCGGGGAAATTCCCCATGTCACTCTCTACTCGGTAGTCAAGCTGTCTGGCAGCTTCTGACGACAGTGTCACACTCTTACTGTCGAAAACTTCTTCACTTCATTGGTACTCCTCACAACACTGAGGATAGGCCTACAGTTTTGCTGCCACTGGGACAATACGGGGGAACTGCTTTTGAGACTCCCCTCTCCTGAAATCCAGTGCCATGAAGAGAGCAGCGAGGAGCAATCGAATATCAGGGCAATGGAAGAGTCGTGGTGGCATTATGGAAAGACAACAAGCCAGTGTTCATAGCATTAGACCATATCGGTGTGAGTCCAACAGTGTCCAAACGCTGCTTCAGTGTTGACAAGAAGCGCACCCAAGACGGTTTTAACACCAATTATCCATTTTTATTACGTTATTGTGTTACAATGTAATTTCATGCATGTTCAATATTTCACATGTTGTTAGTAGCCTATTAGCCCAATGTTCGTAAAACGAACATATGCAAATTTGCATATGTTATTTGAGAATAGTCAAAAAACATAATACATACGTTCAAACATTGCCATCAAGGCCCCAATAATTATCACAGATCATAAAAAATTTCTTAATAAAGTTTTGGTCCAAAATGGGTAAATACCACGACTAGTTTCTTTCCACTTACCTCTTTTGCAACTTGAAGAAACTCTAATTCAGAATTCTCGCTTTTACTTTCGTTTTCGTTTCTCTCGTCTTTTCCTGCAAAGGCGTCCATTGCATGGTACAGTTGAAAGAAATTAATTTGAGTTCTTAATTTTTGATATTATTTACTCTACTGTTGATCGATGCTTTTCTAATTAAAAACATTTACTTTCTAAGAAGTAAGAACTTTCAACAAGTGAAAAATGGCTATTGATTTAACTAGAAACGCGGATGAAACATTCGAAGCCTAAATCCGTGAACGCGTCAAAGACCAGGATGTTAATTGATTGGCGTTTACTTTTAAGACAAAATTTTGCGCCTCATCGCAAGAACAACACAATTGTTGCTGCGCCTGAATGTTTGACATCCGCTCCCGTAAAATTCTATTAATAGTTCGTAGCCATTGGAAAGGTTAGGGTTGACGAAAGAGCAACTGCGTCTATGATGAAACACAATAATTTTCTTAGTTGATCTGGCGATAACTGAATCTTCGAACAGCTAGTATGAGCGCTATTTACGCTCACTTCACAACGGTAAACTGCAATGACCTAATTTCGAGGAAGGACAGGAGGGGCATTTGCCCCTCCCGAAACATGAGCTATGGCCTATTTCAGTGTAAGTCAGTGCACTTGATGAACTAATAATATGCTAATTCGTCACTAGGAGTCTAGGACAGAAGAAATCGAAGGTTAGGCATCAGTTAGGCCTATAAACAGATATAGGCCTATAATATTTCATATTGTTCTTAACTTATTATTCCCCCAAGTCGGTTCAGTCTTTCATTCGCCAGATGGCGTTTATTAAAATGAACAGTAGGACAGATGGCGCTTTGTATGACCGCTAAATAGTTTAATTTCGACTCCTGTAATTATTTGTGATCATCCGATCATACCATGAATTGTAATCATACTGCAGTTTAAAACACTGTTAAAGGCATTTGACGACGTTGAAGGGTAGTTTATATATAGACTGAGGTATGCGTTAAAAAGGTGTTTAGCATCAACCATTATTCATGATCTCGCTTTCCAAACTGCAGCCCGGTCTGTGATGGGGAATTACCTCATTGTTCCTCGCTCTCACACCACAACACGCGTAAGACCATGAATACGGAACAACTTACCTACTGAAATTCGCTCAATTCCACTTATTGCTGACTGCGCTGTATTTTCTCGAACATTAAAGACACCTTTTCCCCGTCTCACTGATAGCTGCGTTCACAGCGCCTCCGAGAGGCTCATTTAAGAAATGGTTTGCAAGTCTTCTCCTACACTACATTGCAATCACAAAAACACACATACACTTAAATATGCAGGCATGCATTATACATTATTATACAAGGATCAATGATCCTGAGTGGCCGAGTGGGTTGGTAGCCCGCTCGCCACGTCGGCGCCCCGGGTTTGCTTCCCGGTCGGTCGGTTTATCAGAGATTAATTTCTCGGATCTTTACTGCGGGTGGCTCGGTCGCATTATAAACGTGAGTACAATACAATACAATACAATACAACACAAACAATACAACTGGGGCGCGTTGGTTTGGGGGTTAGTTCGGTGCCTTGCAGCTGGAGGGTTGCGGGTTCGAATCCACCTCAAAGTCGCCGCGTAGGGACCCTGGGCAAGTCCTTCACTGCAATTGCTCATGCGCTTCGGCGTGAAACTCCGATTAAGCGTACGCGCAGTAGTCGGGAGCGCCTCTGAATGGGAAATCTGGTAGGGGCGCTATAACAAGTGTTCAAATACAATACAATACAATACAATGCAACAATTTTCAAAGACGAGGAAGAAAATGGTCCTTTAAATACCTTTTTATAGACTTCTATTCAGACTATATAGAAGAACAGCTAATCGAATATAAGAGCTGTATTATGCCAAAACTAATCTTTGTCGGCGGCAACGGCCAATGTTGTCATAAGCTGCCGTTAAGCTTTGGAGCAAATGAAGTTCTTTGTCAGGGATTATAATAATAATAATAATAATAATAATAATAATAATAATAATAATAATAATAATAATAATAATAATAATAATAAAAATAATAATAATAATAATAATAATAATAATAATAATAATAATAATAATAATAATAATAATAATAACCTACTACTGGCCGGCACCTGCCCTCAAGAGCTACGATCCATCTTATTCGGCGGAACTCTGTTCGTTCTTCGCAAAAGCTGCGGTGGCCTAAGACCAATAGCCATTGGGTACGTCTGGCGTAGACTCGCGTCTAAATGCGCCAACGCATACGCCATCCCGCGCGTCTCACCTCTCCTGACACCGAGACAGCTTGGGGTGGGCGTCCCTGGAGGCTGCGAGGCGGCCATCCATGCAACCAGGCAGTTTCTACACAATATGGACCCGGGATTCATACTGGTCAAGCTAGATCTATCCAATGCTTTCAACAGCTTACACCGGGATAGCATGCTGGTGTCGGTCGAGGAAACCATCCCAGAGCTGGCCGCGTACTGTCACCTAGCCTATGCTGAAGCAACGTGCCTCCAATTTGGCACTTTCACCATAAAGTCTCAGGAAGGTCCACAGCAAGGTGACCCTCTGGGGCCTCTGCTTTTCTGCCTCCCACTCCAAACTATACTAACCCGGCTGCTGTCGCCTTTGGGTTTTGGATACTTGGACGACCTCACTTTGGGCGGCAGCCCAGAGGTTGTCGAGGCGGATGTGGATCTAATCGAGAGAGAGTGCTTGAGCCTCGGCCTCGCGCTAAACCGCACCAAGTGCGAACTAATCACCGCCGATCTTGCCGGCGACGAACGGGGCTCCCTGAGCCAGTTCACCCGCGTCGATCCATCCGCGGCCATGCTCCTGGGAGCGCCGCTCCTCCCAGCAGATGCTCTACTCTCCTCTTTGGACAAAAGCGTCGCCGACCTCGCAAGGGCTTTCGAAAGACTTCAGAGTATTGCCAGACAAGACGCACTTTTGATACTAAGATGCTCCCTGGGCTCGCCCAGGCTAATACACACATTACGATGCACCAGCTGTCACGACCACCCACGCCTGGGGGACTACGACGAGTTGTTGAGAGGTGGGATCGAGCGGGTTCTGAACGTGATGCTGACCGACGTCCAGTGGGCGCAGGCATCCCTCCCGATTAAGATGGGAAGGCTGGGAATCAGGAGGGTGTCATCGCTGGCACTGCCTGCCTTTTTGGCTTCGGCCGCGGGCACCCTCCCCACTCAGTCCCTCATCTTGGGAACAACACTCGAGAACGCAGACACGGCCTACACTTCAGCGCGTTCGCAATGGATGCAACTCGCCAGGATTTCCGACCCAACGGCCATCCCCAGTCACAAACAATCACAATGGGATGGGCCGTTGCTGCAGGAGGTCTTATCGTCGGTTAGTGGCACACTGCAGGACCCTTACGACCAGGCCAGACTAAGAGCGGTGCAGTTCCCTCATGCCTCCGACTGGCTACATGCCCTCCCGTTGACCGCATATGATCTGAGGATGAGCGACGAGGCCGTGAGAGTTGCGGCCGGTTTGCGCTTGGGCCTGGTCATTTGCGAGCCGCACACGTGCGCATGCGGTGCTCCGGTGTCGTCCAGAGGCTCACATGGACTATCCTGTCATTTGGGGTTTGGACGTCAGGCTAGACACTGCGCCGTCAACGATATCATCTACCGCAGCCTCAACAGAGCCGGCACCCCTGCGGTTAAGGAGCCGTCTGGCCTCACCAGATCTTACGGGAGGAGGCCTGATGGCCAGACCCTGATACCGTGGGGCAACGGGCGGACCTTGATATGGGACGCGACGGTGGTGGATACCGTGGCCGCTTCATACATCCCTGAGACGGCGACCGAAGCTGGAAGGGCGGCGGAGTTGGCTGCCACAAGGAAGCACGCCAAATACGCAGATCTACAGAGGAGGTACACCTTCGTCCCTGTAGCCCTGGAGACCCTTGGCCCTCTCAACAGAGAGGGTCTCGCCTTCATCTCCGAGATGGGTCGCCGCCTGACGAAATTATCCGGAGACACCCGAGAGACAGGATTCATCCTCCAGCGCCTGTCGGTTACGGCCCCCGCTTCAACGCGGTTGCCTTGCAGGGCACCATGTCGAGGTTGCCCGGCGCTGAGGAGCGACCACCTCAACAGCACTAAGCCTTATCGTGTTTTAATAATAATAATAATAATAATAATAATAATAATAATAAAAATAATAATATTTATTCTTTAATGAAGCGCCTACATTCATCAAGTTGGTCTACGGAGACAGACAGACAGACAGACAGACGGATAGGCGACATATGGATAGGTCAGCCCGTTTTGCTTTCAGACAGACAGATAGAGACAGAGAATGATAGAGAGAAGCAGAGATAAAGGCAGAAACAGAGGCAGAACGACAGAGAGAATTTTAGAGACAAAGACAGACAGACAGAGACAGAGTTTAATGCATCAACGTCCTTAGGCATCTTCTTCAGTTGCTGAAGATCAGAGCAGAGAGAGAGCGATCCTGATGAAGAAGTTGATGGTGGCTGGAAAGCGTTGGCAGGTGATGGTCATCGTAACTGATGCATCGGTGTCCAGTGTCTCTAATTATTGACCAAATTAACCAACGAATAGACACCGGACAACACGTGACTGGGGTCATTTAATATAGGGTAATACCATCCTACGCGTTCGCAATCATCAAATAACCAACAACCTCGCTTTGTGATGTCAATACTGTAGCAGATCTACTATATAGAACAAGCGACGCTAAACACCTTTTTAACGCACAGATCCTACGCTAGATCAGAGTTGACTTTAGACGCTTTTACAATGGTTGTTATGCTCAGGAATGGCGAATTTAGTATAGAAACACAAACAGCCAAACAATACGGTTGCTGCTGAACACCCTTTTAAAGCGCTCATTTTAGGCTATATGGTTATTGACTTCCGAAGCTAGTAACATTATTTTCTTCGTGAATGAACATTTTCAAATTTTCTACGTTTAATCATACCATGCAGTGCGACCACTGCTTGGGATTTTTTCCTAGATCTTGGGATTTTGGGGTTCGACTTGGTATCTGGGGATTTTGCTTAGCAATCTTGGGAATTTCTTCTAAGGTCAACAGACTAGATTTACCGTACTTTGCAGCAGTGGAAGCGAATCAGATTATAAAAACTCGCCTAATCTGAAAGACGTTTATTATTATTGTAACTTGTAAACATTCCCAATTCAACGTTGTGCTCGAGTTTTTCTTTGCCAGGTCTTAGCTTGGCATTTTTGTCAACAATTGTGATTGTTAAAAGTTGAAACGCATTTCATATTTCATCACAACTCTTTGTTTGTCCGTAACTTGGGATTTGTTTGAACACTTTTGGCCAATCTTGGGATTTTTCTGGCAAGTCCTTGGGATTTCAGAAAATGGAGAGTGGTCGCACTGATACCATGCATGCCTTATAGAGTCTTGTTTGAGAGCGAGGACCGAACTCATTTGACAAATAAATTGTGTATGAAGCATGATTTCTAGAGGTGTCTAAATTTCGAAGTGAATTGTCGCTTTTGCTATTGTGCTTTCTAATTATAATAGAATTGTTCCTAACAACCCGTATAATATTATTATAAAGGTTGTTAGGAACAATTCCTTTTTAAAGTTCTCACTGTTAGTTTAATCGCATACATGTAGTATCGTATCTAATAATTTTTAAATCGCTTCTCGCAGAATTCAGAGGTGTTCTCAGCACGGAAGCCCCAGGGGAAAAGAAACGCCTTAAAGAGTATGAAAAACCAGTCATTAGTTTAACCCTTAGTGAAGAGGGAAAGTCATTCAAAATGGAGGGACCCACCACAACAAACGCCCGATGTTGGGCCAGAGCAGTCCTAGTCTTGAGAATAAAGAGATCAAGCCTATAATGAAGAAATTTCAAGGATCGTTTTAGCGCGAAGGACGGCTGTTTTAATGGCGGCTTGTGTCATTTTTGTCGTTCTCATCTTATGACTTTTTGAACCGGTCATTTTTTCGTTCTCGACTTAAGACTTGTTGAACCCGTTCATCTCTGTCTTAGCGGAGTGATTCTTTTATGTTGACCTGATTACGGTTTTGGTGAACCATCGGTTGATACATAGGAAGCGGCTTAATAGCTTAATAGAAGTTAGTAATTACAATGATATGAATTCCTAAGTGATCCCACTGGTCGCTCATTATTGCATACCTTGGTCCAGGAACTCTTGAAATCTGTCTACTGGAACCTGTAACAGTTGGTGTGCTATACGTGTCTGCGTGGGGCTGTTGGTTTCTAGTTCACTATTAATTTGGATACTTTTGAACCTACTGATATGCAAATCGTATGAAGGATTGGATCGGATCCACAGTTTAACGGCAGCTTATGACAACAAAGGCCGTTGCCGCCGACAAAGATTAGTGTTTGGCATATTACAGCTCTAATGAAGGGCTCTCGTTTCCCTTTCTTATAATATTGGTCGACGCCGTATTAAAGGTGTCTAAAGCGAACGCTCTACCCAGCTGTTTTTTTTTATTTTCTGAAGTTTAACATCGGTTTATAACATCAAAGGCCTTTGACAACAATTCAAAAATGTATACAATATTTGTCACGATGGAGCTCAACGACGGGTCTCAGAAAGGCTGATCAGCAGACGACGACCGACGAGGCCGGGTCATGAACTCTCGATTAACGACTTCCGCTCCAGCAACGCTTCCTACCCCTCGATGTACGATGTCGATCCTCGTCAAATTAATAACACATGTGCCGACGACGGCCGTCCTGAGTGCAAAGCACCGATCGCGACGTCTTGCGACCGACAACTTCCGCTCTAGCGAGGATTCCTACCACTTTGGTGGACGGTACCGAACCTCGCTAAATCAGTAACACCTGTACCGACGAGATCAGGTCGTGATCTCGCGACGACGTCGACATCCGCCCCAGCGATGAGGCCGACTACTTGACAACCCTCGCTAAATCAGGAACACATGTGCCGACGAGACTCTGTAGAAATTTGGGCGCCGTCAATCGGGTATATAATCGAAGGCGCTCCTCTCTCAAGACGCCTGGGTTAGGATCTGTCGCGACGGCTTGCGAGAACATTCAAGTTGCGTTGTTACAGATCTCCAGCGTCAGATACGATTGACTTAACTAGATTAACTTAGACTAACTGACTCGAACGGGGCTAGACATCCCCACAAGATCGAACAACACTGACTTAGGTTAGATTAACTCGACGGAGCTAGACATCTCCGCGACTCGATTTAGATTAGATTAACTTGACGGAGCTAGACATCTCCACGACTCGATTTAGATTAGATTAACTTGACGGAGCTAGACATCTCCACGACTCGATTTAGATTAGATTAACTCGACGGAGCTAGACATCTCCGTGACTGAATTGACTTACCTCTTAACTATGTATTGATTTAGACAGTAGGGACGTGACTGACGGACTAATTAACGACATTAATCTTTTCATTATTCTTTACTCGGACTTTTAATATCATTATAATAAAGTTTTATAATAACTATGAGAACCGTTGTTTGTTCGTAAGGCTTAGCTTGACGCAATACATAACTAGACCGCTAGGCTAACGCGACATTTTGGCGCAGTCGACAGGATCAGATTGTAACATCACTTCTGTGTGAGTTTCTTATACAGAGTGACAAAGCGATTGGTGGGCGTCGGACGTCATCGCCAAGAGACGGTCACCAAGGAAACGGTTCAAGACTCGGCGAACGAGACACGCCAGAGACGGTCAATCGAGTGAACGCAGGGTCACGCGCAATCGAGAGAACACGGTGTCACCAGCGTCGCACACAGAAAGGGAACGCAGTGTCTCCAGTGTCACGCACAATCGAGAGGACGCAGGGTCACGTACAACACGAGACAGGTAGGACCTTACGCCTTGTACCGGGTTGTATATGAGAAAGAAAGGAGAGTAAATCTCGGGGCAAGAGTCGGCTAGTAGCTTCTAGTAGAACTCTAACGACTAGGGATCTTTTTCTGTTGAAGTCCAGTCCCGTGGTTTCCTCTTTCTTACGCGTGGGCCTATACCCCTCTGTGAATAGATTCATCATGGATCACTTGACTCCAGACCAACAAGCAGACATTCGGAAGATGTCCAAGAGTAGACTCACCGTTTACCTAATCAAGGAGGAGATAGACGAGGAAGAAGTTTATGAGATGGAACGGGAACAGCTAATGGACGAATGGGCTGAAATCGTGGGTATGAGACCGGCCACGCCTCCACCGGCGACCTGTCCCACGATCCGTAGTTTGACGGAGTCGAGTCTAAATTCAGATTTAGAGAGAGAAAGACTCGAATGGGAGAAGAGAAGATACGAGGAGAAAAACGAGGAGAATCAAAAAGAAAGGAAGGAAGAAAGAAGAGTAGCGGAGGAAAGAAGGAGTAGAGAAGAGAAGGAAGAAGGGAAGAACCAAAAAGAAGGAGAAGCAGGGAGGAGGATAGTAGAGAAGGGTGATTGGTTACGGGACGATGAGTTGGCTAACTCAGTTGATCCGTACATTGCCTCCCACCAACTAAGCGGGGAACCCATCAGGCGTGGTAACCCCACCCCGTATCGCGACACCAGACCGCCGAAGCCGACCAGCCAGCACGAGAGCGCATCGGCCAAGAGGGTCGAGCAGGTGGCCGAGGCGAGTAAGGAAGGGAAGGTGTCGAAGGAAGAAGTAATGCGTAGGGGATTATGCTTCCTCTGCTTGGGCCACGGGGACAGATCCCATCATTGCCCACAGAACAAAGGGGTGGAGGCCGATAAGAAGTCGGCCAAGGTAAATGCCTGCACGGCTGACCCCACGCTAGGCCCCACCCCGTATGACAACGAGGCGCGTAGTGAGACACGCGCGGGGGGCACCCGGTCTCCCGACCACGTTGGCTGGAATGGCTCAACGACTGTCGAAGACGACATAGAACCACACAAGGCCTACATAGACGCCGATGAATTCCATATCAGGTCGTATGTGGACATTCAAATAGAACAATTAGCAGATCAAAGGGCGCTGATGAAGAGTGGCTCTGAAATGTGTTGTGTGCGTAAATCACTAATTGAACATTTAAATTTACCGACGCAGAAGCAAGCTCGACTTGCAGGACTGAATGGACAGGCAGACGTAGTAGACGTTATCCGTTTGATTCTTAGACCCGTGAGTGACAGCTCTACGGGACTAATTAATATGGCCCCAGCTGTGCGTGTGTGGATGGCAGTTGTGCCAGATCTGAATGAGGCCGTTATTTTAACACCAAACGTTGTATCACTCCTGAGAGACATGGCGCTATATAACGTGTTGGCCGTAAAGCAGGATGATGCTGCCCAAGCCTCATCAGAGCAAGAAGTCAGTACCGCCATAACCACGCTAACCGATTCAAACGAAAAGGGGAACAGCCTAATTAGCAGACCGAGTGTTGAGGACACTCTTAACCCCGTAAATGCTAACGCTGTTAGCGGAGAGATGGCTCTGAGCCTTACAGATGATGACATAACGGAAATGACGGAGGAACAACCCGACTTCTTAGATACAGATAACCCCAAGGAATTGGCTAACGAACGAATAGCCGACGTCGAAACATTAGCTAGTGAACAAAGTAAATGCAAGTCTTTAAGACCTTTCTTTAAACTAGCTAATCAAAACAAAAACAACTTCTATCTCGAAAATAGTTTGCTGTATCACAGAGACAGTATCGCCAGCCATAAAGTAAACCAGCTTTGTCTACCAGAATCGAGGATTGGAGTCGTCCTAGAGATGGGACATGACGCTCCGTTTGCAGGTCACATGAGTTTTAAATCCACACGAGATCGGATTAGACTCAGCTTCTGGTTTCCCCACATGGATGATAAGATTAGGGCCTATTGTGCTTCTGGTTCAATCTGCCAACTGCGAGCTCCGGTGAAGACAGCTCAACGTGTCCCCATCACGCCTATTCAGCGTAATGACGAACTGCCGTGGTCACATCTGTCTGCGGATTGTATAGGACCAATTCTACCGGAAGGAGATCCATCGATTCCTCGACCTGAATATAATTATGCACTGGTCTTAGTTGATCGATTCTCGCGATGGCCGATGGCATACCCTCTTCGATCCTTGTCTGCCAAGGCTGTGTGTGAGGCTTTTCTTCAAGTATTCATGACTTTCTCTGTGCCCAAGGTATTTAGTTCGGATTGTGGCACTAATTTCACGTGTAAACTCACAAAAGAAAATCTAGAGCTAGCGAAGGCCTATGCAGATTATTATTCAGAGATAGAACAGAAACAATACACAGAGCATTGTAATCTGCGCAGCATGGACAGGAGATATCAGGTGGGTGACAAAGTCATCATCTTGGCACCCGATTCCAAGGGCGCCAAACTCTATAGTAGATGGCAAGGCCCAGGAACTGTGGTGACCGTGAAATCCTCTTATTCGTACGTTGTGGAAATCGAGGGTACGAAAGGACACATACAGTCATACATGCGAATGAAATTCGTAAATCCATTGTCCTTTTTAACGGAGGCTGCTCCGAAAAGCGCAAAGCTAGCGCGATGGGCCCTAGCGGCTTCAAGAGGTTAACGTTGATTTTAAATACCGCCCCTGAATCAAGATCATCGAAGCCGATTTCTTGTCCCGGATTTGATTGAGATAGTGAGGACCCGGACTTGGCGGGGTCCGACCCTGTAGTGTGTACATTGTAGTGACTAACTGTGTATGTATGTTTTAATTCACGTGGACGCCGTTTACCGACGATCCGATGGAGGAACGTCACGACGGGAAGGCGCACGGAGGCCGAAAGGTCGCCGACTGCTGACATCCTCTTGGATGGGAGGGAATGTCACGATGGAGCTCAACGACGGGTCTCAGAAAGGCTGATCAGCAGACGACGACCGACGAGGCCGAGTCATGAACTCTCGATTAACGACTTCCGCTCCAGCAACGCTTCCTACCCCTCGATGTACGATGTCGATCCTCGTCAAATTAATAACACATGTGCCGACGACGGCCGTCCTGAGTGCAAAGCACCGATCGCGACGTCTTGCGACCGACAACTTCCGCTCTAGCGAGGATTCCTACCACTTTGGTGGACGGTACCGAACCTCGCTAAATCAGTAACACCTGTACCGACGAGATCAGGTCGTGATCTCGCGACGACGTCGACATCCGCCCCAGCGATGAGGCCGACTACTTGACAACCCTCGCTAAATCAGGAACACATGTGCCGACGAGACTCTGTAGAAATTTGGGCGCCGTCAATCGGGTATATAATCGAAGGCGCTCCTCTCTCAAGACGCCTGGGTTAGGATCTGTCGCGACGGCTTGCGAGAACATTCAAGTTGCGTTGTTACAGATCTCCAGCGTCAGATACGATTGACTTAACTAGATTAACTTAGACTAACTGACTCGAACGGGGCTAGACATCCCCACAAGATCGAACAACACTGACTTAGGTTAGATTAACTCGACGGAGCTAGACATCTCCGCGACTCGATTTAGATTAGATTAACTTGACGGAGCTAGACATCTCCACGACTCGATTTAGATTAGATTAACTTGACGGAGCTAGACATCTCCACGACTCGATTTAGATTAGATTAACTCGACGGAGCTAGACATCTCCGTGACTGAATTGACTTACCTCTTAACTATGTATTGATTTAGACAGTAGGGACGTGACTGACGGACTAATTAACGACATTAATCTTTTCATTATTCTTTACTCGGACTTTTAATATCATTATAATAAAGTTTTATAATAACTATGAGAACCGTTGTTTGTTCGTAAGGCTTAGCTTGACGCAATACATAACTAGACCGCTAGGCTAACGCGACAATATTATAATATTAGTAGTATTTTCATTTTAACGACACTATGTGATAGCAAAGATCATTAGCGTCATCCTGCTCGTTTATTCATGTTGGGACTGGCACTTCTAGATTACGAGCAGTGGCGGTGTTACGTATAAAATAAATCCAATAATAGATATTTATAACGTCTGAAAGACACAATAATAATAAAGATGTCAAGGCAGCGCTGTAAAATATCTCAAATATTAATTGGTTAACTACACTAAATTTACACTGATGATTGCCTATAGCAAATGCATTACCATAAGAAGGTATTTGATGCAGATTAAACGACATTTTGCAGCAATTCTCAAACTCAAAACATTTCCAGCGTAAAAAATTATGAACGATATTAATGTACATGAGAATTAATAACATAGTAATTAAAATTTCAAAGCAGCTTGTTATTAAGTTTAGAAAATATGTAATATTGATAATGAATCACATTCTACTTTTGAATTCAAAGAACTTAGCACAATCTTCGTCGAAGCGATTTACGTATCCAGGTGACGACTAAATAGCCTTTAGAGCAGGGGTGGTCAACCTTTTTTGGCCTATGGGCCACTATGATTGTTGGTAAGCACGCGGCGGGCCGCAAAATGTTTGTCCTCACAGCCTCGAAAGAAATACAACTGTCTTTTTCATATTTTACAAGATGTATAAAAACAGGTACGACTACATTAGGTCACTAGAACTTACAACACTAAATCTTTTAGTATTTTAGACATCATCATTATGCAGATTGTAGTAGTCGGACAAGTAAGTAGGTGCAAAGTGAGAAACAAATTGTTTAAAAAGGTGCCATGCGGGCCGCCAATCAGCAGCCCGCGGGCCGCATTTGGCCCTCGGGCCGCGGGTTGGCCATCCCTGCTTTAGAGCATAATTTTTAAAGGTGTATAAAATACGAATGAAAAATCTGTTGTTTTTGCATATTGCTTTGTGTTATATCCGTTTTCTTACGACTGTATCATTCCTAAGACAACGAAATACCCCCAGTTAAGATCACAGATCGAATCGTAGAGGGAAGGTCATTCCAGAGCACTGGATCATTTATGTTGCGCCGTTGGGATATCAAGACAAATCTATGCGCCAGGTTATATGATAATCATTCTGAGTTATACTGAACCAACGATTAAGCGAAGCGTTGAACCATTTTTTAAAGGTTATTTTAAAGTTACCACGCGTAGTGCAGCATTTCGCTAAGTTGGAAAATGCGACATGATTAATTACGCAACATTTTTTTAGTCAGTAAATACAGTTGGTAACACTTAAAAGTGTCTTATGTCATCGGTGACTTTATAGTTGCCACTAGTTAGTGTTTAGCCAAATCAATATAAGCTTTAGTATAAGCTAATCAATTAAAGTCAATGCCACCTGACGGTAGCGTAATTCTACAAACACCTTTAACAAGAAATTTGAGAAAACTATATAAAGGTGGCAGAAAATAAGAGCGCATATTTCACTTTTCTGTACAAATCAAAGAAATACACGAAACTATATCAGGTGAAACAACATGATATAACAATATAATTATTGCCGTTGTCGTCAATTAACTAAACGCCACTATCTAATGGCGAAGCTTTCAGTCGATGGCGCTGAGCAATTGTGATTGAAGGAGGACATGCTCAAGGCCCATACACAGCAACCGTCTAAGGGGAGGAGGATCGAATCTGTACTCTCAGCATAACAAGGCGAGCTCTCTAACCATTCGGCTATCGTTTCCCACAAGCTTTACCTTGCTTGTTACTAACGCAATAATTATCAACCTATCTGCCTACCTGCTTAGTTATTACTTATCTACCCACTTACCAACCTATATGCCTATTGGCAAAATGACTTGAATGACTGATAGCCTGACTAACTTACGTACTGAGCACACGAGAAGGCCAGAGCGCCTGCTCTTTGCGACACCTAGCGTCGTAATGTTGGCCGGATCAGAGGCGTAGTAGGGAGAGATGTGTCAGTGCTCTTAATAATTGTCGGAGTTTCTTATGGTCAGATCTCATTGACAGAGACGCTTGCGTCAATAATAAAAAAAAGCTTCTGATCCTCGGAGCCACAAAAGTTACACGGAAAGAGTAAATGGTATGCAGTAAAAGATTGGCTAGGGCACGAGATTTAGACACCTTTAACCCTATGACGCACACTTTCCTTGCCAACACATTTAGCACACCTGGGGTCAAATAGCCCCCACCGAAAACACGAGTGGATTTTGTATGCCAGTTTAATAGAAAATCGAAATGAATGCTCCAAGTTTAGGTTGGACGGAAATAGTGTATATTTAAAACAATTTTTTAATCGATTTCCTTCTTTTTAACCAATTATAACTATACTAATGCATTAATTGGGCAATGGCACGTTATTTGAAATAATTTACGGAGCTTTTTATTTCACTAAAAGTCAGAAAATAATTTAGGACGCTAAAATACACGTTTACCCGAATATCTATCAAACTACAATTGTAACATAGTAATTTATCTGTCTCATTCTTACAGCATTCATGTTTATTCTGTGAGTGAGTTGTATTGCATGCTTAAATATCAAGTGTTATTGTTTAGTTTTGGTAATCTTGATCGTATACGAATGCAAGGCTACAGGGCCAAACGGGGACCATGCGGGGCCCATACCCAGGGGCCCATGAAAAGTTAGCTACGTCTCTGCATAAATGGCATGTATACCTTGGCTGGCGTCGATGAGTATGGTTCGTCGAAGAGCGCCCAGATCCTCGGTTTGACCCTCGTCCACCAGTTTCCGTCGTCCATCATCATGTATTCGTCGTTCAGTCCGAACTTCTTAAGGATCTCTTCTTCCGTTGGTTTGTCTGTGTCGAGGTCCAAACGGTCGAGGATCTGCAACGTCTCCTGAGTGTCACGGTGCGTCGTATACGTCATCCAACAACAAGGCTCCACCTACAACGCAACCGACGATAACATAAAGGTAACGGCGACGGAAGGAAAGAAAGGGAATGAAATGGAAGTGGAAAGGAATGGAAGGGAAGGGAAGTAAGGGAGGGAAGGAAGGGAATGGAATGGAAAGGAAACAACAAGGTTCCACCTACAACGCAACCGACGACTACATAAAGTTAACTGCCAGGGAAGGGTAGGGAATGGGAGGGAATAGAAGAGAAGGTTAGGGAATGGAAGGATGGAAGGAAAGGACAGGGATGGAGAGCAGGGGAGGGAGAAATGGAATGCATATGCTAAAGCAGTGTTTCCAAACCTGTGGGTCGCGACCCCCAAGGGGGTCACCAAGTGTTTTCTGGGGGCGGGGGGTCGCCGCCGTTGTGTGGATGCGTGCCATCATTCCACTGAAACTGCTCTTTTATCTCTCTTGTCCGACATATATATATGGCCATTGCCCAAGGTCATCTCTCACTTCTGGCCCTATTTGACGTCTCCTCAGCCTTTGACATGGTCGACCACGAGATCCTGCTCCAACGCTTGCAGCTATCCTGTGGCATATGCATTCCATTTCTGTAACCTACCACAAATTCCATTTTCGTCCATTCCCCTCCCTTCCCTTCCCCTGCTCTCCATTCCTTTCCTTGCCTTTGTTTAGCAGCTAAAGGAAGGCAAGGAAGGCAAGTCATGACAAGACAACGTTAAGGGAACGAAAAAGAAGGAAATGGAAGGTAAGAGAATTTAAGCAACTGAAAAAAGGCAAGGTAAGCTAAGGTAGGCTAGGATAATGTAAGGTACAGAACAAAACAAGGGAATGGTAGACAATGCAGTAAAACGCAAACGCCTTATAAGGTGCGAGAAGAGAATGCGAGGCAAAGCTATAGTGTGGGAAAGGCAAGGTAAGGCAAGGGAGAGAAAGGCAAAGAATTTTTACACGATATATTAATGTCATGGAACATAGTAAATAAACTGACTCAACTTCCTATTACATCTGAATGTAAAACAATTCAATGTTCTTCAACGTAGCGTAAATAATTAATATTTTGACATGTAAGTGGTAATACCATAAACTGCAATGACCTGGTTCGAATCGAGTCCCCAGAACTCCAGTTCCTCCTCGAAGAGTGGACCGCAGACATCGGTCGGGTAGTGGAGCTTCCCCGTCCGGTAGTAGTTAAGGATCTGAGCGAAGACCCCTGGATGTCGGTCGAAGAAATATTCGTTGAGGACGGGGTCGTAGTTGGCCAGAGCGTCTGTCAGACGGGACAGGCGGGTGGCAGGGATCTTCTTCAGGGTCGCCTTGTACGTCTCGTGGCGGATGCCACCGACGTTCAGGACTACACGGTTCTCCGAGTCGCCCATTGGAGCGGAGGGAGACCGCGAAGGAAGACCAGGACGATAGGTAGGGGCAGCTGACAGGGAAGGATGATGTGGTGAAGGCTAAGGGGTAGAGCGATACTGGAGACGAATGCTGGAAAGCAACAGAAAGGATGAGATGATGTAAGTTGACTGACTGGAGAACGAATCGATGGATGACTGAATGAATGGAAGAAATCAATCGATCGATCGATCAATTCATTCATCAATCCATAAATCATTTATTTGTTTGTTCAATCAATCAACCAGTCAATCAATCAACAGGCCAGTTAATCAATTAACCAGTCAGTTGATCAATCAACTAATCAACAAATCAATTACTCAATCAAAAGAACAATTATTCAATCAACGAATCAATTAACCAACCAACCAACCAACCAATCAATCAATCAATCAATCAATCAATCAATTGATAACGGTTGATAAAAGCATGAATTGACATTGTATAGAGCCTTTAGACACCTATGAAGATAACATTTGCGGTTACACAGTACTGCCGTACACTTAAAACGCAATGTTATCCACGGTCCATGTAAACACCGGTTTTGCACCGGAGTATGAAGAGGTTCTAAACGAGGAGGAGCAGAGTGGCAGGTTACGCTTCTTCCATATCAAACCATATGCACTGCAGAGGCGCCCTAACAGACACCGATTACTTCGGAATCGAACTAATTCCACTTGACCCAAACATATAGACGCACAGAAACTCACGCTGTATTTCAGACAGCTTGCAACATACAAACGCAAGGAGATGCACACATACAAACACAAAGATAACAAACAAACGTTATTCCCGAGTAGTCGTCGAAAGCTGGAGTTTCGGCAAAAAACACTATTTAAACCGCACAGAGTGAGGTAAGAATCTACATCAGCACACGAAACGATGACAGCAACAAACACAAGCATCGAAAATACTAGAATTTGTGCAAGTCAATCGCTGCCAGAAATCTTACCTAATTCCGTGCCACTGTCCCCATACCATGGTACTCTTAGCGTTTGTCCATGCTCGATGGTGATTGGATAAAAAAGAGCAATAGATCAGGCACGCAGATAAGACAGTCGATGATTGGCTAGAGGATAGCAGCTCATCCCACAACAGAAACGCAGCACGGGTGCGTTTTTACAGCGCGCACGGTAACAGTACACAAGGAATACACGACGGGCAGAAAAAAACTGCGGCGTTGAAAAGCGGAGATCGTTTCTCCGGAAGGATGGCCGGCGGCTTTTAGAGTCTATTGAAAAAGCGAGGAAGCGCTGAGAATTATAAATCGCGGGCTGTGTTGTGAGCCTTTGTCAGTGAATGGCGCGAGGGACGGTGTGATAAGAGCGGGGTTGAATGAGAGGCCTGGCCGTATACAAATGGGGGTCGAGGCGATGGCTGGCAGCGAGCGAAGACGGATGAGACGAGGAGGGAATCTCTAGGGGTCAGAGGGTCAAACGCTGACGTCATTTGGACGTAACTGGAAGCATAGGAGACGGGTGTTATTGGACCCTGGGAAAGATGGAGGTGTGGATAGGTATATGGAGTGATGGATGGATGAATGGATGACGGGCAGATGGTCGTGTGGATAGATGGGCGGAGGGAGGGAGGGAGCGAGGGAGGGAGGGAGGGAAAGGGAAAACAATTGTACAGGTAATAGTGTTCACTAGACGTCTCCAGGGAAACTTTCCAGAATGTTCCTTCCACTAGAGCACAACAAGGAACCCAACAGTACAACATTTCAACTGCCTACCTGCGATGCCAATCATATACAACGTCTGCTGGCTGGTATGTGTGAGTGATTTATACATGCATTTATGTATGCGTGAATGTGTGTTTGTGTAAATGTACGTGTGTATCCGTGTTTACATTCATATTATATAAGTAGTTCGCAATATGCCGATGATTTACACAAAGAAATAGTTGCTGTTTGCCGCGCACAGTTTGCGGCTGCCAACATCGGCGCCCATCCCCTACATTTAAGTGTGTATAAGTATGAATGAATGTATGTATTAAATTATTCATGTAGGCCTATGTATGCATGTATGCATGTATACATTTATACAGTTCCCTTCCTTGGAACTCAGAATAGTGCATGCATTCATGTGTGCATATCTGACTACACTTTATTATGTGTAAGCGTATGTACGTGTATGTATGAATATCTATTCATATAATTATGTGTCTATGTGTTGTGTATCAATGTGTGCATGTATGTACATACTTAGTATCTGGATATTGAGTGGCGGCTAAAGGGAACTTCTCAAAGGCATTTATAAATTTCAATCGACCGTACAGGTTCGTTACCACAGCGCTACTGTAACACCGCTGCCACCAAGAAACCCAGAAAAACCACATTACCCTCGATTCAATTTCGTTCCTTTCATCAGACACCCAGCCTCTATCCGACCACCATCAACCACCCCCAACAACCAGGCAGCTTCTTTGCCTCGCTGGCTCCTTTCTATTTCTCTTCGCAATTCACTGGCAAACTAATCGCTCAACACCACCTAGGACTATAATTGTCTCAGCACCAGTCGTTCCATCACTACCTCAGTTAATTGCTTCCACCTTCATTACTCCAAATGGGTTGTTCGACAGTCCAGTGGATAGCGTCTTGGACAGTTAATTTTTGAACCCAGGAGAGGTTCTGGGTTGAAATCCTTACCAGAGGAGAAATTTGTTTAAAGATTTCGGATGCAGATGTACCCTAACCAATCCAGCTATCATGTGTACACAGACCGTACACTGTCGGTGGTTAGAACAGACAGCGAATGAGAGGACTGGACATTTTGACCTCATATGCCGAGGCTAAGAAAAATGAAGTCGTAATCATTTCATAGCCAGTGCTGCTTCTTTGGCTAACTTAAAGGACTGTTTTTCTTCCTCTTTCTGCTCTTCCTCCTCCTCCCTTCTCTATTGCATCCTCTTTTTCCTACTACTCTTCCTCCTCCTCTTCCTCTGCCTCTTGCTATTTCTCTTCCTCCTCTTCCTGCTCCTCCTCACCATCTTCCCACGCTTTTTCTTCTACTTTCTCTTCTCCCTCTTTCTCCTCCTCTTCCTCTTGCTCTTCCTCCTCTTCCTACTCCTCCCTTCTCCTCTTCATCCTCTTCTTCCTCCTACTCTTCCTCCTCCTTTTCCTCTTCCTGTCCCTGCATACCCTCTTTTCTCGCTCCTTCTTCGACTTCCTCTTCTCCCTCTTCCTCTTCCTCTTCCTCCTCTTCCTCCTCCTTTTCCGCATCCATTTCTTCTTCTTTTTTAGTTGCTTACTCCATTCGAAGCTACTCCCTCAGTCCCTCACCTCAGCCTTTCGACAGCTGTCCTAAGACGAAACTACACAGAGTTATTCTCCTTTTTCTTTTCATCTTGTTTACGTCAAACTCTTCGCAAACTTATCGCTTAGCGCCATCTGTCGAGTGACATCGACATTCTGTAAACAATGCGCCGCCATACTGGTTCTAAAATTAGCACTAGCAGGACATTGGCCCACAAGTTTTTTTGCGGTCCATCTTAGAGCGCCGCTTGTAATACAAATGTACACTAAAAAATTCGGTTTATACAAGTAGGCCCATACACAGATAGGTTACATGTGGGTATGTGTGCTTTGTAAGGCGGACTGAATGGATGGATGTATGAATGAATGGAAGGATGGATGAAGGAAGGAAGTGAGGGAGGATGTGTGTAAGTATGTATGGACGGGTTGCTGCCTTGGGTAGGTTGACTGGATTAAGTTGGAAGAATGGATGGATGGAAGGTTGGATGGATGGCTGTATGGATAGACGAATGTATAAATGGGTGGATGGATGTATGGATGGATATTGTTGGATGGATGGATGTATGGACGGATGGATGGATGGATTTATGTATGTATGGATGGATGTATGTATGTATGGACGGACGGACGGATGGATGGATGGATGGATGGATAGATGGATTTGATTGGATGGATTTGATGATGGATGATTGGATGGATGGATGGATGGGTGGGTGGATGGATGGATGGATGGATGGATGGATAGATGGATGATTTGGATAGATGGATGGATGATAGATTTGATGGATGGATGGATGGATGGATTTGATGGATTGATGTATGGATGGATGTATGCATGTATGGACGATCTGGACAGACGGACAGATCTGATAGATAGATTTGATGGATTTGGGTGATGGATGGATGGATGGATGGATAGATTTGGATGGATTTGATGGATGGATGGATGGATGAACGGATGGATGGATGGATGGATGGATGGATGGATGGATGGATGGATGGATTGATGGATGGATGGATGGATGGATTTGGATGGATGGATGGATTGGATGGATGGGTGATGGATGGATGGATGGATGGATGGATGGATGGATGGATGGGTGATGGATGGATGGATGGATGGGTGGGTGGATGGATGGATGGATGGATGGATGGATGGATGGATGGATGGATGGATGGATGGATGGTGGATGGCCGGATGGATTCAATGTATGATTTAATGGGTTGCTTTGTTGGTGAATGGATGATTAGATGTAAGGTGGATGGGTGTGTACATATTGGGTTGATGGATGGATGGCTTAACGGGTGGATAGATCTATAGGTGTGCGTGTTGGGCGGGTGGACTGGCCTGATGAGTTGCTGGGTGAGTGATGTATGAGTGAATGGATGGGTGGATGGAAGTATCCGTGTATGAAACCAGGGTTGATGTACGATTGGACTGATGTATGGATGGATGTCGGATGAATGCGCACAAGGATTTACGGTCGGACGGGGAATGTGCTAATGTATATCAATTCATTCTTTATCAGGTGATGGTAACACTACATGAGTTATCAGTCGTTCTTTTATCCAGCTCCGACTCCTTTAGAAGTCCTTCTCCTTGTCCGTCTTTCCATACTCCTCCTTTTTCTCATCTCTTCCTGTTCCTTTTATTCCTCTTGATCGTCACTTTCTTTATCCTGCTGTTTTCCGATGTATTCCATATCAAATTGGAAACACTCCTCTTCCCCGAATCCGATTCTGATTCATCCTCTTCCTCTGACCTCATCCAATTCTAAACACCATCCGTTGCACCTGTCCCACTCTCTATCTGTCCGATTCTTCAAACTCGACCGGGAACCATGCTTGACCTTTGAAATCTCCAGATAACGCTGCCTACTCATCCTCCATCCTCTCCCTGCTCTCCTCCTTCTCACTCTCTACATACTCCTCCTCTGCTTCTTCTTCCTCCTCCTCCTCCTCCTCGTCCTCCTCCATCTCCTCCTCATCATCATCATTCTGTTCTCGCTACTCCTCCTGTCCCTTTTCCGCCTAATCTGCTTTCTTCTTCTGTTCTTACTTTCCATTCTTTTCGTCTTCCTTGACCTTCTTCTCTTCCTTAGTTTGTCATTCCTCATGCTGTTGCTCATCCTCACCCTCTTCTTCTTAATTCTCGTTCTCCTCCTCTTCATCTTCTTCATCCTCTTCCTGCTCCTCTTCCTTCTCCCACTCTTCCTCCTCTTCCTCTTCATCCTACCTTTCTCCTCCTCTTCTTCCTACTCTTCCTCCTCCTCCTCTTTCTCCTCCTCTTCTTCCTACTCTTCCTCCTACTCCTCCTCTTCCTCCTCTTCCCTCTACTCCTCTTCCTCTTTCTCCTCCTCCTCTTCCACCTCTTCCTCTTCCTCTTTCTCCTCCCCCTCTTCCTCTTCTTCCTCCTGCTCCTCTCCCTGCTAATTCTCTCCCACCTCCTCTTCCTTCTCTTCCTCTTTCTCCTGCTCTTCTTCCTCGTCTTCCTCCTTCTCTTCCTCCTCCTCCTCCTCTTCCTCCTTCTTTTCCTCCTATTCCTCCTCCTCTTCTTCCTCCTCCTCCTCCTCAACCTCCTCCTCCTCCTATTCCGCCAAATCTGTTTCTCCATCATCGTCCTCCTTTCCCCTCTTTCTCTTTCTCCTATATCCATCCCCGTCTGCCCTCTCTAATCCTTCCACCCATTCTCCCTTTATCCCCTCCCAGCATCCGCTCCTCCTTTTCATCGTCCCTCATCCGTCTCTTTCCACCACGCACTTCATCTCAACCGTAACCCGGACACTAAAACTGCGTGACCAATCACTACCTTCATGCCCGCGCCCACCCCCACTCCAATACTTCCCATCCTCACTCAACCCTCCTTCCCCTCCTCCCTACCTCTATCCATACCGCCATCCCTCACTTCTTCCCTCCCTCCCTTCCTCCTTTTCTCCTACCTCCATCCTCTTCCCTACCTACCTACCTACCTCCCTCTCTGCCTCCTTCCGTACCTCCATCCCTCTTTCCCTCCTTACCTCTAAGTCTATCACTGCTTCTGGCTCCCTACCGCCAGTCATCTCCAGTTACCAATTTCTGACTCTCTCCGCTTCTCATCAGTCACTCTTCCTCCCCGTTAGCGTCTATCCTCCCTCGCTCCACATCTCCCTGTCTCCGTGTCTTTCTCTTCTTCCTTTCCTTCCTCTGTCTGCGTTTGTCCCTCTCTATCATGCTCGCTCCCTTCCACTGCCTCTTTTGTCTCCCCTCAGCCACTTCGCCTTTTGCCCGCTAGCATTTTATCCTGTTCCAAACACTCTCTTCCATTCCTACTCCAGTTCTATCTCCATTTTCGTCGGCTACTTCTTCTGCTCTCTCTCTTTCTGTCTGTCTGTCTGTCTGTCTGTATGTCTGTTTCTGTCTCTCACTCTGGTTCTCTCTGTCTCGCTCTCACTGTCTTCTCTCTCTCTCTCTCTCTCTCTCTGTCTCTCTCTCTCTGCCTCTGTCTCTGTCTCTCTCTGTCTCGCTCTGTCTCGCTCTCTCTTTCTGTCTCTGTCTATACGTTTCTCTCGCTCTGTCTCTGTCTCTCTCTGCCTCTGCCTCTGTCTCCCTCCCTCCCTCCCTCCGTCTCGGTCGGATGCAGTCTCGACCAATTTACGGCCAACCGGAAGTGGCTGCAGGAAACGCTCGGCATGCCGGGAACTATGGACTCCGCTTAGGAATACAGATGCCCACGAGTTCATTTCTATACTACACTTTATCTTAATGTAGTACATTATTACAATATTGTATTATAGTATATAATATAGGATAGCATAGCATAGAGTAGTGTAGTACAGTGTAGTGTAGTGCAGTGCAGTGTAGTGCAGTGTAGTATAGCACAGCATTGCATAGTATAGCATAGCATATCAAATTATACTATAGTGGTATCCGGACAATTCCCCCCGCCGGACAATTCCCCGGACACCCCCCAGAACAGTAAGTAGGTAACTCTACCATTGTTAATGACAACTGTCATTAATCCAACTTCTATTGAAGCAAAGACTTTCTTTCATCAATCCAACTTCCATTTAAGCAAAAAATGCTTTCATCAATCCATTTTCTATTTCAACAAAGAATTTTCTTCATAAATCCCGCTTCTATTTAAGAATAGAATTTGATTCATCAATCCAGCTTCTATTTAAAAATAATAATTTCTTTCATCAATCCAGCTTCTACTAAAGTAGAGAATTATTTTCATCAGTCGAACTTCGGGGAAACGTCCGGGGAAATGTCCTGGGGGATTGTCCTAGACCCACTATAGTATAGAATGGCCTAGTATAGTATTCTATTGCACACTATAGCATTGTATAGTATAGTATTGTATAGTATTATATTTAGTTTGTACATGTAACTTCAGTGAAGCCGTTGTCAGTCAATATTCGGCTGCTCAGACCGCTAAGAAAGATAGACATACATGGTGAAGCTATAGTTTTTTTTTGGAAAACGATAAATATTAGGTTGAGAAGTTGAGGAAGGAATTGATACGAATCCGAGCAGAACGAACAGATACGTGAAGATCTTTAGCCAAAACTTCTCGTTTTAGGTAGGACCAGAAAGAGATAATCGGATGACCTCGTTGACTAACGATATTTCGATGCTATGGTTGGCCAGGGTTCAATGTTTAAACAGACTAGCAGCCCAAATTTCAAACAAACCCTTTGCTAAACAGGAAACCGATGCAAAGATATAAGCACATGGGCAACTCGTGGGCGTAGCCAGAACAAAAATTCGGAGGGTTTAAGATTTCGGGCGGGTGGTTCCATTGGAAATGGTCGCAAATGTTCAGGTTTTTGGGTATTTCGCATGTAAAAGAATATAAATAAATTTCGGAAACTTATTTTGGGGGGGTTTGAACCCGTAAAACCACCCCCTAAATACGCCCATGCTAGCCAGTAAACAACCAGTAAGCTTATGCAAGAATTATTTTCTTGAACCCAACTTGTATTTAGGCAACAATAATTTTCACCAATCCAACTTCCGGTTAAACCAGAATTTTTCCATCAATCCAACTTCTATAGGATATAAGCAAGAATTATTTTCATCAATCCAACTTCTATTTAAGCAAAAATTTCATCAATCCAACGTCTATTTAAGAAGAATTATTTTCATCAATCCAACTTCTATTTAAGCAAAAATTTCATCAATCCAACGTCTATTTAAGAAGAATTATTTTCATCAATCCAACTTCTGGTTAGCCCATATTTTTGTTTCATCAATCCAACTTCTACATAAGCAAGGATTATTTTCATCAATCCAACATCTGGTTAGTCCATATTTTTGTTTCATCAATCCAACTTCTATATACATGTAAGCAAGGATTATTGTCATCAATCCAACTTTAATATGAACAAGAACTGTTTTCATCAATCCAACTTCTATTTAAGCAGAAATTTGATCAATCCAACTTCTATTTAAACAAGAAATATTTTCATCAGTCCAACTTCTATTTAAGCAAACAAATATTTTATCGATCCAGCTCCAATTTAAAGAAGATTTACAATAGACAATTGTTTGAAGCCACCAAATAAATACTAAATAAATGTCTGTTCGCCGAAAGAGTCCCGTAAGTAAGTTCACCCGATCTTCAATTCGCTCCGAATTACCCGGCTCCGAACTGTCCGCTCCGAAATATCCGCTCCGAATTGTCGGGTTCAGAATTGCCCGGTCACCCATTTAATATTCCCATTTTCATTATATATATATGTGAAGTCCTCTAAGAGCCAAAGGAATGCTCTTATATACTAACCTGAGTAATTCATATTTCATGCAGGAACCCAGCGGTCCACGTTCGTTGAAAGTCTCCAAGGCCATGCGCATAGAATATAAAATACATGGAATATGTAGAGGGATAGTTTGCTGGCGCTGGTGCAAGGTTTCGTCGTAGCTACTCAAGGGCTTGATCTATTCGTTCTTTTCAGGCTCTCAGGGATTAAGCGCCGACAGGAAAGGAAATGAATGGATGGATGGGTGGATTTAGATGAGATGGGTGGAGGATGAATGGATGGATGAATGAATGAATGAATGAATGAATGAATGAGTGAGTGGAGAGATGGATGTGTGGATGGATGAATAGATAAGACGGCGAGTAAGTAAGTAAGTGATGAATTCGTGCTGTGATAGCTAAAAGACCGCACAGATAATGTAGAAATCTGTCTGCACATACATAATAATAAGACTGTCTGTGTATATGATAATAAGATAGTAACTTCCACGGGTCCCATAGGGTGGTTGCGTCTATGCTTTGAGAATTTGGATAAGACGGCGAGTAAGTAAGGAAGTGATGAATTCGTATGATTATTTATACTGTGGTGATAGCTAAAAGTCTGCCAAGTTAATATAGAAATCACGTATGTCTGAACATACATAATACGACTGTAAGTTTGTGTTTGTATACATGTGCATATATAATTATACATTGAATGTTTTCTGCATTATCTCTATCTGTTCGTCCTCCAGTTTGTCTGTCTGCCCTATCGTCCGTCTGCCTATATGTCTATCCGTCTGTCTATGTTAATCTTTATGTCTGTCTGTATTCGTCCTTCTGTCCATCAGTCCGTCTGTCCGTGATAGTCCGTCTGAATATGTCTGTCCGTCTATCCTTAAGTTCCGTCCGTCTGTCTGTGTCCGTCTGACGGTCTGACTATGTCTGTCCTTCCGTCCGTCTCTCTCTATCAATCTGTATACCCGTCCGTCCTTCCATTCAATAGTTCGTCTTTCCGTCTGAAAATATTTGTCCGTATGTCCGTCTGTCTGTATATCCGTCTTTATCCATCTGTCTTTCCGTCCGTCCGTCCGTCCGTCCATTAGTCCGTCTGACCATGTCTGTCTGTTGTCTGTCTCTCTTTCTGTTCCTCTCTGCTTCTGTATTTTTGTGAGTTGTATCGTATACACATGGACTCCATGGAGAATCGATTAGTTCGATGTTCGTCGGTGGAGTTGTGTCTAATGCTGGAATGCTTTGTTGCTGCCATGTTCCTGTTTCAGGACGAGATTCAAGAGATCGCTCGATATATACTCTCCACGATATACATTCGCAGGTCTACATGTCTAGGTGTAGCGGGATGCGGTTTGGCGGGATGGGGTGGGGAGATGGGACTGCGGGAGGGATGGGGGATCGCGGAGTCTGTTTTCCTGACCTCTTCCACTGGCCGCAGGGAATTTGACGAAATTCGCTCACTTTAATTTCGATTCCGAATAGAGCATGAATGGGAAAATCTTTGCACAGAATCATAGAGGAATAAGATATATATATATATACACCTTATTCCTTATATATATCTTATATCCTATACATACATATATATATATATATATATATATATAATTATGTGTGTGTGTTTGTTCGGTTGTGTCTGTGTGCGTGGGCATACATAAATATAGGATTCTCTGCTTCTTAGTCTGTTTGTTATTGTCTGTCTGTCTGTCTGTCTGTTTGTCTGTCTGTCTGTCTGTCTGTCTGTCTGTCTGTTTGTCTGTCTGTCTGTCTGTTTGTCTGTCTGTCTGTCTGTCTGTTTGTCTGTCTGTCTGTCTGTTTGTCTGTATAGTGTGTATGTATAAAACAGTATATTTATTTGAAACATAAAATTCAGAAATGCATTAAACCATTTATTTTTTCTGCAATATAAATGCTAATCTTGAAAACATGTTCCAGAGATGTTCATTGTGATTTGTTTCTTCTGAATGATCACATATGAAAAATATTCCGGTATGTAAAAACATAGGAAGATTTGTTGTTCTTATCTTCGATTCATGTCTGCAATGATGTATTTGCCTATCGATAGCCTATAGATGTGCAGGATGAAGTGGGTATCATATAAAAACATAGACAATGTGTGCTACATGTTCATAGAGATGCATGTATATTGTATAACACGAAAACCACATTTCTATCATATGAATAAGCTACAGCTATATGAATGTATATATTATATATATATGCTATTATGTAATTCTTATAATGTAAGAATTACATAATAGCATATAAATATATAATATATATATAAGAATTACATACTAGCATATATATAATATACATACATGTATACAAATGTAGCTGTAGCTTTTTCCTGTGATAGAAATGTGGTATTTGTGTTATTCATATATATGTATACCTTATATATTATATAAGGTATATTATATGAATGACATACATGTACCTATTTTGTATGCATATATATTAATATTATATATATAAAATATATGCTTATTTATGTTTATGTATACATAGTCTATATGAGTTCCATGTATTCATTTGACGTACACAAGTATATATACATATACACACATAATACATAAATATATATATATATATATAATTATATATATATATATATATTCAAATATATACGTTTTTGTGAAACAATGGATCGTAGGCCATTCATTTCCTCTTCGTTCTCTATCCTATAACTCCCTGTGGTCTGTTTACGCCTCGCTGACCGCAAGATGGCTCTGCATGCGCCTATAACGGGAGCGAGTCTATTAGTTTCGTCGCTTGGAGGCACCAGATGGTACGGGCCCCAGGCGGGATTCGAACCAGAATGAATTGTGTTCGGCCCGCGGGGGTTAGGTGGTACGGCTGGGGGGTAGGGGGTGGGGGTATACGACGGGAAAAGGGAAACACTACAGAGAATGATAGCAGACATGTACATCTGAGATCTCAATCTATATGTCGGTCTCACTCTCGCTCTCTCACGCACTTACAGACATGTACTCACAATACACATGGGCGTACAATCACATACATGTGTGAAAAACTGAAAATGTGTAGGCCTTCGAGATGTGGATATGGCGAAGAATGGAGAGAGTTAGCTGGATGGATCGGAGGACAAATTAATGAGGACATACTACAAATGGTGGACGAAAAAGATCCATGATAGGGATAATACGAAGCCGACAAAGAAAATGGTTGGGCCACATCATGAGGGGAGACTCCCTTCTAAGAATTATAATTGAGGGAAGAATGGAGGGGAAGAAGAAGACACGAGGAAGACCGAGAATGATGTTGGACTGGATGTTGGAGGAAGATTACAGCAAACTGAAGGAAAGAGCCAGAAAACGTGATGAATGGCGAAATTGGACGTAAGAACCTGCCTAGCAAGGCAGAGAACCAAAAGAAGAAGAGTGTAGCTTTTATATTGCATATAGACCTAATGACCTATATTTAAATAAATAAATATATATAAAGATTTATTTGTGTAAATGCATATGTACGATTGTACGTGTGTAGAGTGCACATATGTATTTGATATTTATCCAGTTGAAATCAGTACAGATATTTAAGCGTATACCATCTGCGATCTCTTACTTTTGCCACGCCTTCCTAGCTTTGTTTGGCTTGCCTTGCATCCATTTCCTTCAATTCCATTACTTGCCCGTCCATTATATACTTTACCAGTTTACCTTACTCTATATTATGTAGCCTCAACTCATCATTCATTCCATAGACTCTTTTAAGGTTTTCTTTGACTCAATTCCTTGCAGCTGCATCTCTGTGTTGATAAAGAAGGCCAACACATTCAGTGGCTGTTATAGATGCAGTGACTAAGCGAACAGGAATCTCAAGGCTGAACACTTCAAAGCTGGATTCTATGAAAGGCAACGAACAGCTACGTTACAATCAGTCGCTACGTCATGTCTTCAAACTATCCATAAATCACAATCAGTCCTTACGTCACAATTAATCCCCACGTCATAATCAGTCGCTACGTCATATTATTACCTTTCTGCCCTAGCTGGAGTTGGGAGCGCTTCTGAGCAGTCTTGAAGGGGCGATATATAAATTTGTGAACGAATGAATAAATGAATGAATCATTGGTCCATTTACGAAACAATCAGTCATAGCTTACGACAACTGTGCAAACGGTTTTCATGACGTCAGCACTGGGCTGCTTCTCGCTGGGTTTGTAAACAATCTTTCGTCGGATATTTTGTTTGCATATGTCCAACATCTGAATACCTGGAAAGTGGAGGATTCCGCGACACAGACTTCTAGATGATGGTAATTGGACGCGAACCCAGCAGAGCAATAAACTTACAGGAAACGTTCGCAAGCGTGACTTAAATACCGTCCACTGCTCATGTCGAGAATTGCACCACCAGGCAGTTAGACGATCGGTCGGTCGGTCGGTCGGTCGGGCGAGCAGGCAAGTAGGAAAGCAGGCCGGAAGAAAGACAGGCAAACATACAAACAGGCAGGAAAACAGGCAGATAGGCAGGAAGGCAGGAAGGCAGACAGGAAAGCAAGCAGACAGTCATACAGACAGGCATATAGGCAGGAAAGCAGCCAGGCAGGAAGGGAGGCAGGCAGGAAATCATACAGACACACACAGCAACGCAAAGAACGAAACAAGGGCCCAAACGATGGCACTGACGCCAATCTGGTCCACTCCTCCTATTCGAAAGAGAATACAGAACACGTGTCATACTGACTGACTGCCAACCTGATAGGTAGACATAAGGACAGACAGAAAGGCAGGCATTCATGCAGGAAAGCATACAGACCAGCAGGCAGGCAGGAGACAGACAGACAGACATGCAGACAGGTAGGAAAGCAGCCAAACAGGCAGGAAAGCAGAGAGGAAAGCGGGCAGAAAAGCAGGCAGGTAGGAAGACAGATAGGCAGACATGAGGACAGGTAGGAAGGCAGAAAAGCAGGCAAGAAATCAGGTATAGAAATCAGGTATAGAAATCAGGTATAGAAATCAGGTATAGAAATCAGGTATAGAAATCAGGCAGTCAGGAAAGGAGCCAGCCAGGCAGGCAGGAAAGCAGAGACAGGCAGGCAAGATGGCAGGCAGACAGGCCGGTGGTCGGTCAGCCAGTTAGTCAGTCAGTCGGCAAGCAGGAAGACGATCAGATGGAGAGACAGGTATAAACAGAGTTACCAACAAACAGACAGAAAGACACATAGACAGAGAGGTGTGGAGACAAGAGACAGACAGACAGCAAAAAGACAGACAAACAGACAGACAAAACACGAGTCACATACTTAGCTGCAGTCGGTCTGTCTGTCCGTCTGTGATAGTCTGCTTTATTTCCCCCAGACCGTCTTTAATCCGCGCACTAATATAGGACCCACTCGTCCATAAACATTCCTTTTATTCCAAAATATCGCCCGTATAAACGGCTGCGTCGCATTGACCACAGTTTACGAGCGACCGAACGACGACGGTCCAGCTATTTCGAACCGGATAAATTTACAGGAATATTTCGCAAGGGTTGGATATACAGCCGTCGTAATAGTAATCGCTATCGTAAACTCAGATTCCTAGAGCGCTCTAAAGGGTAGGCGGTGGGCAACAGCTTATTCACGAGCGCTGCGACTTGTAAGGGATGTCAAGGGAAGACAACTGTCTGCTTGTAAGAACGGACTGGATTAGATTTGATCAGATTGCAGACCACTTTAATTACGAAAGATTATATTAGATTAGGTAATACTAGACTAGAGAGTAGATTTAACTAGATTAGATTAGATTATATAAGACTTGATAGACTAGACTAGATTAGGGTAGAATAGGTAAGTTTAGATTAGATTAGACTAGAGTAAACTAGTGTAGACTATTATTAGACTAGATTACAATACATTGGACGAATATTAGATTAGACTATACTAGATAAGACTGCGTTATATGAGATCAGATTGGATCATACTAGACTATAGTCTATTAGTCTAGAATAGAACAGACTAGTGTAGACTACGTTAGACTAGATAAGACTACAGTAGACTAGAATAGATTACATTAGACGAGATTAGATTTGAGCCAGATTAGACTAGACTACGTTAGACTAGGCTAAATTAGATTGAACTAGCTTATACTATGCCAGCGTAGACTAGATTAGACTACACTATATCAGACTACACTGCATCACACCAGATTAGACTTCATCAGATTAGACTTCATCAGATTAGACTTCATAGATTAGACTAGATTAGACTATACTTGATTAGAGTAGTTTAATCTAGACTAGAGTAGACTCGATTAGACTATACCTTGACAAGACTAGACAAAAGTAGTTTATTAGACTAGCTTATGCTTGACTAGACTGACTAGACTAGATTAGACTAGATTAGCCTACAGTAGAGTAGTCTAGATTAGCATAGATTACATTCAACAAGATAACACTAGATCAGACAAGACTAAACTGAACTAGAGTTGACTAGATTACACTATGGTAAACTAGTTTAGACTAGAGTAGACTAGAATAGACCAAATTAGGCTAGAGTGGGCTAGGTGAGGATATTGGACTAGATTAGACTAGATTAGACTAAATTAAATTATAGTAGACTAGTGTTTACGCTACATGGAATAGTTCAGACCAGCTTAGATTAGAATATACAGTATGTGTTATATACGGAGGATTATATTAGATTGAGGAAGCAATAGATCTGACTCCTTCTTTGGATTCTGTAAATGTCGTGTGTCAGGTTTAAGATCCGTCTTTCTCCATCGCGGCTTCAATTACGTCAGCGTCACGTCTCCTCCAGATGGCGCTATATAAACTCGGGCGATTGACGTCTAATGAAAGGCTTGACTGTGATGCAGCACCTGTGCAGGCAGAGACGGATGGACGGACAGAGGCAAAGACAGAGAGACAGGGAGAGACTGAGACGGACGGAAAGAAACAGAGACGGAGAGAGAGGGATGATGGAAAGAGAGTATCCTAAAGAAACAGAGTAAGTAAGGTAGGGAAGGTAGGCAAGAAGGAAGGCACAAACAGACAGACAACATTGTTTATCTCGCGCTCTCCCTCTGTCTCTGTCTGTCTGTCTCTGTCTCTGTCTCTCTCTCTTTGTCTCTCTCTGTCTCTCTCTGTCTGTCTCTCTGTCTCTATCTCTCTGTTTCTCTCTCTGTTTCTCTCTCTATGTCTGCCTATGCCTCTGCCTCTGCCTCTGCCTCTGCCTCTGCCTCTGCCTCTGCCTCTCTCTCTCTCTCTCTCTCTCTCTCTCTCTGTCTCTGTCTCTGTCTCTGTCTGTCTCTTTCTCTCTCTCTCTCCCTTCACCAGTACCTGCTATGCATCTCTCAGTCAATAATTATGTCGCTCTAAGTTCGTCTTTATGTTCCTCTATGTAGGCCTATCGCTCATAAAACAGACTTACCTATCCTATTCACACTCTTCTCGTCTGATCACTTTCATCCGTTCTGCGTATTATGACCAAAATCCTGCCGATGGTATTAGAAGGTCATCCAGATGGTCTCAGTAGGTTCTCCAGATGCATGGTCTTAGAAGGTTAATGGTCCTAAAATATCCTACAGATTGTCTTAGCAGGCCTTCCAGATGGTCTCAGAGGGTCCCAAGTTGGTCCTGCAGGGTCCTCGAGATGGTCTTAAAGGTCCTTCAGATGGTCTTAGAAGGTTCTCCTAATGGTCTCAGAATGTCCCCAGTTGGTCTTGGATGGACCCCAGTTGGTCTTGGAAGGTCCTCCAGATGGCCTCAGAAGGTCCTCCAGAGGCTCTTAGAACATCCACAGATGGTCGTAACGGTCCTCCAGATGATCCTAGAAGGTCATATTCCGTCAGAGAGATGGTCTTATAAAGTCCTGCCGAAGAACATATGGTCTTAGAAGGTCCTACCCACCGCCAGGCGGCGCCAGTAGGTGTAGGCCTACAGTCGATAGATCACACAGATTATCCAAAGCTTGTTAATTCGCACTTTACGCCTGCGGATCTAGAACAGCAAAGCAGAAGGAACGTGTTAGAAAACACACCCATCGACACAAATTGCGTGATAGCGGAACGCAGGCTTTACTACTGAACTGATAGTAGTGTCTCGATAGAATTAGTCAGTCATTGAATTATTATCATGACATTCAATAATACTCCTTTCAAGTGTCTTATGAAATTACCTCATTTTCGTTAAATGGTGGGAATGCTTGATAGTCTGGTGGTTAGCATGCGGGACTGTCAATCGAGAGGTCAGAAGTTCTAATCCCCGTAAGGGCAGAAATTTGGTTCGAGATGTCTGCTCCACCCATAGAGAAATAAGCTATAATGAGAACATTGATAGGGAAGTTGAGACGCTCAGGGAGAGAACTGGTCACCCGTCCGCACATGCCGAGGCCAGCACTTCATACCCATGGATGCCCCAGAGCTAGCTTTAAGGACTACTATTCTTCTCTACTCCTCACCGTATCCTGAACTTGCTTCATTTCCTGAAACGCTTGAAACAATTCTATTCGATCATTGTTTATGCCTTGAAGGCATGATTTGTTTATCGTAAGTGGTGCTATAATGCATTTTCAATCTCAATTACTTTACCCAAGTGATCAGAACTAACCGCTTTAAACGTAGTTAGCAACAACTACTTCTGAAGTTGATTGAGCAGTAAAAGAACGCTTTCGACTATACCTTAAAAGATGTAAAATGTCATTTCACTACTCGTGGAAAAGCTGTTGCCCTGCACTAACCTCCATGTAGTGCTTTAGAAATGTGGAGTTTGCTATTGCGATAACTTCTACAATTACGATAAGAGCTTAAGTGAAGTCAGCAAATTAAAAAATACCAGGTGACATCATTGACATGGTGTTCAGAGTTTCTTGACAAAGTTAGTTCCTAGGTAATGACAATCTGAGCGAAATTAAAGTGGGGTTTTCACTGGTAGGCAATATAAGGCGAGGCCAAATGCGAGGCAAGAACCTATTTTACACATGACTGGAAACTGAGGCAAGACGTCCGGCAAAAGGAGGACATGCCCTCCTTCTTGGCCTTATGTCTTCTGTCCGGCAGGAAAAGCTGAAAAGCTAATAACCTGGAAAATGTCTGGCTTTTTGTATGTTTGCTGTCTTGGGCTATTGACTATTAATATCTTGCTTTACTGTATGACGTTATCTTGCAAATTGAAGCAATAAAATGTGTGTTTATTGTTATGGTTATTGGCTATTATTTTCCAGGCAGCTTTTAACGACTTTACGCACGAATGCTGCTCCTAAGTTCCTATCAGGTCCTACCAGGCTAAAAGTCCCATCTACTTACTTATTTTTGTATTGCAAACGGTTTTCCTGTGGATGACGTGCAATTGTTTGATCAATACTGCAATCATAAATCATTCATGGAAGGCAATTATGAACAGTTGTTTGAAAGCATAACCAGTGGAGTTCATTTTTCCAATTTGTCAAAAGTGCAAGTTCTTTCTCAGAGCTACTTAAAATTTTCCGAATTTTTCTTCTGTATTTCTGAACACAATGGCAGCATTGAAAGAGTGCTCACTTTGATGAACGCTCAATGGACAACGGAAAGGAACAGGCTGTCTTTTTATTCTGTGAAGGGAACCATTCTTAAAAAGTACAATAATATTATCATGAAGAATATTTCTTGTGAGAAGTTCTATGCGTATGCTATTGGAAACGAGGATTTGCTGCGCAGAGTTGACTCCTCAGAGAAATACCAGGTACTGTGCGTAATCAAGATTGCTTAAATGAACACTTTGCAACATTATGACAAAAGGCCTCAATTGTTTTCATACAGCATTCCAATGTAACTTCGTCTCTTGGTTACATAGGAGACCTCTGACTCCGGAGTCCAGAGTGGTATACATTCAATGCGTCCTCCTCTGTCCCCCTTTCCGGCTTTCTGTGTCCATGTTAGGCTAGCCATGTATCTGGCAACCCTAGACAAGAAACTATTATGCACAGGACTGGAAACTCTATATACAACGTCTTGTGACTAGTTTTTGGACGATTATTGGTGGTCAGGAAAACGTCGCATTTTGTTTGCATAACAAACGCATTCAGTGAAATGTATTTATGAAGGCAAATCGACGAATAATTATGTTTGCTAAGTAAAAATAGCATGTAGAGATTTAAACCGATATATTTAATATCAGAAACAAAATTTGAAGTGGGGCGACATATGTGGATAAGTGTGAAACGGATATACAATTCTTTTCAGTAGTAACAAGTCTTCTGAATGTTATCGATACCTTAGGATGCAAAGTAAGCGGACGTTGATGCGCAATCAGAGCATCGGAAATAACTTGTTGACCATTTGACATTTGGAAATAAAAAAACACCGACAATTTCTCTCATTATTTTTATTTGTTTACTCGTTTTCATTTATATAGCGCCGCAGACACATGTTTTGACAAGATTATCAGTTGATGGAGTTCTTAACGGAGGTGCGCCGTCTATCTACATTGCAACACAGAACATTACGAACATCTGCGAGAACATCGAGAGGCGTCATGTTAGCATTAAAACCCGGAGTGTGTATGTATTGGAGGGCAGAGGCACTTGGTAATGTTCGACCCTCGGCTCAGAACCAGACAGGCAGGCTGCAGCTCTGACCCTTCATTTCGACGAGCAATAATAAACAGCAGCAGACGCCTCCAAGTTACTCAGGTACGATGTGCAGGTGCTGCAAGTGTCTCTGTGAGTCTGTCTGTTGCTCTGCCTCTCTACTTGTCAGCTTCTTATTCTGTGTATCGGTCTGCCTTCGTCTATCTCTCTCTACCTGTTAATCTCGTGGTCTGTCTGTTTGTCTACCTACCTGTCTGTCTATCTGCCTCTCTGTCTGTATGTCTTCCTAATTATCCGTCTGCCTACTTGTCTGTCTACCTATCTGTCTGTATGTCGTTCTGCATTTATGTGTCTCTCTCTACCTGTCAGATTCGTTGTCTCTGTCTGTCTACCTACCTGTCTATCAACCTGTCTCTGTACATGCCTCTCTGTCTGACTGGCTGCCTACCTGTCTGTTGGTCTGTCTATCCTGTTTAACTAGTTTTCATTTCTTACTTAGTCATTCCCGTGCAATCTGCACAACGGGCAACACATCTAATCCACTCGCCTCTGTCCACAGTCAGCTTATTGGCCTCGTCCCACGACATCTCAAGGCATATCAAGTCGTCTCTGACTGTTTGTGGTCAGTTTTTCCGTGGTCTTCATCTCGTCTCTTTTTCCATCCAGAATTCCAGGATATCACTTGTTTGACTCGTCTATGCTCATCCATACACAACGCATGCCTCATCCACTTCAATCTGCTCTCGGATGATGTTTTCTATATCTTCTTGTCCCGTCCCCTCTCTTATAGTTTTGTTAGCATCTTGTATCTTGTTTTTTAGCAATTCGTTTAATTAATAGCAGCTACTCTTGTATCTACTTTTAAAAATCGTGAAAGTATCCAGAAGATCAGTCCTAAGACAGAGATAGCAGCCTATATATCTAGTGGATAAGCACATGGACAGTGGTTAAGTCTTAATTTGATAATGAACGAACACATACGCTGTGAGAGTTGTAAAGGTGAACAGTCGAGAAACCATAGCTGCTGTGGCTCAGGTTACAACAAGGGCCAAGAGTCTAATCAATTTTGCGTTGCTTATCCTAAGCCACCCGTCTTCCTGTCTGATAGAGCTCGAGATTCTCAGGTTCTGACAAATGGTGACTTAGAAAATGTGGTTTGCCTCCAAGGAACCGTTAGCTGATAACATGTGCATTGCGATATCTGTGGAATAGAAGCTTCCAGAATAGACAGACACATACATAGATCATAGATGTAAGCATACATGCATACTGCATAGACGGCAAACGTATTATGTCCAACTTTTGCCCAAATCAATGTTAATAGCTATTCTAGTAGGCAATGGCATAAGGCTTCAGAGCACAATTGTTATAAATGTCCTGCTAAAGGCTTTTCCATGGGATATTATACAAGTTACAAATGTTGTATGTCATCTTCTGAAGAATCCATAGAGTAGGCTACACATGTAGTATGTCCATAAATTGAGTACATAACTTATGTTTAAATAAGTTTACATGTATATTTTTTAATTGACTAGATTGGGATTATTCAAATAGGGGAATTTATGTATCGATTTGACCGAAACCTCCTGCCTTCTGTTTACAAACATTACTTTCAACTCTCATCTCAGGCCCAATCGTATTTTACTAGAAACTCTAGCTCTTATCGCCGCACCTCTGCCCGCACGAATAAAAGCCTCTTCTCTATTAAATCACTTGGAGTAGCGATCTTGGAAAAAATTCCTATATAAATACGTTTATCCCCCAGCATCTGGGTATTAAAAACAAATTAGGACCTACCTTATAGAATGTCTATATAAACCAGGGGCGCCGCTAGGCGTACGCACTTACGCAAGTGCGTACAGCGCTGAAAGGCTAAGAAATGAATAATTGCAAATGAAAAAGGGAAATATTTTTAAGTTACAAAATTATAATAACTTACGTACTAGTTTTAATATTAGGTAAACTAACAGTCTTACACCATCTACTGGTTTATATCTCATATCTTTCTTCACGCTCTTTCACTGTCAATGCCGCTGGTCTCTCATCTAATCCGCACACCTCACCTGCGGTGTTCCTCAAGGTTCTGTTCTCGGTCCTCTGCTGTTCATTCTTTACACCTCCCCAACTCAGAACACTCATTTCCTCATCTTTTGCTGATCATCACCTCTATGCTGTCGACACACAACTCTTCATTTCTTTCTATCCTCACTCCCTTCCAGATGCACTAAATCACTTACGCAACAATCTCACCCAGATTTCAGCCTGCTATGCCTTAACCTTTCAAAAACAAACTAGCCTATCCTCCCGACCTTTGTCCAACAGATTTCACTTCTCCCGTACCTTACTCTTCTGCTGTTCACTTCAATTGTTCATTCCAAACAAGACTACTTTAACTCTCTTTTTTACATCGATTCTTCTCAGATGAAATGCCTACACAGTCCAGAACGCTCTCACCCGCGCAGTTACCAAAACTCCCAGCCACCATTACATAGCCTCTGTTCTCAAATCACTTGATTGACTAAAATCCCTCAGCGCATCCATTACAAAGTTGTATCTCTTACCTACAACGGCCTTCAAACTTCTAAACCCTCTTACATTCGCCAGCTATTCACCATCCAACCACCCGGTCTACTCGCTCATCATCACACCTTTCACTTTCTCGGCCTCCAATCTCATCCTCTCTGAAATTCTGTAACCACTCCTTAGTCTATGCTTCACAGCTGGTCTTTGGAACGGACTCCCAAAAGATCTTCACCAATTTGCTCATCCTCCTACCTCAACTCCGCTTGCACTCTCCTCTGCTGCTTTCCACTCGCGACTGAAAACCGAACTCGTCAAGCTATCTTATCCTGAATCTACTCATGCGCCACCACACGACTACCATCATCACCGAATACCACGGTAGCGCCTTGCATGCTGTCTCCTCGGCTTGACAGCCCCGGATTTTGACCTGGCGCCGGAACGAACAGAGGAGTTTGGCTATAGCGGACTTGATTTGATATAGCGCCGGTGAATAAGCTGGTCTCCCTGACGTCACTTTTGTGGGCGATAAGAAATTTTCAAAGATTTACATTACATTTAGTGAATAAGTAGTAGTAAACTAAGGAACCTAATAACTTACTGAGCATAGTTGCGCAAGAGCGTCAGTAACGTCATTACGACGAATAATTTGTTTACAACAGTTCGTTTCGAATAATTTTTCAAGTGGGCCTATGATCGATATTGTTGGACCTTGCTAGTTATAAATCTATCTTGTATAAGAAAATAATTTGATTTTTGGTTCTTTCTGTTTTTGTTTCATTTCTTTGATTTAGTTGAGTAGGGATGGAATTCCCCTGCCGTCCATTTAGTTCTAGAAAATATCTTGCAAGTTTTGCTATATAGTTAAAGCAATTAGGCCCCTATTCAGCGGGACTTGTCCCTTCGGGTGTGCCCTTTGCTCCCTCATACCATCTCTACATAGATAAACTTCTGTAATAATTTGCACAATGTTTGTGAAACTTTATATACTGTAGTTTCATGCTGTTAATTTTGTTTTGTTTCTGGGAACAATAAATTGATTTGATTGATTGATTTGATATTATATTTGTACACTTAAATGGCTTCTCTCTAGTGTTATCTTTCAAATTTCAAGATATACAATTTCAGAATGTTTTGTTCTTTAAACATTTAGTAAAACTACGTCATTACCACATGACTTCACGATTCATTAGTTGAATCCTTCTTATTTGGTTTGTGTACCGTCCATTTGTACACTTTCTCTGCTAATATTGTATCTGGTCAGCAATAGATTTACCTTAAGGCTTATGGCGTTCTTGGAAATTGAACGTATTTTCTAGTTTTTATATTAATTTCAATAAATGTCTGGTTTGCTTGTATTGTCTGCAGTCAAACTCAAACATGACTCGGACTATATCTTAGCTATAGCCTACGAGTGACAGTTGGTTCCTACCAGCTCTGAAATAATAGAGCAATTCAGATCTGTTCAGATGACTGCTTAAAATGCTACCATTAAAGTGTGGAAATTCAAAATAGTTTTAAATACGGAGGGGCCACATCCCCTCCCCCTGCTCGGCGTTGCGCGTCTCGCGGGGGCGTCCGACGGACGCTCGTTCTTCGTACCCCTCATATACCTTCGTCCCCGGGCCCCGCCTACGCATGGTCTCCTGCTTATTGTGATTGATTGGTTGATTGATTGATTGATTGATTGATTGATTAATTGATAGATTGATTGATTGATTGACACCCACTCATATAGGCCTACAAACTTGCATGCTTGCAAACATACATAATGAGACATCGTTTGTTTCTAATGAATAAACTAGCGCATAAATACAAAAATACATAAACATCGTCGATACGTACATTATATTGTCTGTTCAGCGTATACTCTCAATATAGTCCAACTTCCGATTTCCTATCGAATCATCCTATTAAAAGAGCGACGTCTTAATGCAACCGTCCGTCGTTCCACTTCGTCTAATTGTTTCGACCGAGTTGCAGATTTTCACGGCCAGATATCCATCCGCCGCCCAGCAACCTAGTTCGCCTCCTCTAACAAGAAGAAGAATGAAGTCTGGCCTGCCGCCGGGATTCGGAGGAGGGGCGTGATGGACGGACGGATGGGAGGCTCAGGTTTCTTCTCTTTCCAGGAATAGCAGCGTCCCGGTTGCTTATCGGCGTTAGAGATCGCCATAATCACGTCCCCCCGATCGCCGGGAATTACCTCGTCTGTTCGAGCGACGGTTGAGTAGCCAGCCGCTGCCTGGGCCTGCCTCCGATGCCAGTGGACTGCTTCGTTGTGGCGCCTTTCGGTCGGATGGAAGACACGTGTTGCGTGGTAGATGCAGGGATGGGTGTTGAGCCTGATGCTTTGCGTACAGATACTATCTGATAGATGTCCCCTTTGTAACACCCGTGTCTGTATCTTATTCATATATGTGTTTGTTTGTCTCTCTCTCTCTGTCTTTCTGTTTGTCTTTCTATTTGTATGTGATTTTATCTGTCTTTGTGTCTGTCTGTCTGTCTATCTGTCTGTCTGTCTGTCTGTCTGTCTATCTGTCTGTCTGTCTGTCTCTCTATCTGTCTGTCTGCCAGTCTGTTTGTCTGTCTGTCTATCTATCAGTCTGTTTATATATCTGTCTGTTTGTCGTTCTGTTTGTCTATCTGTTTGTCTGTCTGTGTGTGTGTCTGTCTGTCTGTTGGATCCCTCAGCTGCCAGCAATTGCTCAAGGTGTGCGTCTGTCTGCGGGAAGCGCCGCAGAAAATGCTCAAAACTCAGTGCTAGGCCGAACGTGAAAACGCAGCAAAGTAAATACATTTACATAATTATACATACATATACAAACATACATACATGCATATATGCATACATATATACATACATACATACATACATACCATAACCATAACCATAACCACGACTTTTATTGAAACCAGTTGAACAAAAGTTTTACAAGAGAAAAGATAAACGATGATACATGCACACACATACATAGATACATATAATACATACATACATACATACATACATACATACATACATACATACATACATACATACATACATACATACATACATACATGTATCTCTCTGGATACACAAGTATGGATAGCATGCATTTTATTATACCCATGCAATGTGTATAATATATGGGTGGCCTGTATCTCTGCGCCTTAAAGTGTGTGTCTATGTGTCTGTATAATAGGAATGCATGTTACATGTCACGTACATTAGGCACGTGTGAATGTATTGCAAAAAATATCATAGCATACATATTTATTTACAATTGCATACCAAGGTTTCACGCCATACTCAAATATATATTGTAATATATCATATTTTTATAGTATATATATATATATATATATATGAATATAAATATATATTATATGTAGCGGTGGTAGATGGAGCTCTCGTGGGTAGCAGGTGCAAGGGAAGACCACGTGGCAAGGAGTGGTAAAGGAGTGGAGTCAGACGAACTGCGGGTGGTAGAGGTGGTGCTGTTGTGGAAGGCGGAAATCTCTCGGCACTGACATATTTTGAAGTTGACTGACAGACTGATCGCTGATTGGCGAAGAAGGGAGTGTGAGAAAATTCAGAGAGAAACCGGTCAGACAGGAGTTTTGTCTTTTGAAGAGCGGCTCCCCTTTTTGTAGGAAAACAAGCTTAGCCAACTAACGGTTAGAACCTTCATTATATCCATCCCACCGTTTATCAATCGTCCATCCCACCACACAACCATCCAAAGTAGATGGATGGATTTTGTCTGATTAATCAATAAATAAATGGGTGAACGCAATGAAAGAATGACCGAATGAATGAATGAATGAATGAATGAATGAATGAATGAATGAATGAATGAACGAATGAATGAACGAATGAATGAATGAACGAATGACCGAATGAATGAATGAATGACCGAATGAATGAATGACCTAATGAATGAATGAACGAATGAGTGAATGATCGAATGAATGAATGAGTGAGTGAAGGACTGAATGAATGACCGAATGACCGAATGAATGAATGACCGAATGAATTAATGAACGAATGAATTAATGACCGAATGTATGAATGAATGGATTAATGAATGAGTGAATGAACGAATGACCGAATGAATGACCAAATGAATGAATGAATGAGTGAATGAATGAATGAATGAATGAATGAATGAATGAATGAATGAATGAATGAATGAATGAATGAATGAATGAATGAATTAACGAACGAATGAACGAATGAATGGATGAATGAATGAACGGACGAATGAATGAACAGACGTTGATTAGCGACAAGATCATTGAAAGAGAAAATATCGTGGGTGGCCATCTGTATGGGTGGTCGGCGATGCATACAAATGACCAATGGGAAGAGGGAAATGAACAGGAAGTGGGAAGAAATTGTTCGACGGATGTTCGTATGTATGGATGTATGGATGTATGGATGGATGGATGGATGGATGGATGGATGGATGGATGGATGGATGGATGAATGGATGGATGGATGGATGGATGGATGGATGGATGGATGGATGGATGGATGGATGGATGGATGGATGGATGGATGGATGGATGGATGGATGGATGGATGGATGGATGGATGGATAGATGGATGGATGGATGGATGGATAGATGGATGGATGGATGAATGAATGGATGGATTGATGGATGGATGGATGGATGGATGGATGGATGGATGGATGGATGGATGGATGGATGGATGGATGGATGGATGGATGGATGGATGGATGGATGATTGGTGGATGCATGCATAGACGGACGTTGAAGAGGATTGGTCAATTTGGATGAATTTATGGACGAATATTATTAGTCCGAATTTTACACCCAATGTTGAGATCTCTTGCGTTCGTTCATTCAATCCTTCATCATTCAATATACTTAAATGGCAATTATTTCTCGAATGTTTTGCTGATCTCTGGCCTCCCTCAGGGTTTAGTGCTTGACCCTCGTTTGTTGAGAGCGTATAATATGCCACTGGGTTCAATACTTGGCAATCATTCAGTGGGATATCAATTTCATGCGGATGATACTCAAACTCATACTTTGTTTGACAGATTGTCATCTGTCCAGCTGTTGTCCACTGCATTTGAGGAGAGTCAGTCTAGAACGAGCGCTAAATATAAATTCTTCCTTAATCCATTTATTCAATATACTTAAATGGCAATTAGAAATCTGAATTTCTTTTCTATAGAAATCTGAATTTCTTTTATTGGTCACTCCACAACAACTGCAGACATTTCAATGACATAGTGCCAAAGGACCGAGTGACTTTATTGTAGGCCTACGTGTTGTTTTCAATTCTACTAAGTTGATTGGTCATGTAAATGGTAATTGTAAGACGTCAAATAGAAGAATTCGTGATATACGCAGAAGTAGTGCCCATGTCTTCAAGAATATCTCTGTCAAACGCTTTGGTTTCCAGTCACCCAGATTTTGTATTTGTATTTGTATTTGTATTTGTATTTGTATTTGAACACTTGTTATAAGTGTAACTTATAACTGTAACTGTAACCTGTAACTCACTGCTGTTGTCCACTGTCCATGAGGGAGTGCCATCTTGAATCAAGTTGAATGGCGGCTAGATATAAACTCTTTCTTTATTCATTGAAACTGAATTTTTGCTACCAGACACTCCAACACAGTCGACCATGTTCAAACAGTTTAAGTCGTCGCTGAAATTGAGTAACTCACCGATTCAATTCATAATCTAGATATTTGTTGCCATTTCCCTCACTGACGATGTCAATAGCATTTTCAAATCGTAATGCACGCATATTCATGACTTGCGCAGAATTACATGTAGTCCCTGTGTTTGCTTGGATATTATCTGGGTGACTACAACTCTTTTTTTACTCGCATCAGTATGCGTGTACAGGGTCTAAGCCAACTTTGCATAAACGAGAGGATTCCTAACTCCTTACCTAGAGTCTAAAACGATACAGAAAATATGAGAATATAACATTTGTTTTTCTTTTATTTAAGGAATCTCTTTCAGCTGAGCGCCTGCGGTCTATGAAGCACTGAACTGTAGCCAAACTGAGTCATCGACTTCAGTCGAACTCCGCCACTGACAGTATTCTGCTAGTGCTAGTGCCAGTCCCAAGTCTGAAAATGGAGGAGGACCACGTCAACAGCCTTGGCAGCCATTAGGTGCCGTTGAAAAGTGAAAACTGCTGCACTCATCGGTGCTCATTTCTCATTGTTATCGCTATTGAACGAGATCATCTCATTGTCTTGTTCTGGTCATACCTAAGCCTACAGCAATGAACTAATTATTCTGTTGCTCAACTATATTTTGTAACTTTTTGGGGTCCGATAGCGCATTGGATAACATCTGGCGTAGAGAGCGAGAGGTACCGAGTTCGAGTCCCGTAGGGCGGATATGCTTTGTAGGCTGCTATTAGCGCCGTGTATTGCAGGCTGTCTGTTCTGTTAGTAGCTAAGATTCTTCAATTGCATAACATTTAAATGTACAGCGCTTGATTAAAGAAAAGATATTATTATTATTATTATTATTATTATAAGTCGTTCGTTGCTTACTTATCAACTGTTAGTGGATTGATGGACGGTCTCTCTGTCTTGGCGGACAGAGAATGACATCTGGATGTTGACCCAATTACGGCCTGCGCCATTGCTTGATGATTTTTACTCCGGCGTTACAGAAATTGCCAATTATTATTAACTCATTTATTCATAGGTTCATTTATTGATTTCATGTAAACTAAAAAAAAACTTTAATTTACAAAGCATGCACTTTAATATTTAAATATTAATATTGAAACCTTGTGGCAACATAATTGCAATAACGATTACAGTGATGATAATGAAAATGATGATGATTATAATTTTTGTCCAGCGTTATTTTTGATCCCTCAAAAATTAAAAAAATATCCGGATAATACAAAGAATTTATGAGGTAGTCATCAATATTGATATTACTTTCAACATTGTATTTATGAGGTAGTTATAATAATTATAAACAATATTATTACTACTATATTATAAATTATTGCTATTATTATTATTATTTTAATCGAATAGTCGATTAATTAATTGTAAAAATCCGCAGCCCTAGTTAAAACAGTCACAAATTATTATTATTATTATTATTATTATTATTATTATTATTATTATTATTATTATTATTATTATTATATTTCCGATGGACTATCCTAATGAATTCTTGGAAGAAATGCTTTGTGACATACTTAATTATTATGAATTTTGTTGTATTGCACAAAGTCACAGTTGAAAATATTGAACAGCTTGTACATTTCTGTGGACATCAATAATTATTATTGTCCAGCCTCGCCGGTTGTTTGCCTTTTTCAGTATTTAGATATTATTATTATTATTATTATTATTATTATTATCATTATCATTATCATTATCATTATCATTATCATCATCATCATCATCATCATCATTATTATTATTATTATTATTATTATTATTATTATTATTATTATTATTATTATTATTATTATTATTATTATTACTATTATTCGAATATGATTATACATGATCCTATAATAATAGTAAATTTATAAATAAAGTTCTGTTAAATGTCTTGATTCCTTTTCAAAGAAGTACATCCGCCAGGTTTTGCGATGTTTCTAATTCCTGAAGAACAAAAACCAACAGACAATGGTAAGTGGTTTCAGCTGAGCTATCACAGGGCAGAGTTAATGTCGGCAACATCAAAAACACAGAACGGAAATGGTCGGATGAACTGCGGAAGTTCTTATCACATCATCCTTGGGGATGATGTGTGATGTTTTCCTTTGGGAACAATTTGAATAGTTTCTCGATCATCATCATCATTTATCATCATCATCATCATCATCATCATCATCATAATCATCATCATCATCATCATCATCATCATCATCATCATCATCATCATCATCATCATCGCCACCACTTTGAACATAATGCTACTGCTAATGCTGTTACTTCTGCTGCTGCTGTTCCTACTACTGCTACTGCTACTGCTACTGCTACTGCTACTACTGCTGCTGCTGCTGCTGCTGCTGCTACTTCTTCTACTACTTCAGCTGCTGCTGCTGTAGCTACTACTACGCAATCATATGACAATTGTCGTCATCATAATCATGAGAAAACAAAAATCAGAGCACTACAATGAAATTTCAATACAAATGCAGTGGATCGTGATGTACAATGTAACTTCATGTAATTCAATGCGATGCAATAAAATTCGACATTTACATAGTTCGTTGATGTAAATCCATCTGATCTACCAGGTCTGCTTACCTTAATCCGTGATACGCTTCAGTATCCATAGTACCCGCCGCCATTATGAGGGACGCCGTAACCAAAGCGACCGTAACCATGGCCACCGTAACCGTGTCCGTCGTAGAAACGCTGTGCGTAGCCATTTAGGTACCCAGACCCTGCATAGTACGGGTACGCGTACCCTTCGTACCCGTATCCGTAGCTGGAATACCCGTGATCCGGTTTTCCGTCGCGGTTCCGGTCGCTACGGTCATCGACGCCATCTTTGTTTTCGTCGAAAGTTCCGGCCAAAGCACCGGAAATGGCCAACGAGAGAAGAAGAACAAGAGTTGTTCCACGTCGCATTGTTTCAACTGAGATGAAGGTCGACTATGTCAAACGCCTGGCGACAATTGATCAACTCTGTAAAGTAACACGTTTATATTTATAGATAGGCCTACACATATGCATAATTAAACATAATATACTTATATACATATATACAGGCATATTATACATGCAGCTAATAAACTCTTCTTGCTGTCACTGATTAACAGTGTCAACTACAATCTACCAAACTGAGCGAAAACTTTGCTAAGTCCATAAAGTTGAAAGTGTGGTGCGTCAACAATTTATTTGCAAGCCTAAGTAAAATTTATAATAAACCTAGCAACCGTACGGCACGCGTGCACACTCACAAATGCGGCGACAGTGTGAAAACCTTGCTTAAATCTGTCAACATATTACGTCAAATACTTCAGAACAGGCTCAAAACCTCTGTTCCATGCAATACAAAACAAAGCGACGTCATAATTGCAAAGTTTGTAAAGCGCTAATAAAATGCTAAGCGCAGGGAACCAGCTTAATCCCGAGCGTTGCGTCGTTTCAGAGGCTTTGCCCAAAGGTATAAAGTGGAGGTCCAAGTCCGGTTGGAGAAGACTCGAGGGAGAAGATTAAAGAAGGAGACAACCTCAGCAATAGTCTCTAATAAACCACGATGTACACCTGAACGGTTCACGTTGTCAAAAGACTTCATGAAGCCGTTGTCTGTTATAATCTTACCTGTGCAACCCAGAACGTTCAACTGCGTCAAACGCCTCCTCGATGTCTCTGAACAGACAGCGCTGTTTATATACTGATGGGTCAGATGCTGACCGCGGCCTCCGACAATCACTGGACGTGAATATTTTGTCATGTGGCATCAAGCCAGCCATCTGTCGTCGAAACAATGCATCATTACACCGACCAACCGTACATGTCGATTGAGATACGCATACAGCATGCATGTGCGTATATCTGAGTCTGCATATATGTGTTTATATATGGGTGTATGTTTATCATTGCCTTTGGTATGTCTGTATGTCTGTATGAATGTACTATGTATTGATGCCTGTCTGTCTGTGTGCATACATGTCTGTTTGTAGTCGTATGCATATCTGTATTCATGCCTGTTTGTTTCAAATATAATAATGCATATAGCCTACATATCCACGCGCATGCATACATGCAAGGATACATCCATACATGCATGCATACAGACAAACATCTAGGCAGACAGGCAGAGCGTACTGCCAAACTGGAAGCATTCCAACACATCACCTGACTGAAGTCGAAAAAGGAAGCGCATTTGGCAGTAGAAACCAATTCATCACAGCTCATACATTCATTTGGAGATGCTCAGAACCAGTGGCATCAATTGGGTTAGTGTCACTTAGTGCGGTAACTCATGGTGTCACCACCCATGGACCTCCTCCCTTACCAGAACATGGAAAATCCTTAGTTATGTTTTGCACTAATGCGACTCGTAAATAGTAATTCCTGTATACAGCAGAATATGGCAATAAGTAGTGACATAAACAGCTAGCAGAATGAAAATTACAATGCATATTTTTATTTTATTTGTTATTTTAATCATTTACCATTAGATCAGCGTTTACTGAATTAAAAATTAAATTAGCAAATTTTAATATAATGTTTGAACTGTGTCGAGTAATGGAGGATGTCTGCAGCTTATACAGACCACATTATAAAAAATAATGCTGGAAGAATGCAGACAATTATAGAGCCTAATAACTATACGTGCTAATTGTAAAATTTTACATACCGAGGAAAAATAATTAAAACTTTGTAATGTAGTCATAACGTAAAAAAATCACGTTAGCACTAAAACTTAAATTTATGGTAATATACCCATTAATGAAATAGCCTAATACAAAAAACAGGAACAAATAGATAAGAATTTCAACACTTAGTCAACACCAGGCCAAATCAGAATTTTCATTCCCTGGCTTTCAAAGCTGCGAACTTATGAATTACTTCATCGCAATCAATGCCTTTCGCCAACTCACGTTCAACTTATAGCCTAATAGCTCAAGATCGGAAAGCCTTGACTGCCCCACGGTAGATCGCAAATTGTTCTTTAAAAGTTTCACTTTTGAAAAGCCTCTCTCACATAAAGCCGCAGACACACAGATCGTCAGAAAGAATTTAAGAATAGTGAAAGGTTTTGAATAGATTCTATAAAGTCCAATTCAGCTATGAATGTCAAAGCGTCTAGGGCCTAAAATTGTCCAATCTTTGGCTTCTTCCAGATTAATCTCAACTGCTTTCAGATGCCTTCTCAACCTTGGTATTTAGGCCTACATTAAAAGTGCACTCTCAGACACTTCTTCATAGAAAGTGGTCAATTTTGGAGCAGACGCCTTTAACCCCTTCGCTGCGGATGACGAGTATGTCTCGTCATGGATATCCTATGCCATGGCATACGCGATTTACGAGTGAGTTTCGTCAATAAATATATTGAAGTAGGCGGCAATCCGCACGTTAGACCTAATCGTTGCCACACAGCAGAATGTAAGATATAATATAATTCTTCACTTTTATATGTAAGACCTAGAGGCCAGAACAGGCCAAGTTCAAGGTCAATCATGACGTAATTTATTACACATGTAGATGGGATAAAGTAGGCTTACTTGTATTTTCGTGAAGTCAGTGAAGTCATTCAGTTTTCGGAAAAATCAGTGAATGAACATAATTATAAAGACATTTATTATAGAGAAATTTATTTGTGTTGATAAAGATATCAACATATAAATGCGAGCCGACCACTTATTGAAGACCTCAACGAAAAAATTCGTAAATTCTACACACCTGATCACACCTGATCAAAACATAACTCTTCTTCAGCGGCATAACTCTTCTTCACTATTCACTTGAAAAGCTACTTCTTTGTTGTTTCTTGATCTGATCTGGATATCAGAATTAAATCGATCAATGCATTGATGCATCGTCCTCATGCCTGGATTTAGGCATGTGCACTAGGTGCCAGTGCACCGGGGCCTCCACCACAAAGGGGCCTCCACCACAAATGCAAGAATTTTGTTACTTGTGCTTCATAATTGATTATGAAATATTTCAGCAAACTAAGAAACAGTTAAAACTTAAAAGGTCCGAAGTTAGTTTCAGTTATGATCCAGGAGGAGAAATTTTTCTTAGAAAACTCTTGTTACTACCCTCGAAAATTTTTGAACAACACTTGCTACCCCCCCTCCCCCCCGGTCGTCAACTTGGTGTGCGGCGTGCTAAGGGGCCTCCACCACAGCGGCACTGGGGCCTCCACCTAAGTAAATACGGCCCTGATCGTCCTCTAATTTTCTTCCTGCATGCTTGTAGCACGTGCAGACGAAAGTTACGAAACCACATGATTTGAAGCGTTATTGTAATTGGTTTATTATGACTGCACTGATCGGCGCGCATTAGAGGGTTACAAAGTAAATTAACACCGAGTTTCAGCTTTAGCCTTTAGGTAAATTGATACATTACATGTAAGCTGGGCTTGCGAGAAATATTTTAGCTGTTATATTTTACAGTTAATTTAAAATAATAAATTTCTACTCAAACTCTGCTCAAAGTTGTTAGACTGTAATTTTGTAATTTTGGTGTTACCCTGTGAGGCGCGAACCCCCGCACCCTCCCCATAGTGACGCCACTGGGCCCAACCACTGAAAAGGCACGATGTCGGGTCTTTGAAGTGCGCGAAAAGGGAGCAGAACAAAGATTGACGCGGCAATCTATTCACTTGTGAGAAGTAAATAATAGGCATTGCCAACGGTAAACTCTTCGAACAGACACTTGTTGCCAGATCACCTAAGAATTGTTTATCATCAGAGAAGCATTTTGGTCTTTCGTCAACCTTGCCCTTTACTATGACTACAAACAATTAAATTTTACGAGAGCGAATGTCAAATATTCAGGCGCAGCACAAGTAGGTGTTGCCGCAATGATGCACAAAAGTTTTTTCTAAAAAAAGACGCCAATGAATTTACATCTAGCTCATTGACTCAACCACAGGACTACGTTTCTGCGTAGGCCTATTATGTTTCTTGTAAAATCAGTAAACCGTTTCATAAGTTGAAAGTTCTTAGAAAGTAAACGTTTTTAATTATAAGAGTATCGTTCAATAAAGCAAATACTGTCGAATAAAAGGAACTCCTCAAATTCATCTCCGTAAACGACCGCAATGGGCGCCATTTCAGGAAAACCAGAGCGAAACGATAACGAAAGTAATCGTAAACGCCAGAATCCTGATTCACGATTATCTTCACATCGCAGAAAAGGTAAGTGGAAAGAAATAACTTTATTGCTGACACTAAAGCAGAAAAGCATAGGCGATGCAACAATTAATAATGTTCGTTTTGAAAGCAATGCAAAGTTTGCGTATAAATAGCTCAAAAATAATTATTGACTCTGTTTGTGCGCCAACCGATAGACATAGGCCTAGAGCAGGGGTGGGCAAACTACGGCCCGCGGGCCAGATCCGGCCCGCCAACACTTTTTATCCGGCCCGCCAACACATTTTAGCCGGTCCACACAATTTTTCAGAAAAGTAAAAAGTCTTAAAATTCAGACCCCAAGAAGAATTCCTGGTGCTGCTTTCTTACTTGCTATTCCGGTTTGTATTATTCGCATCCACTTAGGCCTACGTCTGGAGTTCTGGGGCAACTAGATCGATGTTCTGCGCACCGCTCATTGTTCGAATTCCCAAATTCGCCTCTGTCTCTGCCTACATGCGCGATGTGTTGCACTGGCTGTCTGTGACCCAACGGATCTCATAACGAGTTGCTGCTTTGGTTTCACGCTGCATCCTTGGCTGTGCTCCATCTTACCTGAGCGACCTCTGCCGCCCAGTGTCCGACGTTGTAGCACGTCGGGCGCTTCGCTCCGCGACGGCGGGGCAACTCCTAGTTCCACGGCCTCGTTTGGCTGCTATGCAGCGCCGAGCTTTCTCGGTTTCAGGCCCCTCCATCTGGAATGACCTACCATCGGAACTGCGTTTGCTACCGATGACCAATCAAACTGGGTTTTATAAATCACTCAAGTCTTTTTTATTTAGCCATGGCTGGGCTGGGAACGCCCTGAGTAGGTTTGTTGAAGGGGTGTTAATAAATGCCCAGACTGAATGAATGCAACCAGTGCAATCACTCTGGATTAAGGGAAAATTGTTATGTATGTTCACAGCTGCATACATCTCATAAGTTACAGCCAAAGTATAATTAAATTTAATTCAGTAAACTTTTTTCATTTTAATAGTTATTAAAAGTTTAAAATTTGTTACCTGGCCCTCCGAATGTTTTGGGAATTTAACGTGGCCCAATGTGCCAAAAGTTTGCCCACCCCTGGCCTAGAGCTACACAGAATGACTTTTTTTAAGACGGTGGAAACAATTATACTCGGAAGCATAATGACGCCAAAGAACGCAAAACAACGTCGATGACGGTTGGTAGGCCTACTTCAGTGAGTGACGTGGGATTCCAGGCAATCTGGAGAAATTTTAGACCCTACCAGCATTTATTGATCAGAGATTGGAAGATCAAACGGATACTGGTTTTTCGTATACTGTGTCCGACGGTCCGTATTTGCACCTCTTGCATCTAATGGTTTCTAAATGGGCAAAGAGAAAAGCAGGGCTGCCGACAGAAAATCCGGGCCCCTAGGCAGAGCAGTCACGGGCCCCTAACAATCCTTAGACTTTATAAGAACATTTTTTTTAAACAAACTGAAATAATAATAGTGCGGGTACAACCCTACAAAATTATATATATATATATGCAACTATTGTAGTTAAGTGTCGATAATATTATATTTAAACTTTGTATAACTGATTATAATATTTTCCATAAGTTGATTGCCGGGCCCCTAAAAGTCGCCGGGCCCCTGGGTTTTTGTCCCCTCTGCCCCCCTCTCGGCGGGCCTGGAGATAAGGAAGCCTTCCAGTGACCTTCCAATAATTATGATGATGGCGCCTATGATTAATTGGATGGCGACGTAATTTTTAAAGTATCCATATCTATTGATTTGATAGAAACTTCGTTCTGCAGCCAATAAACTTATTTCTGCCAGCACTCATCTTGCAACAAGTCTCATATCTCTGCCTCCTTAATACTATTTTCTGCAAATTTCGACACCCTTGATCAGTGATCACAGCATCTTAGTCCAAAGACTGTCTATCTGGTGCTTTAGCTGACACTGCTCTCCTCTGGATTAGATCCTATATCTCTATCCTCGCTCTTTCTCCGTTAAAACATCGGAAACCTTATCCCAATCATGTCTCCTCACCTGTGGTGTTCCGCAAGATTCTGTTCTTGGGCCCCTATTGTTCATCTTCTGCACAACTCCACTCAGCTCAATCATCAAAGCATCCTCAGTTTACCATCACCCATTCGGTGACGACACCCAATTATTCGTTTTTAATTCTCACCAAAGCAGCTTCTCGTACTCCAAAGATCATCTTCTCCACGTGGTTACCCAAATTTCCTCCTGGACGACAGCAAAGTTCTGTACCTGAACCCTGTAAAACTTTATTCATACTAAGTGGCCTGCATTAGCAACTAAAGAAAATTCCAGATCCCTCTGTTCCCTCAACCTTGACTCTGTATCATTAGAAAAAAATCTATCCGCAACCTAAGTGTTTTTATACCCGAATCTTAGCTTTTCCGATCACTTCACCCGTCTTTCCAGCTCTTGCTTTATGCATATCCGTGACCTTCGCAGAATCCGCCCTATGCTCGACGTCTAAACTGCATCTACAATCGCTGCATCTATAGTTCACGCTAAATTGGACTACTTCAATTCCCTCTTCCTGAACTTAGACATCACCCAAATAAACCGCCTCCAAACTATTCAGAATGCTCTCGCCCGTTCCGTCACCAAAGCCCCCAAACATCACCGCAGAACTCCTTTCCACACACCATCCACTGGCTCAAGATACCTGAACGAATAGAATATAAAGTCCTATGCTCACCTACAACACACTTCAGTCTTCCCAGCCCTTTTACCTCCGCCAGTACTGTTGTTGACGGTTCAACCTCTTCGTTCAACCCGTTCCTCCTCCACCCTAACCCTGCTCCGCCCTTCCGTCACCTCATTACGAAAATTTGCAAATCGCTCCATAGTCATAGCTGTTCCGCCTCTTTGGAACAAACTTCACCCTGCCTGACTCTGGATCTTGAGTCCTGCATATCGATTTTGTTTTAAATAAGCGTCTGTGAATTAGATAGTAGCGGCGACTTCACATTTTTATTCGCTGTAGAAGTTATAGGTTACGAATAATATTATGTCTACGAGAATTTGCTATGATAGGTTCTGTACTAAATGTTTTATGATGAACTGTTCTAAACTGGGTCAAAGCTGAGCCAACTGGGGCACATCAGGCCGACCCTTGCATAAGATGACAACTGTTTCGCTTCATAGATATCTACTTAGGAAGCATCTTTTCAGCGCACTTTAAGAGGAGCAATATGTATGAGTTAGATTTCTTATTTCTACATTTTATCTATTTAGCTGATTGAAGATAGATTTGCATTTCGCGTCTGTTTGCGGACTGATATTTTCTATACGAATTTTAATTTTTTCGGCTGATTTGTTTGAAAAATTAAGGAACAGTTCTATATGAGTTCTCACGATTTTTTGTAGTTCGTTCTCAGCCGTGCGTTTTCTACATGTATAAGGTTCCGGAACTGAACAAATCTGAGGAACGATGTATCGATAGACGGTGGACCATTATGAGCATTTTTGTGCTAATTATTTTATTTTAGTATTATGTCAATATCAATCAACACTGAAAACACTTAAAGTAAATTAAAGTAACAAAATAATTTTTTTTATTAAAAATTTAAATTAACTAAATTATTTTTTAATAGCTGAAAAAAGGTCCCGGAATACCGCTCCGGAGCGTTCCGTCTGAAAAAAGCACTGGTTGTCAGTAGATAAAGTAGTTTGGTAACTTGTTTAATATCCGTGTAAACGGGAAAATAATGCGATGTCGCTTTTTCAAAAAGTTGGTCTTTTGAAACGAATGATGTAACAAAATAGATGTTTGAAAACCAGAGAAATATAGAGCACATTAATTTTAAAGATGAAAATATTTTTATTTAAAAGAAGTGCATCAAAGACTGCTGAACGAAACGATTGAACAGAATGAAGCTCCGACTAATACAACGGTAAGAATGTGTATTAATTTATCTAGAACAAGTCGTAACAAGGTTAACAACATCATCTCTTTGGTGATCCTAATGGTGCTTCGTGCTTTATAGTAACAGCGCTGTGGAAGTCATTTCTAATGGAATAGGCCTACTGTTCTAGAACAGGGGTCTCCAAAGTACGACCCGCGGGCAACATTCGGCCCGCTAAGGCCTTTAATCTGGCCCGCGGAACTCTCCTTGAAGAAACAAACTAAATTGGGAAAATTAAAAATTGTAACGCCGCTGTAGACCTACTCTGACATGCATATTGCCAAAATCCATGTCGCTGTTTGAAAGGCACTGTGCCTGATATGTAATGACACCATTGCAGTGCTTAAAAAGTACAATAAGTATTCGGAGACATTATGAATCCAAGCATTCATTGCATTACTCACAATTCACTGGACAGCTGCGCACAGAGAAATTTTTTTCTTCGGAGTTTTAGCCAGTGGAGCTTTAGAAAGTCAGCAATGTGGCCCCCGCTGGAAAACTGTGGAGACCCCTGTTCTAGAAGGATGGTCCAATGCACGCGAAAGAAAAATGGCTTACATCATTGTACAGGAGCAAGAACCATCAAGACTCCTGGTGCAGCTGAATGCAATAAACAGTGATTAGTCGGGCAGAAGAAGCGATTTAATAATACTTAGCTGAGGATATTATGTATAAATTACCTATTCCTGTTATTGTCTTTTGGGAAATATATCTGTAATCACTCTATACAACGTAAAGCACGTGCGCTTTTCAGTGCAAATAAAAAATACTTAGGCCTATAGCCTACTTAGACTAGTTACATTCAGCACCTTGTGATTATTTGCTGGAATCTATGCTTTAACCGTTCACTTCTTCTCTCACTGATCTGGGAACTGATTTGTCGTTGGCGTTGTTGACGGGGTTCGTTTGCTCATTGGCCATTTTGACGGAGCTATTTTGTCAGTTGGCGATTTTGACGAGGCTGTTCTGACGGGGCTATTTTGACGGGGTGCCCATGAGAAACCTATAAGATGGAAGCGTAGAACTTTCAATTAGCACCAAACAAAGCCAGAGATTTAAGTAATTCAAACACCGACAGATAGGCCTATATACTTCAGCGCAGAGATTACTCAATGCAGGAGTTGCAAACGTTTGTACAAGTATGCGATAGGTCTATATTGCACTCTGTCAACGAAGGTAAATATTGTAAATTGCTTTGTTACAATAGTCTTTTGAACTGTTGAAATCTATGCTAAGCTATTCTATACGGTATCCTTGATAAAATTCTGCATTAACTAATCATAACATTCAATATTATTATAGTCCTCCAGCGTTAACGTTGCATCCGTTTTGCTTTTTCAGTTGTACGATCTTCCACTGGAGATGTTGGACTTTATCTTACAAAAGTCCTATCTGCATGGGATATTGAATTCATTAACAAAGCAAACAAACGAAGAAGTTATCAGATGTATGATATCAGTCGACGTTTGCTTCAATCGAAGAATTACCAGACAACGGTTCAAGAAGGCAATCTGGCGTTACCTGAAAGGTTAGATGCCTTTTAAGCATTGCTGTCCATTGTCCAACTTATTTATCTCGACCACACGTGATAACATTGATCAAATATTCGAATATGTCTCAAAACTTTCATTGTCATCACCAATTATAGTTAGCTTAGTTATCCAGCCACTTGCTTTTTATGTATTTGCAAAAACGTTCCGCCATTAATAGTCTAAAGTCATTAAAGCAAAACATTCCTCATTAACCGAGCAATTATAGGAGTCATCACTGCTAGTTTCTCACAAAGAATATAATTATGCCCTACCGAATGAGTACCATAAAGTGTTGCTCGGTTGACACCGTAGTCAGAATTTCTGAACCAAATTATATCAACGATGACCAACGACGATGTGCGACGATATCTGTGGTACACGACGACTATACCCTCCAGCAATCCATCGTAGATAGTAGAAAATGGACATCCTGAAATCTACTGATAAGGACATGCATGTTTTCAATGCCAGTAGAAAGACAAAAACTGCTCAGTTTGCCAGGCGACCAGAAGTAGGAGGTAGACAAGCTGCCATTTGGGGCGAGAAAGAGGCCAGTGTTGGGCGGAGGGAAGGATAGACCTGGATGGGAATTATTGAACAGTTGAGACTTTCCCGTGAAAAGCCCGAGCATAGCTCGACTATTCAGCAATTGTTGCTTGTTAAAACGGAAGAACTGCAACAGTTCCTTGTCACCCGAGCGAAAAAGCAACAAGGCTTAGTTAATGCACCAACTTTTGATAAGCTTCATTGCACAATTTCACACATTATTGTAATTTAAATTCAAATAAAAGTAATTTAAGCAACCTAGGAATATGAGAATATTTATTTCTGAGCAAATTTGTAGCATCCTGGTAAGTACTTTCTGTCCTCATGCGATGCAAACGAGAAGGTGATTTAAATGTCATTCCTTTTCCAATTTTCACGGATTTTATACTGGATTTTGTATGTGAAGCATTTGAAGTACTTGGCAGGCTCATATTTGTGGGGTTTTCTTATGGCTCCAGCCAGAGAGCTTTGAATCATTTGTAGTCGAGCAGATCTGCCGTAATGCTAGAAATGAGAATTAAGTAGCAATATTCAAGTCGCTAGAAATCAAAGCAGTGAAACCTCGTGTTGTTGTTAATTAATGTCAATTAACGATAATCGTTTTTAGTGTAATTATCAAGAGATCAAGGTTTCATCCGATCAATCGCTTCATCATGCATTGTCGTTTCCACGGCATGTAGCCAGCCGTCTCTATTCTGGGCTTATGTGAAGGTAGTGGGCCACCCCAAATTCTCGAGCACAGGTCGGCTAACTTCGGCTTCCGCCGTTCTTGTCCATGTGTGGCGAGAGCGTCCAACAGGTCTCTGCCAAAATCTCAAAGGACCGGGATCTTCATTGCAATGTATATGCAATGTATAGGCCCTATGTGGGGCGCGGTGGTGTAGGGGTATGTTCGGTGCCTTGTAGCCCGAGGGTTGCGGGTTCGAATCCACCTCAAGCCGTCGCGTAGGGACCCTGGGCAAGTCCTTCACTCGCAATTGCTCATGGGCTTCGGCGTGAAACTCAGATTCAGTGTCCGCGCTGTAGTCGGGAGCGCCTCTGAGTAGAAATCTTGAAGGGGCGCTATAACAAGTGCTCATACATACATACATACATATGCAAATAGCTCGCATTGTGTATCGACCCATTGTATCATGTTAGTGGGGTAGAAAAGATAATTCAGAAACACGTTTGATAATTAAACTGCGAAAATGGTTGGTTACATACTCTGCATTCGCATCCTTTGATTCTCAGTGCGTGAACAATGGATAAGGTATTTGTATTTAGGGAGTCAGACATCGTGGCTTGAATGTTTTGCTTTCCAGTTGAATCAGTTTCTATTCTGTTTTCTATTATGTTTTCTATTATGTTTTCTATTCTGTTTTCTATTCTGTTTTCTATTCTGTTTTCTATTCTGTCAGCAAAGGTTTCTATTCACTTCGAACAAAAATGTTTTACCGATGACGATATGTTGTGATTTTACAAAGTTGTTATGCCATTCAAAACTAGTTTGTGTCCTTTTAGATTTCTATGGAAAAACCAAGAAAAGATCCGCAATCCTTAAAAACAACAGAAATTATCTGTTAGAAAATATTCAACCAAATGACGAGTTAATCGCTTCACTGTTGTCTCTCAACTGCATAACGGAAGAACAAAGTCACGTGATTAAACGACAACGAATAAACCGAGATAAGAACATCGAACTTTTGTACGTCATGGAAACTTTTGACGAATTGAAGTTTTCAAGATTCGTCAAATGTCTTCGACAAACCAACCAGAAGACAGTGACAAGGATCATGGAAAACGGAGGAGGTTTAATATAAAAAAAACTTTATCTAAATGCTTTTAATTATTTGTTTTATAATAATAATAATAATAATAATAATAATAATAATAATAATAATAATAATAAAATAATAATAATAATAATAATAATAATAATAATAATAATAATAATAATAATAATAATAATAATAATAATAATAATATTAATAATAATAATAATAATAATAATAATAATAATAATAATAATAATAATAATAATAATAATAATAATAATAATAATAATAATAATAATAATAATAATAATAATAATAATAATAATAGTAATAGTAATAGTAATAGTAATAGTAATAGTAATAGTAATAATCATAATAATAATAATAATAATAATAATAATAATAATAATAATAATAATAATAATAATAATAATAATAATAACATAAATACATTTATATCGAGGTCGTTATGAGACCTTAAACAATAATTTCTAGCCTATAGCCTAAATCATCTATGCCCTGTCGTGTCATGAAGTACCGGTAGCTATTGCATTTTGATTATCACAGCTTCAGTACAAGTGGTGAAAACTTGTGGAAAGCTTCATATAAAAAGGTCACAATACTATGTGACAATAGTGTACATGTACTTTCAGGGCATACATAAATTCTGAAGGAAAGTTATATAAACATTCTGACACTTGGTTACGCCCACTCTGAAAACAGTAATTTCCCATGAAAAGCCCTAGTAGAGATTGAAGCAAAAAAACTAAATATCGACTGATATCTTGTGTTTAGATGCATCTCCACGCCTTTAAATAATTTCAGTAACAACTAAATAATTCTTAGTTTATTATGCTAAACTTGAAACTGGTCATCGGCCTACTGCACTTGGTAGTATAGCATGGAGTTCTTTCGCTGACTTGTGCTTTCCACTTGCACTTTCTTGTGCCAAGAGAAAACAAGTCATCTAAATTGTCCGCTGTTTATTCCAAACATCCAAATGAACAATTGAGGTTGGTGAATTTTTGCACAAACAGTATTCATTATTTAATTTACTGTCTCTGGCTTTGCTGCTCCCAAATCCTTATCAAAACGCTGACGGTTCAAATTGATCTATCCGGGATTTTGCGTTTTACACTTTTTTTAAATAAATTGGCGCGTTATAATTACCTTAGCAATGATGACTTTTTGGCAAACCATGATAGTGCTCTTCATGAAAATATTATCTAGCTACGAATTTCTCTTAAATTAGACCAAACGCCGGATTGGTCACATTTTTACAACCTAACCAATATTTTTGGTTCAACCGCAGCTATTTCAAACTACGTCTGAGGAAGTAGTTTGACTTTTGAAATGCGCCGTTTTTGGCTTCTAGGTGCAATAAAAATCAAAGTGCAAACTCGTGGTGAAAGGTGTACAGCATCAATGAATACACAGCTACTTCATCAAAAAATTGAAGATCTTAGAACCAGAACAAAACCAATGTCACTTCAAACTTATGAACTGATCAGTCAACTAAGGAAGGAAGGCTTAGAAATCCTGAATTCTCAATTGGACAGACAGACTTTGTTCGTTTGGATCTGGTGTCGTTCACAAACAGCAATTGAAAATATTCAGACGTTGTACGATTCGAATCAGCTGAGAGATGTATTCTTTGAAAATATTCAACCATCTACATCAAAAGTGATCAGCATTGAAAGGAATCAATTCAAGAAAACCGTTAGTAAGTACTTATGAGAAAACTTGAAACATGTAACCAACATTTAGAGCTTAGATTAATTAAATGACTAAGGTAGCGCTGGTTAACAAAATCAGCAGTCAAGAAAACGAAGTTCATTTATAATGTGTGTATAGAATGAGACTGGACAAATGTTTGTTATATTATAGTTCAGCTACTTAAATTGTATTTATGTATAATTCTACATGTAGGGCCTACTTGGAGTGAAATCAAGAAATTGGACGCTACCATAAGGTGGGATTGAATAATAATAAAAATAATAATGCATCAGCAAATAAATCAATATTTGAAAACAAACTAAATATTAGCATAATGCAAATATGAATATAACAAGTTATTTGTTTATTAGTTATTATTTTGCTTTTATTTTAGTCGTGTGTCCGTTTTCCATCACCTTCTCTCAGAGAATCGAGATAGGCCTACGAGAAAATGAATATGTGTATAGAGTGACTAAGCTGCGAAATGAAATCTACGTCCTCCTTCAACCATATTCTTGGTCTTCTCCTCATCCGGTCAGATTAGGCCAAATTCATGTCTTTGATGATCAAAGTCCATTTCATTCGCAAAAGGTAATCCATTTAACTCAGCTTAGAATGCCTGTTCACGTTGCATCTAGTGAAAAGGAAAATTGTCTCTACGTCTCTGACTATAGACAGCGATGCGTCTGGAAGATTATAAATGAAACAGATGACCAACACAAAATCATCACATGGCTGAACACTGGTCAGATATTGTCTTTGTCAGTGTCCAGTGAAGGTCATTTATTGGTGGTCAGTGATTCATCTCCCATTCTGAGGATCTACGGATCAGACGCAGAACTTATTCGATCCATTCAGTTACCAAAAGACATTAAAAACCCTCGCAATGCAGTGGAAACATCCATCGGGAATTTCATCATCCTTCATAGTTGGACACAACAGAAGGGAGAGAGTGGGTCAAGTGGGACGGAGAGTTTAATAAAGTGGGGCATATGTGAATTGACCAGAGATGGACAGATGGTCATCCGTAGTTTTATTCCGTCAAATGAAACGCAGCAATTGAAGAATTCTGTATATTTCTCACTCGATTCAGACGATCGAGTGTTTATGGCTGACACAGAGAATGGAAGAGTGATTCTCTTGGATTCCAATCTTAGATGGAATCAAATTCTCTTTCCAACAAATGAAGAAGAGGAAAAGTCGATCTGCAAGCCATATGGATTGTGTTATGACGAAGAAAAGCAACAACTGATCGTCGGAGGAGATCGAGTTAATGTTTACACTTTAAGTCGGAAATAAGCTTACTTTTCATCCATCGTACGTGACAAACAAATACTCCTTCCAAACTAGGCTACTAATTCCATTAATAAGTATTAAATAATGTATAATAATATTTCACGGATATAAGAATAAATATCCAAAATGAAACAATTTATTTTTCATATTTTAAAATTTTTGCCAATCCTCCACATTCAAGAAATCATAGGCCTACAACATAATGCGTCCTTCTGATCTTCGCGCCAGAGTGTTACCATTCAACCATCACTGGTCCATGGTCAGATTTAGAATTTTTTTAATTCTACACGTTGGAGAAATGACAGACATGTAGTCTGCATACGGCGCCATTTCGATTAGTAAGAAGATCGCAACTGCCAATGTTGCTGCATTCGCAATGGATCTGAGTTAACTGGTTGGATAATCGGGTCTAGGACATTCCACCCGGACATTTCTCCACACCCGGACTTTTTCCCCGAAGTTGGACTGATGAAAATAAATCTTTACTTTAATAGAGTATCTGGATTGATTACAGACAAATTATTCTTTTCCATAAAATAGAAGCTGGATTAATGAAGGAAGGTCTTTGCTTCAATAGAAGTTGAATTTATGAAAGAAATTCTTTGCTTTAATAGAAATTGGATTGATGAAAGGTCTTTGCTTCAATATTAATGACAGTTGTCATGGACAATGGTAGACTTACCTACCTACTGTTCGGGGGTGAAGTCCGGGGGAAATGTTCGGAAGGGAATGTCTGGATACCGAATCAGATGGCTTTGCATATAACTAAGAGTGCCGAAAAGGAGTCAAATCAATTAAATAATTATAGATGTCATCCGACTCATAGGCTATGCATTTGTACACACCGGAAACATTTGCCGCTCTGAAGAAGCACTCTCCTCTCAGAAGAACACAATGTGATACAGACAAGGTCTAACTGTCTTGTTTCAATCAATATCTTCCTAGCGTTAGGCCTACACTTATGCGAAGAACTAGTCGCTGGTGCTAGGAATTCTCTTTCTCGGCTGGAGACCGCGACAGAATTAGGCCTACTCCAACAGCAGCTGAAGAACCTCACGGTCTTCAGAGTGGATTATAACGTCGGCCAACATCTCTATGACCCTATAAATGCGCTTGTGAATGGAGTTCTACCAGCGGAAGTTAATCAAGTGAAGAACAGGACAAACCTAGTAGCTCTGAGCAAGAAAGGCGGCGAAGTGTCAGAATTCGTACGTGGTGGCTATAGGCTGTTTCATCGGCTTCGTGGGGTAGGCTATTCTGACAGGCGCTAAGAAAGCCGTTTATGGGTAGGCGATCAAAATACCTGAAGGCAGCGTTCTGTCTGTATAAGCCATCCGTCTACTGCTGCTGAATCTCTCCAAGTCACACGTTCAATGGCAGGAACAAAGCAAGGCAGGACTTTGGGGCCTTAAGAGTTCTCCCGGCCCTACAACCGGTTCCGATAAAGGCGAGCTTAGATCTGCCTATGATGTGTCGTCTTGTCACCGATATGTTCGGTATACAGGCCGAACCTTGGGATATGGCCGATGAGGTACACGGTCGTGCCCAGGAACCGCTCCGAGCACCCTAACCGCCCAGCCGGGAGGCCAGCGTAGAGTGCACAGCAATTATAATCAAGGCGCGTGACGCCTGGTTTTGGTGCACCATCGGTTGACGCTGTAAGCATTATTCCCAACGTTAGAGAAATTGTGAATTATTCAACTTATTTATTCGTATGTTATTCATTTAATGACTCGAAGTAAACTAATAAAACTCTAATTCACAGAGAATGCACTATTATATTGAAACATTGTGATCATATAATAAAAACAATAACAGTTATGATGATGATAATGGTGACGATTTTAGGCCCCATGATGTTTTGTCACGAGCTACGATCCTTCATAAAAAAACATAATTATCCGTTGAGTAAAAATATTTTGAGGTGCTTAATTATCATTATTTTTATTATTCGCAGAGTTATTTTTTAAGGGTATGCCCTATTGTTATTATTAATAATTTTTATTACTTGATTAGTAATATTAAAATATTATTAATTTCTAAATTATTGTTATTATTAATAATATTACTATAATTCCTAATACCATAACTATTATCATTATTATTACTTAAATATAATTATTCATAATCCTGAATAGTGAATTTATAAACAGAGTTCATTGAAATGCTTTGATTTTCTCTTCAAAGAATATAATGTCTTTAGTTTCTCCAATGTTTATAAATCCTGAAGAAAAACAAAACAAAGGTGAGTGAGTTTAGGATCGAAATCACAGGGCAGAGTTAAGGTCGGCAACATCAGAAAGACAGAACAGAATTTCTTATCAAATCATCCAAGAGTAGTTCTTCGCATCCTTGTGGAACAATAATTATGAAGAGTTTCCCATTCATCATCATCATCATCATCATCATCATCATCATCATCATCATCATCATCATCATCATCATCATCATCATCATCATCATCATCATCATCATCATCATCATCATCAACCCAATAAAATTTGATATTTATTTAGCGCCTTCACCTAGATTCATCCGATCAACCAGACCTGCTTACCTTATTCTGCGATATGTTTCAGTATCCATAGAAACCACCGTCATAATGAGGGACGCCGTAACCAAAGCGACCGTAACCATGGCCAACGTAACCGTGTCCGTCGTAGAAACGCTGTGCGTAGCCATTTAGGTATCCGGACCTTGCGTAGTACGGGTACGCGTACCCATCGTACCCGTGTCCATTGCTGGAATACCCGTGGTCCGGTTTTCCGTCGCGGTTCCGGTCGCTACGGTCATCGACGCCATCTTTGTTTTCGTCGAAAGTTCCGGCCAGAGCACCGGAAATGGCCAACGAGAGAAGAAGAACAAGAGTTGTTTCACGTCTCATTGTTTCAACTGAGATGAAGGTCGACTATGTCAAAGCCTTGCGACAATTGATCAACTCTGTAAAGTAACACGTTTATTTTTATGAATAAATATATCGCATAATAGAACAAGATGACACAGATAAGCACATAATATGCATACATGCATACACGCATACGCCCATGCGGATAGTGAACTATTCTTGCTGTCACTGGTGAACAGTGTCAATTACAGTCTACAAAGCTTAACGGACGACTCTAAGAAGCTTTGCGAAGTCTACGCATAAGGCTGAAGGGTGAGGTGCGTCAAAATTTACTCGGAAACCTAAGTCAATTATAAACCAAGCTACTGATGTGCAGCATGCACACACAGACACACGCAAATCCGAACTGGCGACAGCGTTAAAAACCTTGCCTAACTCTTTTAACATATTCTGTCAAATACTTCAGAACAGGCTCAACACTTCTTATTATACAATGCAATGCAAAGCGTCATCGTAATCGTAATTTCTAAATTTCTAAATCATTACTTAAGAGATAAGCGCAGGGCACCGGCTTATTCACGAGCGTTGTGTAGTTTCAGAGGGGCTGTATAAAGATACCACGTGCAGTTCTAAGTCTGGTTGGAAAAGATTAGAGAGAGAAGGCAAAAGAAGGAGGCAAGTCAGGCAACATCATCTATTGTCTCCAATAAACCACGATGTAAACCTGAGCGGTCGACGCTGTCAAAGAAGACCTTCTAGACCTAGGTACAACCTGGTACATGTATATAAGAATCCTACCTGTGCAACCCAGAACGCTCAACTGCATCAAACGCCTCTTCGATGTCTCTAAACACAGAACGCTATATATACTGAAGGGTCAGATGCTGACCTCGGCCTCGGACAATCACTGGACGTGGATCTTTGTCAGGTGGCATCAAGCCAGCCATCTGTCGTCGAAACAATGCATCATTACACCGACCTAGGGTACCGACGATTGAGATAAACATGTGTAGCGTGGGTGGTTCGCCCGATGATCGGGGTTTTCGACCAACAGAAGAAGCGACACTTGGTTGACGTTGAGTTGTTTATTCACAGCACAACGAGCACATCTTCCAGCAGCGACACCGACCGACCGAGCTGAGCGAGCTTAGCTTACAGTAAAACTCTACACTTAAGTAGCCTTTCGGTCGGCGTCGCTCTGGCTACATATCTTCACGTGCAGGCTAAACCACAGGCACGATTCCCCTACCTGTGCTGCGCACGATAGTGCATTCCTGCACGCCCACGCATGTGCCTTCTCTCATTACTCTCTGGCTCTATCTGTCTGACTGTCCGTGTCTGTCTGTCTGACCGTTTGTCCGACCGTATCCCTCTCGCTCTTTATCTCTGTCTGTCCTTCTCTCTGCCTCTGTCTGTGTCTGCATGTCAATGTGTCTGTCTGGCTGTCTCTGTGTCTTTCTGTATACTAAGCTGTCGGTCTGGCTGTCTCTGTGTCTTCCATTTATTCCTCTATCAAATTCCTGTGTGTGAATCATGCACACCCCTACACATGTATGCATTTGTCAGCATGCGCTTATATATACTTGGAAACCTAAGTCAATTATAAACCAATATATATGTATATATATATATATATATATATGTACGTTTGCATATGCCTGTTTGTAGGTCTATTTGTATATATGAATGTCATATGTATAGATGTCTGTCTGTTTGACTGTAGATGTCTGTTGATTTGTCGATTATATCTACTGTATCTGTCTGTATGTATGCATCTACCTACCGTGTATGTTTGTTTCAAATTTAATAACGTGCAAATACATATACCTGGGAATGCATACAGATGCATACATACTTCCATGAATACATACATGCATGCATGCATACAGACAAACGACCATACAGATAGACAGACTGTAGGTGCATTGCCAAAGTGCAGGCGTGTGCATTTCAACACGTTACTGAACTGGAATCCAAAAACTGACAACTGACAACTTTTTATTTCCATAAGCACAATGCATATAACAACCAACAACAATTATAACTTGACTATTACACATCGGTGCATTGGCTAGGGAACAGAGGAGACCCAAAACGAAGAGCATTTGGCTATAGAAACCAATGCATAACATATTTTGATTAGGAAAATCGCGCTCTAAAATACTTTTAAAATAAGCGTGTGTGAACTAAGTCATTCTTACATGCTTCGTTGGTTCAACCGCTCGTTGATGCGTTAGCTGCGATGTAACGTAGGAGGATTAAGCTAGCGGATATTAGGCCTATAGGCATACTTACGTGCATTAAGCTAACCTGTGAGGCAGTCATGGGATGATGGGAGTGAACTTACTCAGTGAAGTACTAGCGACTTCATTTTTCTTAACCTCTGGAGGGGGTATAGTATAAAGGATAGCACTCTTGCCTGAAGTGCTCACGGACCCGGTTCGATTCCCGTAACGCCCCTGAGTTTAGCTCATTCCTTCACATCGCGGGATTTATAGCAGATCCTTATGAGGATCGTAGCCGACATCTGATCGGGATGACTGCTAGCCGAATGCAGAAGTTTCAGAGGCAATCTGGTATAAGGCATTCAATTGATTTGAAAGTTATCAGGCACAGTTTAGGAACACTCAGCCAGTGTGGGTTATCGCGCAGCAGGTGACATGATCGGAGAGGTCCGTTTATGAGACGCACAGCAGAGTTGAGCACCGACTATTATCCCGACTAATTGAATGAGGAGGGAATTAAGGCGGTTTATTGGATGGATCAGCATAAGATGTAATGTATACGGCATATCTGTAAATCTGTGGCCCCGTCAGGAAGACCAGCTTATACACTGCATCGCTATATCAAATCAAGTCCACACGAACTTGTGGTCACTTTTCGGTGCCAAGTCAGAATCCGAAAGTTACGATGGGTAAGATCGGTGACAAACGCGACTTTTACAGAGAACTGCGACAGAGAGTGCCTACAAATTGTGGATATGAGGCAGCGTCATAATTATGCTCTATACGCATAGGCTACATGTCTGTGATTTCTCTATATATCTTCGTTTATTAGAACCAATCAGGCTGGCAAACCGCAGCTCAGTACATACAGTTTAAATGCATTAATATAGGAAAAGAAAAGAGGTTGAAAAGGCCTAGGCATTAGGATCACCGATTACAGGGTTAAGTTCTCGAGTTATGTTTTGATAAAGGGCTCTAGGTATAAAGTTTTTATCATCTTTTGTTGGCAAAAAGGCGCGGCCTTAGGCTGTAATGGCGTTTGAATGTTGGTGGAAATAGTCTGCGCAGGACGTGGGCCTCATTCCATATAACCGCCGACAACAGCCGATCATCGGCCGTCCTTGCCATCTCGTTCGCAGACGGCGAATCCATCCGGAGATAACCCATTCGCCTTGGTTTGGCGTCTCTGGCACTGCTCTACAATGGTTCCAGTCCTACTTGTCTTCCAGATCCTTTTCTGTTAAAGCCTCCAGCCACTGTTCGCAACCCCTCCCACTTTCTTGTGGTGTCCCTCAAGGCTCCGTCCTGGGTCCACTGCTCTTCATTCTGTATACCACACCATTAAGCCATCTCATAAAATCCTCCTCTGTTGACCACCATCTCTACGCAGACGACACCCAACTCTACATATCCTTCTCCCCAAGCTCTTTTTCCACCTCTATTGCCAAACTACTCAATGTGGTTAACCTAGTCTCTCAATGGATGTCGTCGAACCTCCTCTGCCTGAACCCTTCCAAAACAGAATTCATCATCCTAGGCCTTCCTGACCAAATCAAGAAAATCCCTGACCCTTCAATACACCTATCCACTGACTCTTCATCTCTTACCTTCACCTCCGATGCCCCTGTCCGCAATCTTGGTGTAACCTTTGATACACATCTCTCCTTCTCTAACCACATATCTAACCTCTCACGCTCCTGCTTCATGCACATTCGTGACCTCCGCCGCATCCGACCCATGCTCGACTTCAAAACTGCCTCCACCATTGCTACCTCCATTGTCCACTCAAAGCTTGACTATTGCAATTCCCTCTTTCTCAACCTTGAATCTACCCAACTAAAGCGTCTGCAGCTCATCCAAAACTCATTAGCCAGAGCTGTCACCAGAACGCCCAAGCATCATCATATCACTCCCATCCTCAAATCCCTCCATTGGTTAAAAATCCCAGAGCGAATTCACTTCAAAGTCTTATCACTAACCTACAACTCTCTACAACACTCCCAGCCCAGATATCTTCGCGACCTCTTCACCATCCAGCCAACCCGCTCTACCAGATCTTCCTCCATTCTCACTCTCTCTCGACCTCCTGTCACTACTCATCTCAAGTTCTCCAACCGAGCAATATCCAACACTGCACAACGTCTCTGGAACGACCTACCTCCTGAATTCCGCACTTTTTCGGTTCCTCAACCATCATCTCCAATCACCAATCATCATCCGCATCAGGCTCCTCTATCCATCACCGCCAAGGCTTTCCACTCGAAACTAAAGTCTCTCCTATTCAAGAACTCTTACCCCGACTCAACTGATCATCTACCTTCAAACTCTCGACCTAAACGACACCCACCTTAGCAGCTACTCTGACCCCTCTGATCCTCTGGAAACCGGACTCGGACCTCCTCGGACTACTCTTTTGGACAACCCTTCTGACTAGACGCAGCGCTCGTGAATAAGCTGGTGCCCTGCGCTTGGCTTTCGAGTGGCGCTTTAGAAGTTTGGAGATTACGATTACGATTACGATTGTTCTTATAAGAAACTTCTCGATTCTGCTTCTATCCTCGGCTGAGATGTATCTAAAGTGGTGGTTTAAAAAAAAATTAATATAAGCGAATCATATAGACTCTAATACATTTTTTAGGCCTAGCCTACATGTTAAATATTATTAGAATTTAAGAGATTTATCTTATATAACAGAAAAGATTATAAAAGAAATTTGCTGGTCAGAATAATTATTATGATAATAAGTTAGCTTAATTTGAACTCAAAGCGTAAAACATATTACTTTCTTCTAGGATTGCTGCTTCGATCAGTTGCTTCTTTCCTTCGTCGTAACATGGCCTTATGAACTAATTTGCTTTTCCTTCCTCTTTGGCTACGAATTAGAATGTATTGAAGATCGAAATCCGAGATTCACTCTGCCCTTCTCTTGGTAAGCCAAAAACATCCGATCGTCTGAATCAAGAGAGATAATCAGGATAACTCAGTTTTTGTGTTTCGTTTGAAGGAATACAACGACGGATGACCACCTGTCCATCTCTCATCCATTCACTTACTACCCACTTAGTCTTCCACTTTCTCACACTTGCCGCACTCATTTCCTTTTCCACGTTCTCCATCTACAGGTGAAGCATTACGAAACCTGTATGAAGTGGAAGTACGGTCTGGTAACTGAGTCTGAATGGATCTAATAAGTTTTGTGTCTGATTCGCAGATCCATCACTGACCAAAACAGATGGAAATCATTGGACACCGACAGAGTGCATGGCTCATAATCAATGGTCAACCATTTCATGATGTTGCGTTGGTCATCTGTTATTCTTTTTATCTTTCAGACGCATTTATCTTCATAATCAGAGACGTAGAGACAAGATGCCTTCTAACAGGATACAAAGTCCCAGGAAAGTGTAATCTTTCTTGTTTCGATTTTCTTCTATAGACGAAATTGCTTCCAATCCTCGAGGACACGAATAACATTTTATCGACAGTGGAGATAGATTTCATTTCTCAATCTTTCATTCAGTTACTCGACCATTCTCTCAGTGAAGTTGACGAAAATCGGACACTAGACTAAAATAAAGCAAAGTAATCAATATACTAACAATTCACTGTATTTTTCTTTTTAATTTACTTTATGATAATGATTATTGCAATTGCTGCAATTACTTCAACTTTTTAATTCTGTTTTTATTATTATTTTAATTTTATTATATGATTCGAATTAAAGCAAAGGGGTCGGTCTCTTCACAATTGTGAACTGTTTGAAGAATTATTAGTTCACCCGTAGTCGATTGATGCTAACGGTAAACTGTTCAAAGAATCAGCTGATACCTTACCAACTAAAAATAATAATATTGCTTATCATCAGATACGCGGTGGGTTTTTCGTCAACTCTAAAGTTACTTTTCTATTATTACAAACCATTGAGAATTTAATGGGAGTGAATGTGAAACATTCGGGCACCGCAAAAACGATGTGTTGTTGCGATGATGCGCAAACTTTCTTCCTAATAATAGACGCCGATAAATTTTCATACTGCTTTTGTGACGAACTGCGGAGTAGAACTTCGTATGTTTCATAGAATATGTTTCTTGTTAAATCAGTGGCCATTTTTCATAATGTTCAGAGTTCTTAGTAAGTAAACGTTTTCAATTAGAAAATCATCGTTTATTCAAGAAATTGGTGTCAAATAGGAAGAACTCCTCAAATATTATTCATTTCTGCAAACGAGTACAATGGATGCCTGGCCAGGAAAACACAAGCAAAACGATAACGAAAGTAATCGTAAACGCCAGAATACTGATTTGCGAATTTCTTCAAGTCGCAGAAGAGGTAAGTGGAAAGAAGCAATTTTATTACTGATACTAAAACAGAAAAGCATCGACGATTCAACAATTGATGAGGCTATGTTTGAAAACATGCAACGTTTTCGTATAAATAGGTCAAATATTGATAACGACTGCGCCAACTGATAACTTTTGCATCCTCGTTTGACGACAGAATTTACAATAAGAAAATAAATATTAAAGGTAGGAGTTTTAAGTTTTAAAAATGTGTGGCGACCATCGAGTCTTACTTGTTATATTTTGGAGCTGTGCCTTAGCTGAATGAAACTTAACCACGGAAATCCATCGCCATTAGTTTCATTTTTGTATCTATTTGCGATACGATAAGAGATAGAACCCAGAAAACCCACCTGCTACTATTTATCGTTCCTGTATCAGAATATGACGCCTTAATTGAGGATATGAACTTACAAGGAGCATACTATGATCATAATTAGCATAAGAAATATCTCTGAACTGTTGACATTTTCACAACGCTGCAAACTCCCTCTGTCTTGAGCTTGTTGCTTCGCTGTGTCATGTACCGGTATCTTCCAGTTTCTTGTAGCCATATATCAAATCCCGCAGTGCTCTTAATATACCATTGCGACGTGAGTAATGGTGAAACAAAGAATCTTCTAGTTAGGATCATCTTCGTCAGGGCACAGGATGCCAATTAAGCACCGTGGAACAAGGCTGGGAAGCTCAATGACTCTATAGTCTATAAGACTTACTGTACAACGCTAAACAACGTCGATGACAGTAACTGTTGGTAGCCTACTTACAAAAAATGTAAATGAGTGACTTTCCAACGAATACCAGAATGGAAACTCGACCTGCATTATTTGGTCAGAGATTAGAAAATCAAACCGTGATTGATCTTTGCTTACTGTGTCCGTAAATGCGCTTCTTGCATCGTGTAAGGTTTCTAAATGGGCTCGTTGATAGGAAGCTTTCCAATGACCTTCCGATAGTCTTATGGCGCAGGTGTTCAATTGGATGTCGACGTGTTCTTTAATAGAATTATGTCTCCTGACGTAATGGAAACTTAGTTCTGCAACCAATCAATTTCAACAAGGACTGACCAATGTTTTATGAATTATGATGAATTGTTCTTAACTGATTGTGGAAAAAGCTGAGTCAACTGTGATATGTCGTGCCGTCCCGTGCATAATATGCCAACTTTTTGGTTTAATTATTGTAATATCTAATTCTTTCCTTTCGGCATTTTGTTTAATCAACTAAAGAACGTGATACCACCTGATTAGAAATATATTTGTTTACGGACTATGTGTTCAATTTTTGACGTTTTTCTCAACTGATCAAGCAATTCTTAAATATGAGATTTCCCAATTTTGCAGCTGGACGTTAGTAGGCCTATGTAAATTAACTTTTTTTCTTGTTTAATATCAGTTTTAACGTGAAAGATCAATCTATATACTTTTTGCTAAAGTTCGTCTTTTTTCAAAGAATGAGATAAAAAAAACTAAATTTTTGGAAACTGGAGAAATGTAAAGCACGTTTTTTGGTGAAAATAATTAACATGTTTTTCAATGTTGTGTTTTAAAAGAAAAATACCAAAGACTGTTGAATGAAACAACGGTAAGAGTGTGCGCTATTTTATCTCAATAGTAACAATGCTGGTGTTATTAACTGAAGCTTAACCAAAACATCTCCAAAACCTGAGCCAGCTAAATATGCTTTTCTTTTGGGCAGAGCCTGTTCCTCTATTCAATTTCCTTGTGAGCTTATTTGCAAAGACACACGCACGTCTTCATGTCTACGCTCACTCTCCTACCTTTTGCACCCTTTTGAATTCAATCTTGAAGGTGGTGAACTGTCTTTCTTGTTCTCAGGCAGTGTAGCCTATGTCATTATGTTTAGGCCCCCTAGTTAAATACATCTACCTTTATACCACAGTTATAATTATGAAGTCTTGGTATCTACACTTAGATGAAACAACAAGCAACTTCGGGACTGCCTTTATCTTAATCTCTTTGCCTTTCTATCCACTCTGTCTGTCATTCTCTGACAGCCCTGTGTCAGTAGATAAAACAATTTCAAAATAATAGAGAGACTGATTTCCTCCCTTTCTGAATAATAATTCATATACGTAACAACATAGACATTTTGATGAGGATAATCATAAAACGTTAAATATGCTCAATATCCTGAATGACAAAAATTACAAATCAACATTTTGGCTGCATAAATCCCTCATATTTAAAATATATATATTATAATACATGTAGGGGCCTAACAGCACTAGCAGCAATTGTGGTAGGACTGAGAAACCAATAAAATTAAATTTAAGGCAGTAAAGATTAAAGAAAAACGGTAGTGTCTCGTAAAATCATAGACCTCTTAAATTACAGACTGTTACTGAACACAAGTGAACAGTAGGCGCTCAGCCTCGGGACTTGGAACTTGGGTCCATTATCGATTTACACTTTTTATCACAAAAATTAACCAAGAGTCCGATTTGCATGAACTTTTTTGTTCTGTTTGTCTCGATAAGAGCTGTATCTTGGAAAAACATTGACACTAAATTGTGGATCATTCAAGGTCATTTCAAGGTAAGAAAAAATTTAATCTAGCAAAAATCCGAAAAAAATTGCCAGATCTCAGCCAATACTTTTTGAAATCAGCTAATTCTTTCTTGTGTGTCTCTTCTTGATAAGGGCTAACTGGGATAAGAAACAAGATTTTTAAATTTAAGGCGATCCAAGGTCATTTTAATGTCAAAAAGGTCAATTTCAGAGGATACAAAATGTAAATCGAGAATGGACACAAGTTCCAAGACCCGAGCATGATCGTCTATAGTCCTGTAATTTAAGGGGTCTATGAGTAAAATATAGAAAAGAATAAGTAGGCTACAGTATACACTTGATTGAAGATTATGAGGTAATCTCTTAGATGATAACATGAAAATGGGCGAGCCAAGAACTTTGAGTTAGCCACAACCAAGACCATTGCTATACTTAATGTAAGAAACCGACAGATAAGTTAGAGCAGTAAGTATACCAAGTAACCTACAAGAGTTACATACGTTGAGACTCGTATATATTGCACTCTTTGAACGGATACAACATACCTTAAACTGACACTTTGAAGATATTACGATTAAGTATATCTTGTAATTTGCACTGATTCGAAAATTCTCGAACTGTTGAGATCTATGCTAAGCTAATTTATTGGGTATCCCTCATAAAATTCTTCGTCAACTAATCATAACTTCCAGTATAGTCTTTCGGTGTTAACGTCTCATTTTTGTTCATTTCAGTTGTACGATCTTCCACTGGAGATGTTGGACATTATCTTAAAAAAGTCCTATCTGCATTGGATATTGAATGCATCAACAAAGCAAAGAGACGAAGAAGTTATAAGGTCTCTTATATCAGTCGACGTATGCTTCAATCGAAGAATTACCAGACAGCGGTTCAAGAAGACAATCTGGCGTTACTTTAAAGGTCAGGTGCCCTCCAATCTCGACCACATTACTTGGATAAAATATTCTAATACAGCCTGAAAACGTTCATTGTCATTACGAATCTGGTTAGCTAATTATATCCATATACTTGACATAGTGCACTATAAGTAGTAAGTACCTCAAACATAGTGCTGCCTTTAATAGCCTTAGTGAAACGAAAGCAGTTAAAAGAAACCATTCTTCAGTAAGCGACCACAAAATTTTACTCAAACGGCATAAATTTCATTCGGTCTGTCTATTAATTTCTTTAATTAACTGGGCTCATTCCTTCATAAGCGCTCCCTCACATGTGTGGTCCATAGGTGCCTGATGGGCCTTGCCTCAGCCTACCTGCTGCCCTATCTTGGGCGTCCGGAGTCGTATCTCCCTCCGCTATACTGAGCGAGGCGTGCTCCTCATCCCTTCTCCCGTATATCTACTAGGCAGAACTAAGCTTTTTCGGTAGTTGGTCCCTCGGTCTGTTTTACTGAAAGAGTGCTTTGATGTCCTGGGTCCCACCATCACATCAATAATCAATTTCTCATTGTTCGATGGATCTTTCCCATCTGCTTTTGCTAATTGCATAGTTCATTCGCTGCTTAAGAAACCGTCTCTTGATCCTAATGATCGGTCAAATTACAGGCCCATCTCAACCTTGAATTTTATATTGTTGGGAGTGGCCTTCAGCCATCCCGCCATTACGCGATCATCTCATCTTCACGTGCACTTTCTAACATTAGTTAAAGCGCACCTCGTTTTGTGTTGTAAATAGGATGGTCCCGTTGACTATAAATAACGAGGCGTTTGGGTAAATCGCGTGACCGGTTTAGTTAAGTAAGGCTTGCTGTGTGTTTCGTTGAGTACCCCTCAATTGCGCTATAGAAGTCTGACAAAAGTCGAAGCAGGAGTGTCTCCGTGGAGTGATTCCGACGGAAACCCGACTGCTGCGACGGAATCAATTCATTCATATCCAGATAAGCAATCAGCTGGTTAGCAACAATGAGATTGTCATGTCATCAAACTCAATAATCTCCCCTTTTCAGTCTGCCTATCGTAAGTTTCACTCAACAGATTCTCCACTTCTTACTGTTCCTAATAACATCGTATGCTCAATTGGCAGAGGTACGATGACAGCACTAAGTTCTTCTTGACTTACCTGCTGCATTTTTATACTGTGGGTCATTCTCTTCTCGTCTCAAGCACTGGTTTGGAATCTATGGTCCCGGCACAAATTAAACTGGTTTAGTATTTATCTTAGACTCAAGCACTCAACCAGTGGTTTTGAATGGGATTATCATCTAGTACTTTGTTGGCATGCTGTGTTCCACAGGGTTCTGTTACAGTACTTGGTCGTCTTTATCATTTCCATGCTGACAATATCGAATCTATGTCATATGATAGTCTGTCATGTGACTCGTCTGTGCAGCTTTTGTCTGCTGCCTTTGATAGTTACAGCAGCGTTTCCCAAAGTGGGTTCCGCGGAACCCAAGGCTGTATATAGCCGTAGTACACAGGGGTTCCGCGAAAAGTTGCAACTAAATGAAATTTTAATGAGAAATTTTATTTGAATAAAACATTCCAAACAGTTTTAAAGAAATATATAATAAGTTTTCAAAAGTTTAAAACTGCCGTCAGCCATCTTCTGTGTTTGACCCAGTGAGCGATAATCCGAACTTTCAGTGCCCATAAGCAACCCATTTACTAAGACTTATAATAAAGATCACTGCAGGGACCTAACTAGTTAAGTAGGCCTAGCTATGGTCTGAAAAGGTTATCTCGATGAAAATAATCCGAACACAATTAAATGCAACAGTTTTTTTTATTTAAATGGATTGTGTTCTCGACGAAAACATTCGTAGGCCTACATATTCGAACTTGGTTAAATACTTTCTCCCACGAAGGGCGATAATAATTTAATTCGAAACCATTCAATGTAGCCAAAAATCTAGCTTCTTATTGACATAGGCTTACTGTAGGACTCGCAAATGAAGCCGAACTTCCAAGAACTGTCATTGGTCGATTTCTGGAGCGGACTAATTAAAGTAGCCTATATCCGATATCGCGAAATGTGCGTTCAGTGTGCCATTTGCCACAACGAATTAGAGCGAAATTGGATTCTCGCGTATTATACTGCAACAAAAACAAAATATAGAAATCGACTAAATGCTGCACCGGACACAAGAATCCAGCTTTCAACCATCAAACCAAATAGAAGGAAATTTGTCATGAGAAGAAACAACAACTTCATTTACTCCCGAAAGCTCTATTGTGCCTATAGTCGTGGTTTTAAAAACAGTGCACTTCAATTTTCATATAAGAGCATTAATGTTTTATATAAAATGCTTAAACGAGTGTGTTTTTAGTTGCGCCTATAATTTGCATGCTTCTCGTGCGCTATGCAATAATACAGGCCTCAATGCGTTTAGTAGAGATTGGGGTTCCGCCAGAAAATATTAAGAAGTGAAGGGTTCCGTCACTTCCGTGGCCAAAAAAGTTTGGGAAACGTTGAGTTACAGTATTGGATGGCAACCAATAGGCTCCTGCTTAACCCATCAAGGACTGAATTTCTGCTATTGGGCACTACAAAGCAACTTTAAAAATGGATCGGGTTAAGTCATTGAAGCTGGGTGACACAAAGAGTGAGATGGCAGACGCTGCTCCTAACTTTAAGGCTTTGTTTTCAATTATTCTACCATGTCTTTCACTGGCCGCGTAAACAGAATTTGTAAGTCATCACCTATGTTAATTTTTGACATGCCCAGAATTAGGCGTTATGTGCCATAGTGTGCAAGGCTATCTCTATAGCAGTCTTCCTTGTGTCAATAAGTCGAACATGCTGAAGCTGCAGAGAGTTAGGAACTCTTTGGCTAGAGCCACAACTAGGGTTCTGCGGGTATACCCGTACCCGCGGGTTTACCCGTACCCGACCCGTACCCGCGGGTCGGGTACGGGTCGGGTAGACATTTTACGGGTCGGGTCGGGTACGGGTAGGAGCATTACGGGTACGGGTATACCCGGTTTTACCCGTACCGAACTGAAGTTTTGGCGTTACATGTAATTGTGAGTCTTGCACCTTCAAAGATCTATCATAATGTTGGTATCCAGTCTAAGTACCATATTCTTGTGTTGACCTATATCCGTGCGCCTTAGTGAGCGTGACATTCATTTATAGATGCTCAATTTAAAGCTACAAAATGGCTTGTTTCAATTAGCACAATCCAATCGTAGTGTTTTAAATATCATCTCATCTCATTCGAGTTTCAGGCCCGACAATCGGTGTCATAGGTCGCTGACGTCGACTCTGGCGGCTCAGCAGCCGTGTTTTCTTTAAAACAGGGTGATGCAGATACAGTAGTTGAGGCTAGGAATAGTTGAAACACCAAGTATGTCACTCCTTTCCCTCTGAGAAATAAACTATTAAAATAGCGGTATTTTGTTCCAAACTCCCGTGCTATGGCTAGCTGAATTAAAGTTATTTTTATTAATTTTTAATCGCCATAGGTAAGTGTAATCCTTCAGGCTCTAAGAAACTATCGGAAATGTTTTGTCGTTCTGGAGTTAAATGTCATCTTCACCGGTCAAATGTGTAAACGTGCAACGAAAAGCTGAATCGTTGTGTGCAAATTGAAAGACGCTGAAAGAGGCGTGCTGTCTCTTGCGGGTTGCCATAAACAAGTTATTATTATTATTATCGTTATTATTATTATTATTATTATTATTATTATTATTATTATTATTATTATTATTATTATTATTATTATTATTATTTATTTTTTATTTTTTTACCCGAGGTATCAAGGATCCCTCAGGATTTATGGAAAATTGCTATAAGGAGCAGGAAATTTGTCTGGAGGGTCAGGCCTCGTCTTCGGGGTTTGCAGGAAAAGTGCCGTTGAATGCGACCAAGTTATAGCGTTGGACGCAAACAGACAGACGTTGGAAAAGAAATGATGTCTCGCGTCTGTCGCCACCAGTGAAAGACATACGACGGCCTAGTTCACTAATGAAGTCCAGAGCCGAAGGATTGAACGGGCCCATTATTATTTATATTATTATTATTATTATTATTATTATTATTATTTTTATTATTATTACTATTAATATTACTGTGATCACCACCATGATCGTCAGACTATTGTTATTACTACCACATGCTTTGTAAGACCATTGGACTGGTAGGGACTGGAATTATGGGAAGTCCTATTAATTAAGTGGCGGGTACAGTACGGGTACGGGTATACCCGCGGCCGCGGGTACGGGTCGGGTTGGGTAGTAATTTCGAGTACGGGTCGGATACGGGTGCGGGTAGCAGTCCTTTGTTACGGGTACGGGTCGGGTAGCAAAAATGCTCTACCCGCAGACCTCTAGCCACAACTAATAAATCCAAAGTCCCAAATATGAACAAATAATTCCTGTGCTAATATTTTTGAACAAATAATTCCTGTGCTAATATCTTTGAACAAATAATTCCTGTGCTAATAATCTTTGCGTTGGCTAATTTGGCATCCTGTTCAGCCTATAGGTTAGTTTTAAATTGGGACTCATAGTTTATATCGGGCATAGGTCGGCTTACTAGGCTTTCACCACATGTGGCAAGGCGTCCAAAAGGTCTCTTCCAACATTTCGGAGGGCCATAAATGTTTCAAACTGACCTATGCCCAACAGCATCCTTTTCACTTTCAACCAATCATAAAAAGCAGAATGTATTAGACGAGTCAGATATCTTGGACTGAATGTTGTTTTTAGAGTTGGATTAACTTCGTTACTTACTCAGTGGCGGCTCTACGTGGGGGGGCAGAGGGGCAAGTGCCCCTCCAACTGATTTTGTGCCCACCAGTGCCCACCAAATTTTAGTTAAAATATTATGAAATATGGTATCATTTAATTTTGATATTTTCAAAGGTATGACCTACTTGCTTAAGCATGATGCATGATGAAATCCGATGTTATTTTATTCGTGGTGTTTTCACAGACACGACCTACTTACTACCTTAGAGTCTTAATTATTTTCTTGTCGTATAAACTACTTCCTGCTATCCATCACTGACTCCCTATCCGCAAGTATTGTATTGTTTTGTATCTATCAATTTCTACAGCAAGTATATTGAGTACAGGGTAGCTGCCTCGGTATGGCGACATCACCAGCTAGGGCCTCGCCCGATTTACGTCCGTGAGCAATGCTGTCTGACTTCGGGCATCCAAGGACGTCGTCCCCAATGCTTTACGAAAAAGGGAGTTCTCTTGGTTTCGCTCGCTCGTACTGAAACTATGAAGAATCGAGCCTTTTCTGTTGGTAGGCCGAGTGGTTTGGAACGCCCTTCCATTAGACCTACGTCTACACACTGAGACTCTATCTGAATTCTTCCTAAAAAAATTAAAACTGCAATACCCAAATAGTGTGTTCATAAACGCCCAGACGCTTTTCGGACTCTGCTGCAGATAAAACTCTGGGTATTATTCAGAAGTGGACCCACAGACTGCATTTAGACAACTTGTCTACATCCAGCTATTATATCATTCCGAACTAAATCGACAATTCTCTGACCATTCGCTTACTATTATGATTGGTAAACAATCTGTAACGCCAAAACACAAGTCTTTTCTGATATTAAGACATAATTCTGCAAAGCACTATGTCTAATATTCGTTTCAGAGAGCAGTTTATCAATGCCGTTAGCTGAATGTGTTCGTGCAGAGTCGACTATCATGGATGCCTTTGCCTAGCATGACAGTCTTAATTAAACTTGCACTTAATTAAAAGTGTATGTATTGTTTGTAGTTTATAGGTTTTACTTTTAACAAAGTGAGTCTGTTTCCATGTATGTCTTAACTTGAGGCTGTTGATTAACAATTAATGTAGCTCCAATACAGGTCTCTTGTCAACATTCTCACTTTTGACGACAATAGACTGGCCCCTCCATCTGCTCTCCCGGCCCCTCCGTGCCCCCTGTTGCAAAAGTCTAGAGCCGCCACTGTACTTACTTATTACAAGTCAGCATAGAAAACGGGTTTTGCTGACGTAAATATCTTGTGATAATTAAAACAAAGCTATGATGCCATTTAAAAGTAATGAGACTGTGTCTCTTTTTAGATTTCTATGGAGAAACCAAGAAAAGGTCTGCAATCCTTAGAAACAACAGAAATTATCTCTTAGAAAATATTCAACCAAATGACGAGTTAATTGCTTCACTGGTGTCTTTCAACTGCATAACGGACGAACAAAGTCACTTCTTTCAGCGACAACGAATAAACCAAGACAAGAACGCAGAGCTTTTGTACGCCGTGGAATCTTTCGACGAAACAAAGTTTTCAAACTTTGTCCGATGTCTTCGACAAACCAACCAGAAGACAGTTGCAAGGACCATTGAAAACGGAGGAGGTTTAAAGTGAAAACTTTATCTGAAGGCGTATAATTAACATAATTTGCTTTGCAATAGTAATTGAAGATATGCATTTATATCGAATTATATTGTTATTATTAATACAGGAATTTCATATAGCGCCCCTTCAAGGTTGCCTACTCAGGAACGCTCCCAACCCAACCCCGGTCGAATAGCAGAGCCTTAAAGTGACCAATAGGTAGTTGACGAAACGTAGTAGGGAGTTCATTCCAGGTCGAGGGGCCAGCCACGAAGAAGGCGCGGGCTGCCTGATAACAGTCCGCGAGAGGGGGACAATAAGCTCAGTTTGTGTAGCAGAGCGAAGAGAGCGGCGGCGCTGGATGCGCATGGTGTAGCAGCAGAGCTCTCGCAAGCCTAGAGGAGTTAAACCCTTAATACAGAGACGGACCAAAACATTAATTCGATAAGTAATGCGCTGTGGGTACGGGAGTCAGTGGAGTACATCCCGCATGCACTCAGAGACTGGGCCAAACCGGGGATTTGGTCTACAGGCGAGCAGCGGTGCGCAGGACCCTATTTATGGACCCGATCCGGCAGACCGGAAGTCCATCGTATATGACTCTACTGTATAGTCAAGCCGTGATACTACAAAAGCAAGGACAAGAGTTGAGGCTGCGCTAGGAGTCAGACAGCGGGAAACACCTTGATCTCCAGAAGCTGATAGCAGTTGAGGTACAGAAGATTTAGGTGAATTCCTCGTCTAGGATGACTCCCAAATCCAGAACTGAGCTTGAAGAGGTGAAGTGTGGGTATTTCAAGGTAAATGAGAATAGATCTATTTTAGAAAGCTGCTGAGGCGTGCCAAGCCAGATAAGCTGAATATTAGTGAGGCTAAGCAAAGGCGGTTTGAGGCCATACATAAAGACCGTTCTGAGACCTGAGTAATTTATAGCGTGTCTTCTACTAGTAATTGCATAATTTATTATCACAACCCCAGCATAAATGGTGAAAACATGTAGAAATCTTCCTATAAAGAGGTTATGATAGGGTATTTTCAGGGCGAAATTAAATTCCGAAGGAACATTAGAAAACCATTCCGACATTTGGTTATGGCCACTATGAAAAATTAATTTCCCATGGAAAGCACTAGTTTAGGTAAAAGCAAAATAATAGGTTTCGACTAAGAAATTGTGGTCAAATGCATCTCTGCTCCTTTAGATAATTTCAGTATTAACTAAATATGCTAAACTTGAAACTGGTCGTACTGCTCCAATGCGCTTGTGCTGTCCACTCACACTTTATGCGGCCAGGTGAAAATTGTCACCATCCTCAAATTGCCAGTCTGTTGTTTACCCCAAGCATCCAAGGAAGCTATTGAGGCCGAGGTGTTGTGCATTTTGCACACGCAGCATACACTATTTGATTCGCTACCTCTGACTTTGCTGTTCCCTAATCTTTATCAAAACGGATTTCGCTGACTGTTGAAATTAATCTATCCGGATATTTGCATTTTTACGCGAATTCATGTAATGGCGCATCATAAATACCAGACCAATGATGATATTTAAAAATCACGATGGTTTATATGAAAATTTCCTGTTGAATATTTTTCTTAAATTAGACGAAACTCCGTATTGGTAAGGTATATACAACCTAAAGAATATTTTTAATTTTGCTGCAGCAATCTAAAACTACGTCTCAGTGGGTAGTTTGACATTCGAAATACGATTTTGCTTTTAGGTGTAATAAAACTCGAAGTGCAAAACAATGGTGCAAAGTGCACAGTGTCAATGGAATCACAGCTACTTCATAAAAAAATCGAAGATCTTCGAAGCAGAACCAAACCAAGGTCACATGAAACTGATAAACTCATCAGTCAACTGAGGCGTGAAGGCATAGAAATCCTCAACTCTCAACTGGACAGACAGACTGTGGTCGTCTGGATCTGGTGTCGTTCACAAGCAGCCCTTGAACATATTCATATGCTGCACGAATCGAATCAGCTGAGAGACGTATTCTTTGAAAATATTCAACCATCTACATCAGAAGTGATCAACATTGATAGAAATCAATTCAAGAAAACCATTGGCAAGTTCTTATGAACGCACTCATCGTAAAGAAAACTTAAAACATATAAACAATTATGCTTAGATTAATGAAATGACTAAGAAATGACTAAGAAAGGGATAAGGCCGTTAATTTATTTGAATACAGTGAAAGTAAATGAAAACAGAGACTCAGAAAGAGAGTCTTAAGAAATGTTTGTTTCAGAAACAGAAAAACTGTTTACGCAGAGAGGTTTCCAGAGGGCTTATATATATTATCGCAAAGCTACTTAAATTGTATGTATGTAGCCTTTGGCTAATTTGAGTGAAATCAAAACATTCGAAGAAATCATAACGTGGGATTGCATGACAAATATTGTACTAGTGGAAAATTTGTTTGTGCACTGAGATGGAAAAGTATTTATAAAAGACAAAAACGTAAGCTATTCAGACATAAATGACAGGGACCGATAGTCAAGGAGAAAGTAAGAATGCAAGGTGAATAGGTGATGCTAACGAGCAGTAAAAAATCAGGTAACTACAAATAAAATGGTAAGAAGTAGCGAGATATGGACGCAGTAAAAACCAACAGCAGACAAACTCGGAACGATAGACAGACACTGAATAAGACATGAGCAGTAAGTGAAATTAATAAGTAATAAAAAATAAAGAAAAATTCAGTGTTATATTTGATAATCTAATTAGCCAAAAACACTCATTTCTAATTCCTATAGTCCAATAGAAGCATGATGAATAATTCATAAACTATTTAGCAAGTTATTAATAAAATTATTTTATTTTATTTTAGTTGTGAGTGAGAAGCATTATACAAACAAATCTCTAATCGAAAACAAACTAAATATTAGCAATCTATTATAAAATAGATATTATTAAATTAAAGAAGAAAGACATTATTAACCGCCTATTAATGATAATTTTCGTGCTTACTGTAGTCGTGTGTCCGATTTCCATCAACTTCACGCAGAGAATGGAGATACTAGAAAATAATTATGTGTACGGAGTGACTAATCTGCGAAATGAAATCTACGTCCTCTGTCGAAGATTTCCCCGCTTAATCTATGTTTTTGAGGATTTAAATCCATTTCGTCTTCAAAAGAAAATATATGTTAGGCGGGATATCTCTCCCGCTGACATTGTCTCCAGTGAGAAGGAAAATTGCCTCTACGTCACTGACGACAGTGTGAAATGCGTCTGGAAGATCACAAGAGAAATAGATGGCCAACACAAAATCATCAAGTGGCTGACCATTGATCATAATATACTTACTTTGTCAGTGTTGAGAGACCGTCAGTTGTTGGTGATCAATATTATGCATTGGTCTATTCTGACGATCTACGGATCTGATGCAGAACTTATTCGATCCATTCAGTTGCCAAGAGCTATCAAGATGGCTCATCATGTAGTGGAAACATCCATCGGAAATTTTATCATCCTTCACTCGAGAATGGGAAATGAAGAAGAGGCAGAGACAGGTTCAGCTGAGAGAGGGATGGTATTGAAGTTTGCCATATGTGAATTGACGAGAGATGGAGAGATGGTCATCCGTCTTTTTATTCCTTCAAATGAAATAGAAAAACTTAATTCTCCTGAATATCTCTCAATCGATTCAGACGATCGAGTGTTTGTAGCTGAATCCGAGAATGGTAGAGTGTTCCTACTGGATTCCGATCTTAAATGGAATCGAATTATTTGCACAGGAAAGGAAGTAAATGGAAGAAGGATCCGTTTGTGTTACGACGAAGAAAAGAAACAACTGATAATCGGAGGATATTTAGGCCTAGGAGATGGAGTTCATGTTTACACTTTAAGTCGGAAATAAACTCACTTTTTATCCAAAGTTTCCACCAAACAAATAATCCCTCGAATGAGTCTGCTAATTCCATTAATTATAGATGTTCTAAATAATTTTTAAAATATTTAACAGTTATAAAAATAAATATGAAACATGAAACAGTTCCCTTTCTTAATTTTTAAATTTTGCAAATCGTACATATTAGAGAAGTCACAGACAAGTAATATGGTTACAGCTTCATGTTGATAAGTAAGATTTTCGAAACGGCCGAGAGTGCTAAACATTGGCGCAGGACGGGTGTCGATTGGTTGAATCTTGTAGCCGTTGCATGTTCAAAGAACGACGGGACGGAATTTAATTAATTATATGTATTTAATTAAAGCTGCCATATGCAGCGTAGAAAAGACAGCTGTGTATACACCGGAAACATTTGCCTCTCTGAAGAATAAGTAGGCTGGCAAACGGAATTACACCATGTGATCCAGACACCGTCGAAATGTCTGATTCAACCAATCTATTCCAAACGTTGCACATTTCTAAAGAACAAATCTCTAGGAACACTTTCCCAGTGGTTTCGGCCGGAAACCACGACGGCATCACTCCACACCAGCCATAGGCCTGGGAGTGACTTTGGTCAGCCAATCTGACCCCACATGACCATAAAGTGACTTGAAGTCTACGACTTACAGCCAAAACGACTTGATCCGACTTGGCAGAAAAACAACCAACTTCCGACTTGAAGTCGACTTCTGACATGGTAATGGCGATTACGTACGGCTAATTAAACAACAATTCCATGCCAATTTTGTCTGACAAGCATTAATTAATTTCATATACATGTAGGCCTACTAATTAGTAAAGAGACCTCAAAACCTGATGACTGGTTGCACTTAATAACGTGTTATAATTATACATTCTAATACTGTTGTCAATATTATTATTTGGCCACTAACGTCATTCCGCAACTTAGCAAATAGCAAGGAATGCATGCGTATCATTGTATTGTATTGTATTGTAATTGAACACTTGTCATAGCGCCCCTACCAGATTGCCTATTCAGAGGCGCTCCCGACCACTGCGCGGACGCTGAATCGGAGTTTCACGCCGAAGCGCATGAGCAATTGCGAGTGAAGGACTTGCCCAGGGTCCCTATGCAGCAGCTTTGAGGTGGATTCGAACCGGCAAACCCTCCGGCTGCAAGGCACCGAACATACCCCTAAACCACCGCGCCCCAATTGTATTTGTGTTGTATTGTATTGTATGTATTGTACTCCACGTTTATATTGCGACCGAGCCACCCGCAGTAAAGATCCGAGAAATTAAAAAGCAGCCACCGTGTACGAATTCAGAGACTTCGCCGCCAACCAGTTGGTTGGCGGCGAAGTCTCTGAATTCGTACACGGTGGCTGTTTCATCGGGTAGCATTGGGTATTCTGGCAGACGCAGAGACATTACTGTTTATACGAGATGTCGTTGGTCGATCACAATACCTGAAGGTAGCGTTTTGTCTGTCTACTCCATCCGTCCACTGCTGCTAAAAATTTAATATCTCCAAGTTCACCCTAGCAATGGCTGGAACGAAGCAAGACAATCTTTAAGGTCTCAATAAGTTAAGCCTGGCCCTACACCCGGCTCCGAGAAAGTTGAGCTCAGATCTGCCTATTGAACATCTGGATGACAATTCGACATCGGAAATTTAAGAACTAGGGATATGAAATGGAATACGCCTATGTTAAGTCTAAAATTATCACAACTAATGACTGTAGCCTACTGTATCACTGCGCAGTATTTATATAAGCATGACTACGCTTTTAAAAAAAATTCAACTACGACGAATAAAATAATTTTAATATTGCAGCGTTTGATTTGTTTAGCATTTAGAAAGACCAGGCACGACACTTTGCAAAACCACATTCTGTGCCACCACTGCGAAGAAGACGTTGAGGCAAGAGGACTGCACGGCCTGGTTATTATTGATTATTAGGTCTAATCATACCGGTGCTGGTTAGTTAGTTGGTACTTTAACGATAGCAATAATAAAATGCTACTGCTACTGCTGCTGCTGCTGCTGCTGCTGCTGCTACTACTACTACTACTACTAATGGCAATGATAATAGGCCTAGTTAAATATGAATATATTACAGATAAATATCAGAGTATTATTATATGTATCTAAGAGGCTTACCTAGGCTTCATGTCATAGCCATATAATATAGTTTACATAGGCCAATATAATTTATAATAATAGGTATAAGTGAAGCCTATGTGCTGTGTGTGGTCGCGGTGGACGCAGCTCTCGTGGGCGGCAAGTGCACGGGTAGGGCCACGTGGTAAGAAGTGGCAAGGGAGTTGAATCAGCAGAAACTTGGGTGGTAGAGGTGGTCGATTGACCGATTGGTCGGTGATTAGCAAAAAATAAGGGAGCGGGAGGCAATGTTAGAAACTTTAAGGAAAACATGTCAGAACGGAGTTTCGTCCATGGAAGTGCAGCATTTTGGTCTTTCTTCAACCAAATCTTTACTATGACTACAAACTATTTTACGAGAGCGAATGTCAAATATTTAGGCGCAGCAACAAAGATATGTTGTTTTGATGATGCACAAACGTTTTTCCTAAAAATAGACGCCAGTGAATTTACATCCTGCTTAGGCCTATTGACGCAAGCACAGGACTTCCTATTCTGCCGTATATGTTTCTAGTTAAATGAGTAGTCATTTTTATATGTTGAAAGTTCCTAGAAAGTAAGCGTTTTTACTTAGAAAAACATAGTTTGATAAAGCAAATAGAATCAGATAGTAAAGAATTCCTCAAATTTATTTCTGTAAACGAGCAAAATGGACGCCTCCACAGGAATACAGGAAGGAAACGAAAACGAAAGTTATCGTAAAGGCCAAACTATTGATTTGCGATTGTCTTCAAGTTGTAAAATAGGTAAGTGGAAAGAAACAACTCATCTTAGATGGCTAGGGCTCTCACGCTGAGAACTTCTCTGAATAGTTTACACTGCAAGAGGCGCTTTACAAGTCTTCAAATACGATACGCTGCGATTTGATGATGCTTGGTTTGTAAGTAAGGCTGCCACCCGAATTGGATTCGCCGGGACAGTTCCGGAATCGGCTTTGTGCTTTTCACTCACTCACTCATTCACTCACTCACTCATTCACTCACTCACTCACTCAGGCACATCTCGTTCTCTGTTTCTTTCTGTCTGTCTCTCGCGTCTCATTTTTCTTCTTACAATTACAATTTACTTCATTGTTCATAGACGCCAAATTATTTGTAATGACTTAGCTCATCTGAATAAAAAAAGTAAATACTTAATTCTGACTAGATGCCACCAATAGCAGGTATCGCGTACGTGATGGACAGAGTATTATTGTGCAACATTTTCAAGTGTTGATGTATTTGATTTTAATTAGCAAAAAGTACTAAAAACTCATTCTGCCACAGTCATTATAGTAAATAATTTCTAGCATTGAGTTCGCACATAAATCAAATTTAAAAAAAATTAAATCAGAACATACTGCGTTCATTGTGCAGATGTTAGCAATATGCAATGCTCATAAAAATTGGCTAAAAGTCGCCTACCGCAATGTAGAATGCCAAAAATTATATTCGGAGAGGACTCCGGGGCTCCAGCTTCAGGCGAAGGGGAGGGCATGGGGTAGGATGGTATGAAAGGGAGATGGATAGGCATGGGAGAAAAAGGAAGGGACTCGGGTGAGGTTGGGGATGGGAGGAGAGCGGAGGAAGGGGAATGGTTATAAAATCCATATCGGCACCTCTTGTTTTCCCGTTCCCGGTTTGAGAGAGAGAGACAGAGAGAGACAGAGAGAGAGAGAGAGAGAGAGAGAGAGACAGAGAGAGAGAGAGAGAGATAGAGAGAGACAGAGAGAGACAGAAAGACAGAGAGACAGAGACAGAGACAGAGACAGAGAGACAGAGAGAGAGAGAGGGAGAGGGGGGGAGGGAGAGGGAGAGGGAGAGAGAGAGAGAGAGACAGACAGACAGACAGAGAGACAGAGACAGACAGAGACAGAGACAGAGAGACACAGACACAGACACAGAGACAGAGACAGAGACAGAAGACCGAGAGAGAGAGACAGACAGTCAGACAGACAGACAGACAGAGACAGACAGAGACAGAGTCTGAGACAGAGACAGAGAGAGAGAAACAGAGACAGAGAGACAGAGACAGAGACAGAGACAGAAGACCGAGAGAGAGACAGACAGACAGACAGACAGACAGACAGACAGAGAGGGGGTAATGGCATATCGAGTGACTGCGGGCGTCTCGGAATGGCTAAATCAAAAAGTGTTATTTAAAAGCAATGCAAAGTTTGCGCATAACTGGGTCAAATAATGATCCTGTTTAGTGCGCAAACTGATAACTTTCACATCCTCACATGACGACAGAATTTACAACAAGGAAATCAAATTTTAGGGCGGACAATTTTAAGTTTCAACAAATGCGCGGAGGATGTATCGAGTCTTCCGTGTTACACTGTGCCTTAACATAAAGAAACACATACCTTTGAAAGCCATCGCCATTATGCCTCTTATAATTATTTGCTGTTATTTGCTGTACGATAGAAAGCAGAACCCATATAACCCACTTGCCTATTTCGATTTAGGTGATTCTGTTTATCGTTATCAAAATACCTGAACGAATAGAATATAAAGTTATATCACTCGCCAACAACACGCTTCAATCCTCCCAGCCCTCCTATCTTCATCAGTCGTTCACGGTCCAAACACTAGGCCTACGTACAACCCTTTGTGAAATCGCTCCATAGCCATAGCCGTTTCGCCTCTTTGAAAGAAACCCCTAGCCTGTCTGACTCTGGATCTTGAGTTCCTGCCTATCGATTTTTTAAATAAGCGCCTGTGAATTAGCTCATTTCCGCGACTTCACATTTTGGGGCGCTGTAGAAATTTCTAGATTACGGTAATGAATACAAGAATTTGCTAGGCTTGTATCTGTAGTAGTAGATTTCGTTTACTAATATACTAAGTTGACATACCGCAACTTGTTTACATGGAATAATGAAAGTAATTAAATTAAAAACTATAAGTTTATGCCTGTTATAGTCAGATTGAGAGTTAAATCTTAACATCCCGAATGGTCCGATATAGAACCATAGAGATGAAATTGCGGTCATCTATCTGTACTAAATGTTTCATCACGAATATTATTGTTCTAAGCTGGTCGTAGTAAAATGGGAGCCAAGTGGGTGACATCGTGCGGCCCCTACGTAAGATGACAACTTTTAAGCTTCGTAGATATCTACCTAGGAAGCATCACTTTAGCGCATTTTAAGAGGAGCAATAGCCTATGTATGAGCGTTCGATCCTTTTCTTTTGACATTTGTATCTAAAACAGCTGATAGAAGATATAAAATTTATTTGCATTTCGCTCTGTTTGCGGACTGATGTTTTGCATTCCAGTTTTGAATTTTTTCGGTTGATTTGATTGAAACTTATGAAACAGTTGTTACATATGAGTTCTAGCAATTATTTTATAGCTCGTTGTCAGCAGAGCATTTTTCTATTACATATATGTAAGGTTCCGGAACTGAACAAATCTGAGCAACGATGTATCGATAGACTCTGGACCATATGAGCCTATTTTATGCTTATTGTTTTAATTTTTTTATAATTATACTAGTCGCCGTTACCCGGCTTCGCACCTAACTTATTTTTCTTTTATGCCCGGGCTAAATAGAGTAGACGAAGCCATTAATCACCAGGAATTAATTTCCTCTCCTGCAGTCCAAGTCACAACATAAATTCAAATTTCCTGTCACTTTCAAGAGATGTAAAGACTGAAAAATTGGAATGCTCTGTTATTCACAGTGCTTTCACTGTGACAGCACTTCAAGCATTTAGATGTCACAAATTGGTTATCATAAGAGAGTGGGAACATTACATGTCAATTGGCAGCATTGCTTCTCACATATTTATTACAGAGTGGAAGCCTGTAAATGTTGCATAATGGTAACAGAGTGGGAGCATTATTATGTATCTCATAATAGTAAGATAGTGGGAGCATTACATGTCATATATTGCTAACAGAGTGTGACAATACATGAGTCACTTAAAAAGCACATGCAGGTCTTCCAGGTGCATAGTGAGGTTTGCCTTCTGGGCCACTTAGTTGTATGAAAAGGAAGGAACATACTGGCCAATATGGATGATTCGAACAATAGGAAGGAGATTGACACTTAATGGGAAATGCAGAAGGAAAAGGACCAATGTGGATGAATAGGAAGCAGCAGTGGCACGGTGGAAAAAGTGATTTTATTTGTCCTTTTTGTTGATATGATTACATTCTCAAAATTATATATTAATTTTTAAATAATATTGTGTACCTACAAATCTAACACCCGCCCAGACCTTGCAAGAGAACTTCCTCTCTTAATAATTAATTACAAGGGACTTCACGCTCGCCTGTTGTTTTTGATCTGACCTTTGCTGGTGGTATGCCAACTTTCGATTTTTTACCTGGTGGTACAATGAAGTTTGAAAACCGCTGTTCTATGCTATGTAGGATACTATAAAAAAATTCCACCAGTTGAAACTGTTCAAATTGTAATGAAAGCACAGGCCAGTGTAATTGATGAAATGGAAGCCATATTGTTCTAGAGAACTTCGGATTAAATGACACTTGGTATCAGGAATTTTTCGTGGGACAGATGATTAGTAACGACTGTTCTCGTAAATTCACAAGAGAACGTTGTATAAAAATGTCATATCGCTAGAGCGTTCCATTCGCGAGCATAATTTTTCAGGTCGACGTCATGGTTTAATGATGAATGTGCCTAATTTGCATGTTTAGTCCCGCCTTGACCTCAAGACAACTGGTAGCCGTTATTTATATTGAATGTCACCATATCGAAATTTAAAATGTCGACATGTCGGAATTTAAAGGAAATTGTGAGTTGAGAATAGTTTCTTTGACCTGCAAATACCCGGAAACACACCGGTTATCTCTACCTTACATATTATTTGTTCCCCAGATTAAATAGAGTAGACTAAGCACGGGATCTTATTCTCCAGTGTTTATTTTGTTCCATTAGCGAGCGTAATTTTTCAGGGCGACGGTGTGGTTTAATGACGAATTCGCCTGATTTACTTATTATTTTAGCCCCACGTGGCGTGCAGACAAATAGCCGCCGTTATTTATATTGAATATGACCATATCGAAACTTGAAATGTCGATTTAAATTTCGACATGTCAGCAAGAATTCTGTCAGTTTCTTCAGTGAAAGGAAAAGAAACACCAAGGCCTTTTCCATGCAGTCTAGCACTTCTGCGCAAACTCTTATTCGATGGCGCTACCAAAGTATTAGTAGTTTCTACATCACAGGGTACTATGGTCAGGCGCTGTGTCCACGGCTTCTGCACTTCAAGACAACTGGCAGACCAATACCTCGCGGGGCATCTGGGTCCTTCTTTCCAACAACTGCTCTATCCAGAAACCTTGAACTAGTTTCTGTAAGTTGAAACTAACTTATCAACATTTTTCCAAAATGGCAGCTCCTGATGACGCTTTACAATATCATGCAAACCATACGTATAATTATGTAAAGATTCATCGGATGAAAACATTTCTTGCTCCATTTCAGTATTTAATTATTAAAAGCCGTAAAGCAATAGATTAATTATGTAGCGCCAGGAGTTCGGTGCAATGTCAGTTATTAATGTTTATCAATGACAATGTTCGATGATTAAAATCAATCATGGATAATCAATGAATACACAAAATTCATCATTAGCACGAATAAAACATAATAGCACCGGAATTATGAATTATGTAATGTATGCGAACTACAATAACTCTGAATTTGTGATCTTCTACCGAATCACAGCTGAGAAGAACCAAGACACAGAAGATCGTGAAAGTCTTCGTAGCAGAACAGCAGGCGTCGAACCAACAACCTCAGGTTAGTGTTCTGTTGATGTTCTCTCCCTTTGCGATTCACTTCCTACTTATCGCTCAACCACATCGAACCCCGGGGCACGACCTATGACAAAGCAATTCTCAATTAAATGCTCAGATCCACCACTCTTTCTCCCAATAAAAAATATATTACACATGGCTCAATTTAAAGCTGAAATGAAACATTATCTCTTGAACACAAAATAAATATGACTCGATTGATTGTTGTATTTCAAGATTGTTTATATTAAAACTGGGCGTTATGATCTGTTTTATTTGGTTTTTCTTTGTTTTTCTGTAATTTTCTGCTGCAATATTGCCATTGCTTTATTTGTTTGGTTATGGTCTAGTTGATTAAATTTATTTTGCTAAAATCATACTGATCATAAAAGAAATCGTCTAGACATCTGTAGCTGTAATGTGGAAAAGGGACAACCCTGCACTGCACTAGTGGATTTTGTATCCTTTAGGCTTTAGGGCTGTCTTGTCAACACATCAAATTTGAAAATTACAGTATCATTGCTGAGTTTTATTCTTTCTGTAAGTTTCTGTTCTGTTGTTGAATTAAAAAAAAACGGTTGCAGTGCACACACGACCTGCAAGAACCGTTAATTCATGTCAATAGAGTGAAAATGGATAAAAAGAGAGACCCACAAAGAAAGTCTGGACAAATGTTTTTTCACTCTAGTGACATGAAGTAATGATACAGTAATGTTCATTCATTCATTTCGAAAATTTATATATCGCCTCTAAAGAAGAATGAAGAATCGAAACCGAGCTATAATACAAACATTAATAATAATTTCAAACATATATTAAAAGTCAATCATTTGCGCATTGATTATTCTGTTTCTATTTTAGTCGTTTGTCCGATTTTCATAAACTTCACTAAGAGAATCGACATAGGAAGAAATGAAAACATGTATGGAGTTACTAAACTGCGAAGTAAAATCTACGTACTCTGTCGAGGAAGTCCTAAAGTTATTCTTGCCTTTGAGGATCTAAGTCCATTTCGTCTTCACAAGCAAATCGAAATAAAAGAGATTAAATATCCCTGGGACATAGGATCCAGTGAGAAGGAAAATTGTCTCTACGTCTCTGACAATGATGAGAAATGCGTCTGGAAGAATACACGAGAAACAGATGACCAAAGCAAAATCATCAAATGGCTGACCACTGATTATCCGCCATCTACTCTGTCAGTGTCCAGTGATGGTCAGTTGTTGGTGGTCAGTTATTCATCCTCCATTCTGTGGATCTACGGATCAGACGCAGAACTTATTCGATCCATTCAGTTACCAAGAGACATCGAGAAACCAATTCATGCAGTGGAAATATCCACCGGGAATTTCATCATTCTTCACATCTGCTTGGAAAAGGAGGAGAAAAGCGAAAGTTGGTCAAGCGGGAGAGAGCGGAAGAAGAAGTGGTCTGTAAGTGAACTAACCAGAGATGGACAGATGGTCATCCGTCGTTTTATACCTTCAGATGAAACGCAACAACTAGATCAGCCTAATTATCTCTCACTCGATTCACATGATCGAGTGTTTGTGGCTGATCAAGGGAATGACAGAGTGATTCTCTTGGATTCTGATCTGAAATGGAATCGAGTTCTTTGTCCATCAAACGAAGAAACAGAAAGAACGAAGATCCGATATCCATACAGATTGTGTTTCGACGACAAAAAGAAACAACTGATTGTCGGAGACTATAGTGGAGCTAATGTCTACACTTTGGGTCGAAATTAAACTAACTTTTCATCAATATATTCTGACAAATATTTCGAATTCTGATTTATCAGACCAACCTATTAATTTCATTACTATGTCTTCATAATATTTTGTAATAATTCAGAGATAAAAAAGAAATATTTGGGTTCTTGCCTAAGCTCAAAAACTCTAAGGAAATCATAGATATGACGCATATACAGGGTGGGCAACAAAAAAAGTAACCCCCTAGGCATTTTTGCTAATATTTCGGCCAAAAGTAAGAATGTTTAAATCACGTTTCGCATGCTTAAAGGTAATTCATATCTACGTACAATGGCCAAATTTCACCGAAAATTTTCAAACAGAACAAAAGTTATGTCACTTTTAGTGAGTCCACCCACTGTTTTTTTGATGGTTCAAAAACGTAACACAACAAAAGGCAACAAAAAACGATTTGACTATGTCACTTCTCAAATAATTGTTATCAAACGAACTTGATATTGCCAGATACATATTATTATTATTTAGAAACGAAACGGGGTACCAGCGTAGCTGCACGTCACTGTGACGTCATTTAGTAAGAAGACGATCAAGTCGGTGAATAAAGAATTTTTCAGATAAATAATTTTTTTATTGAAACAATGAAATTGAAATGTCTAAAATCTCAAAATGGGCAAGGTGTAAATGACAGACAAAGTGCGCATGCAGTTACTTCATGAGCAGGGTCTTTGAGCTAAACCTCTAATCGCCGCTTGCCCAGATAAACAGTGGAAGCTGAGTAGGCCTACCGTTAAAAAATATGCCGCCGCATTGATGAAAGGGGATCGGCTTTGGAACGTCGTAAAGGCAGCGGAATCCCGAAATCTGTCCGTACTCCAGCAAATGGATAATCACGTAAGGGGAGCTATATATGCTGGATAAATACCACAATCAGCGACCAAAGCCAAAAATGATAAGAGAATTAAAGGTCGCAGTAAAGTGTCGCGTTGATGTGGAAAGATTTACCTCAGCAAACATTATGACATCAACATTTTACAAAAAGACTCGGAATATGTGTGGGTACTGGTGGTCGACACATTGAACTCAAGTTGTGAAACAATAATCCAGTTTGTTTTATAACAATTATTTGAGAAGTGACTTTGTAAAATCGTTTTTGTTGTTTTTTGTTGCGTTACGTTTTTGAACCATCAAAAAACAGTGGGTGGACTCACTAAAAGTGAGATAACTTTTGTTCTGTTTGAAATTTGTTTTTGATATGTGGCCATTATACGTAGATATGAATTACCTTTAAACCTGTGAAACGTGATTTAAAACTTCTTACCATTTTCCGAAATATTAGCAAAAATGCCTAGGGGGTTACTTTTTTTTGTCCCACCCTGTAGAGTCGCGTCGATAAAATGAGAAAATTGCAGCGTTCGATGGCGCTAATCGTAATCGTAATCGTAATCTCCAAATTTCTAAAGCGCCACTCGAAAGCCAAGCGCAGAGCACCAGCTTATTCACGAGCGCTGCGTCTAGTCAGAAGGGTTGTCCAAAAGAATAGTCCGAGGAGGTCCGAGTCCGGTTTCCAGAGGATCAGAGGGGTCAGAGTAGCTGCTAAGGTGGGTGTCGTTTAGGTCGAGAGTTTGAAGGTAGATGATCAGTTGAGTCGGGGTAAGAGTTCTTGAAGAGCAGAGACTTTAGTTTTGAGTGGAAAGCCTTGGCAGTGATGGATAGAGGAGCCTGATGCGGATGATGGTGGGTGATTGGAGATGATGGTTGAGGAACCGAAAAAGTGCGGAATTCAGGAGGTAGGTCGTTCCAGAGACGTGGTGCAGTGTTGGATATTGCTCGGTTGGAGAACTTGAGATGAGTAGTGACAGGAGGTCGAGAGAGAGTGAGAATGGAGGAAGATCTGGTAGAGCGGGTTGGCTGGACGGTGAAGAGGTCTCGAAGGTATCTGGGCTGGGAGTATTGTAGAGAGTTGTAGGTTAGTGATAAGACTTTGAAGTGAATTCGCTCTGGAATTTTTAACCAATGGAGTGATTTGAGGATGGGAGTGATATGATGATGCTTGGGCGTTCTGGTGACGGCCCTGGCTAATGAGTTTTGGATGAGCTGCAGACGCTTTAGTTGGGTGGCTTCAAGGTTGAGAAAGAGGGAATTGCAATAGTCGAGCTTTGAGTGGACAATGGAGGTAGCAATGGTGGAGGCAGTTTTGAAGTCGAGCATGGGTCGGATGCGGCGGAGGTCACGAATGTGCATGAAGCATGCGCGTGAGAGGTTGGATATGTGGTTAGAGAAGGAGAGATGTGGATCAAAGGTTACACCAAGATTGCGGACAGGGGCAACAGAGGTGAAGGTAAGAGATGAAGAGTTAGTGGATAGGTGTATTGAAAGGTCGGGGATTTTCTTGATTTGGTCAGGAAGGCCGAGGATGATGAATTCTGTTTTGGAAGGGTTGAGGCAGAGGAGGTTGGACGACATCCATTGAGAGACTAGGTTTACCGCATTGAGTAGTTTGGCAATGGAGGTGGAAAAAGAGCCTGGGGAGGATATGTAGAGTTGGGTGTCGTCTGCGTAGAGATGGTGGTCAACAGAGGAGGATTGTATGAGATGGCTTAATGGTGTGGTATACAGAATGAAAAGCAGTGGACCCAGGACGGAGCCTTGAGGGACACCACAAGAAAGTGGGAGGGGTTGCGAACAGTGGCTGGAGGCTTTAACAGAGAAGGATCGGGAAGACAGGTAGGACTGGCACCATTGTAGAGCCGTGCCAGAGACGCCAAACCAAGAAGACAGTCGATGAAGAAGGAGGCTGTGGTCAATGGTGTCGAATGCGGCGGAGATGTCGAGGAGACAGAGGCAGGAGACTTGCTGATGGCTGACGGCAGAGACCAGTTTATTGTAGAGAGAGACGAGTAGAGTTTCTGTAGAGTGGTGTTTAGTGAAGCCAGATTGGTGGGGGTTGAGCAGTGAGTTTGAAGAGAGGTAGTCGTTGAGCCGGGTAAGGACAATTCGTTCAGTTAATTTTGATAGAAAGGAAAGATTTGAGATGGGACGGTAGTTAGATAGGTTTTCCTTGTCAAGATTTGCTTTTTTGAGAAGGGGAGAGACGAGAGAGTGCTTGAAAACCATAGGGAAGTTACCAGTGGAGAGCGAAAGATTGATGATTTTGGTGATTACAGGAACGAGGACAGAAGCACAGTCTTTTAGGAGAGAGGTGGGGATAGGATCAAGTTCACATTGCTTGTTGGGAAGAGAGCTTAGGAGGAGTGACACTTCTGTTTCAGTGGCAGGAGGGAGAATTGGGAGAGATGATTGAGAGGCAGGAGGAATAGGGTTTGGAAAGGGGAGTGAATCAGTGCTGGAAGAGTTGGAGGCTAGAAGAGATTGTAGTGTGAAGCGAAGGGATGAGATTTTGTCCGAGAAGAATGAGCAGAAGGTATCAGCGATAGAGGGGGAGGGAATGGAGCTGGGCAGTGGGGAGGGAGATTTGCGGTGGAGAAGAGAATTTACAGCTCTCCAGAGATGTCTTGGATTGGAGGAGCTGGAATGGATTAGTGAGGAGTAGTACCTCTTTTTGGCAGCAGCGATCAGTTTGTGGTATCTATTGGTGACAGATTTGAGGGTAGTGAGGGCTTTTGCTCTAAAAGCTGAGTCAGTGGTGCTCTTGTAGGTGTGCTCAAGGTGCCTGCGGAAGGTTTTAAAAGCTTGGAGGTAGGAGGTGAACCAAGGGTTACTGGTATGTGAGCTGTGCTTGGTTTTGAGTGGTGCGTGGATGTCGAGGAGGTCAGAAAGAGTGGAATTGTAGCAAGACAGGAGGTCGTCAAGAGAAGACGGAGGGTTAAGAACCAGCTGAGAGTGAAGGATATCTTTGGTGAAGACCTGGTAGTCAATGGACCCGGTGAGACGGAATGAGTGAGTGGAAGGAGGAGGTCGAGGAAAAGGCTTAATTTCGAGGTCGGCCATGATTAGATAATGGTCAGTAATGTTCAGAACAGAGTGTGATAGCTTGGGAGATAAGAGGGAGGAGGCAGACGTGATAACAAGGTCGAGTGTGTGGTTTTTGATGTGAGTTGGGAAGTTGACATGTTGAATGAGATTTGCTGATGAGAGGAGGTTCAGAAAGTCGGATGCAAGAGAGTCAGAGGGATTGTCAACATGGATGTTGAAATCGCCGGTGAGCAGGAATTCATTGGGAGTAGTGGCAGCGAGTGAGAGGAGAGAGCCAAATTCATCTAGAAAGACAGAGGGCTTTGAGGAATAGGCAGACGAGGTAGGAGGACGGTAGATATTGAAGACTGTTAGTAGGTCTGAGGCAAGTCGGAGTGTTGTGGAGGAGCATTCGAAAGAACGGAAACTGTGATGAGAGGAATTGAGGACGACAGCTGGTTCACGAACCAGGAAGGCAGTGCCGCCACCAGAGATTTTTGCTGACTTTGCGCAGGAGGTGGTGCGAGGAAAGTTTTGCAAGGAGTAGCCACGAGGTATGCAGTCAGATATATGGGGGTTAGAAGATAGAGTGGATAACCAGGTTTCTTGGAGGGCAATAAGATCAGGTGGACGAGAGCAGGAGGCAAGGTCACTTAGAGCAATGGAGTTTCTGGGGTTAAGCAGGGATCGGATGTTGATGGAAAACAGAAGAAATTTCTTGGTGGAGGACCTGGTAGCATGGTGTAAGGAACCTGTGATGGGACCCTGATTAGTCTCGATGTCGCCAGATAAAAGCAGGGTGAACAAGATTTGTCGGAATGTTATGGCAGATGAGTGAAACATGTGACGACGGGTGAGCAGGAATGAGGCAGATGGAATGGCGTTGAATTGAGAGTATTGTGCAGTTGCCGTCGGTAGTGTGGAAATTGGGCACGAGAGAGGTGAAGGTCCGATGTTAGATGTAGAAAAGGATAAGCGGATGAGCAGAAGCGGCAGAAGAATTGAGATCAGCGAAGGCATTGTTGACATATAAGTAAAAGATGGCGGTTGAAATATAGGTCAAAGATGGCGGAAGGGTGAAAAGGCCATGTGCGCGGTGTGCGGGAAATTCAAAGTTTAATCTGAGCGAGTTGCAGAGGGTTGAAGTTATTTTAGATGAGATAGGAACGATCTCACCTGATATCCTGATTTAGATTGACTGAGCAGAATGTTGAGATAGAAGCGAGACCGGTAAAAAGACGAAAAAATTAGACGTTCAACGACACAACCCTCGATCAGCTACGCTGGCGCCCTCTCTCTGTAAGCAATGGGAAAACATTTGATGCGCAGGAGAATATAAGGCAGAAGTAATCAGGTAACGATTTTAGGTCCGACTATGTTTTGTCTCTCGGTCTGTGTGATCACTCAGAAATAAATAAATTATTCGAAGATTACAAAGAAATTCAAGGATGGATATTATTATTATTTTTACTATCAATATTATTTTTAAAGGTAATGTTATTACTATTAGTTTTTATTATTTTGTTATTAGGAAAGCCCGTGTGCTCCATCCGCCGTCACCTGCGTCCCGCATAGGCATACGTGCGGCTCGCATATTATTATCATCATCATCATCATCATCATCATCATCATCATCATCATCATCATCATCATCATCATCATCATCGTCATCGTCATCATCACCATCGTTACCTCCACCAACATATCATGATCATCATTATCATGATTATCACGATCGTTATCACCAATATTCTCTTCGCTATCATCAAAATCTTATACGTCATCATCACCACTTTCGCGACTGCTACTACCACAACTGCCACTGCTATAATATAGGCCTACTGCTGCTTCTTCTACTACCACTATACGCAATCATTTGACAATTGTCATCATCATGCCCATGAAGAAAACAAAAATTGGAAGCATTACAATGAAATTTTAATGCAATGCAAGTTACATTATTCAATGCACTACAATAAAAATTTGACATATATAGGACGTACAGCGCTTTCATGTAGGTCCATCCGATACAAAAGACCTGCTTACGCTTCAATATCCATAGTAACCAGCGTCATAATGAGGGACGCCGTAACCAAAGCGACCGTAACCATGGTCACCGTAACCGTGTCCGTCGTAGAAACGTTGAGCATATCCATACGGATATCCGGACCGTGCGTAGTACGGGTACGCATACCCATCGTACCCGTATCCGTAGCTGGAATGCCCGTGGTCCGATTTTCCGTCGCGGTTCCGGTCGCTACGGTCATCGACGCCATCTTTGTTTTCGTCGAAAGTTCCGGCCAGCGCACCGGAAATGGCCAGCGAAAGAAGAAGAAGAAGAGTTGTTTCACGTCTCATTGTTTCAACTGAGATGATGGTCGACTGTGTCAAACGCCTTGCGACAATTGTTCAACTCTACAAAGTTACACGTTATTTTTATGGATAAAAATATCGCATAATAGAACACACATAAGCACATATGCATGCATACATGCATACGTCCATTCTGATGATGAACTCTTGTTGCTGTCACTGATTAAACTCACAGCCCATATAGACCACCTCTCATCAACTTGCTCCTCCTTTTTTTATGCTATCAGAAAACTCAAAACCCATGACCTTTCTTCCTCATCCATCCATTATGTAACCAAAGCCAGTATACCGTTGCTAAACTTCTATATGCCTCCCCATCCTGGTGGGGGCTCACCCTGGCTTCCGGTAAAGAACGCCTGGAAAAACTCCTAAAAGAGCCAAACGCCTAGCAATTCTTTCCAACAGTCTTTGAACTTGCCAATATAGCCGATGCGAAACTCCTTTTCTCCATATTACACAACCCCAAGCACGTACTTCCCCATCTCCTACCTCCACTCCGACCCTCTCCTCTCACCAATTAAGACCTAGAGCACACAACCATACTCTCCCACCCAAGAAGAACTCTCAATTTATTCCCAGATCATTGTATAAAAATATTTTTACTAGTTTATTCTAAAATCCTATAATGAACTTTAATTTGTGATTATCACTCATGTTTGCATTTCTGCGTTTTTGTCAGATGGTTCTTCTCAGTAAACGAATATATATATATATTAACAGTGTCAATTACAGTTAAACAAAGCTGAACGGACGACTCTCAGAAGCTTTGCGAAGTCTGGCATAAGGCTAAAGGGTGAGGTGCGTAAAAATTTACTCGGAAACCTAAGTCAATTATAAAACTAGTTACTATCGTGCGGCGTGCACAAACAAACACAGAAATCCGAGCTGGCTACAGTGTTAAAACCTTGCCTAACTCTGTTGACCTATTTCGTAAAATCCTCAAAACAGGCTCAGCACTGCTTATTATACAATGAAATACAAAACGTAATCGTAGGCCCTAATCGAAATTTAGACATTTCTAAATCAATACTTAAGAGCTAAGCGCAGGGCACTTGCTTATTCACGAGCGTTGCGTCTTTTCAGCGTGGTTGTCCAAATATACCAAGTGCAGGTCAAGTCCAGTTGGAGAAGGTGAACGAAGGAGGCAACCTCAGCAATAGTCTCTAATAAACCAAAAGACTACGTGAAGCCGTTGTCTGTTATGATCCTACCTGTGCAAGCAAGAACGCTCAACTGCATCAAACGCCTCCTTGATGTCTCTGAACACAGAACGCTATACTTGTATTTATACCTGTGTTTATATAGGCCTACTGATGGGTCAGATGCTGACCTCGGCTTCGGACAATCACTGGATGCGGATCTTTGTCATGTGGCATCAAGCCAGCCATCTGTCGTCGAAACAATGCATCATTACACCGACCAACCGACGATAGAGATACGCATGTAGCATGCATGTGCGCATATATCTGTGTCTGCATTCATGTGTGTATATATGCATGTATATTTATCTTTGGCTTTTGTATGTATGTATGTGTGTATGTATGAATGTACTATGCATAGTCTGTCTGTTTGTGTGATTGGGACTGTCTGGTTGTTTGACTGTCTATCCGTCTGTCTGTCTGTCTACACGCATGTCTGTGTGCATCTATGTAATTACTAGGTCTATGTTTGATTCACGTATGATAATGTGCGCAAATTCATATACACGGTGATTCAATAAAAAGTAAGCCAAACGTTATAAACAAATATTAAAACTTGAACTATATTTTATTAATAATATATTCAAAATAAAAATATGCACATACTTACTTTTTCATTTTAATGACTTCCGGTTTATATTTTCTACCCAAAAAAGCAGACCATGATATGATTGAAAACATAAACAAGAAACATGCAATTTCCGAAAAAATGCCGTTTAGTAAAGAAGATTTACACATTATAAAAGGTTTTAGGGAATCCAAGAATTACAGCAGCCGTCAATTTCTACGAGAGTTTCCAGAAAAACACTGGACCAGAAGCGGATTAGATAAATTGCTTCGAAAAATTAGCTTAACAGGGTCAGTCGACCGCGTCAATGGTAGTGGAAGACGAAGGTCATCGCGCACTGAAGAAAACTTTGCACAATGGCGCCAGTGCCTCCAGGCTTACGTGCAAGCAGAAGGAGGACATTTTGAACACCTTCTTTAATTAAATAATCAAACCATTCTACTGAGAGTTTCTTCACAAAAATATTAAATACTGTTTTCATGTTAGAAGTAGGCCTACTTATATGAAATACAAAGTTTGGCTTACTTTTCATTGAATCACGGTGTACATATTCACACGCAAGGACACATGCATACAAGCATGCAGACAGACAAACAGTTAGATAGACAAACAGATAGTCAGGCAGAGCGTTCTGCCAAACTGGAGGCGTGTGCATTCCAACACGTCACCGACCTGGAGTCTAAAAAGGAAGAGCATTTGGCAATAGAAACCAATTCATCACAGTTCATTATTTGGGGATGCCGAGACCGCTGTAAATTACATTAATTTTGCAAACAACACGCACATTATTGCGGAGCCTCTTAAGGGGCATGCGGGCAAAATATGCTATGTTGTTCGCACGAGTTAGTAACTCGTTCGAACGACTTACTAACTTGTGCGCACGAATTAATCTCGTTCTAGCGGGAATTTGGAGGGGTAGGCCTATGTGGTGATGGATTAGAGCGCCGTCTATCGGAGAATGTAGGTCAGCACTTACGGAACGAATGGTGGATAGGCTGCGTGGCGCAGCTTAGAACTGCCACTAGGGTGACTAGGCTACTAGCACACATAGATCTCCGGGTGTATGTTTAAAGATTCAGAACTACTGGGAGAAAACGCTTGCTAGGCCTATATTTCAGTTTCTGTTACAAAATTCATCTAAGACTCTGTGTTTCGTTGGCCTAATTTCCCGCATGAATACCAAAGCATAAACTCATTACGTACCCCATCACATACCCAACTACATAGGCTACCGGCTACAACGAGATTAACGAGTTCTGAATTCAAAGTAAGTCGAGGGAACGAGTAAGTAAGTCTTTCGAACGAGTTACTAAGTCGATCGAACGAGTAACTAAGTCACGCGCTTGACATAGCATAGTTTGCCTGCATGTCCCTTTAGGGATTCATACATTATACTATATGTGAACTAATGTTTTGCATATATAATGAGCACAGGTGTTCCTTATGTTGATATATATATAATGTGTAATTCGATAATTCGATTGTTAAGCGTTTTAGTCTTAGGCCTTAGTTGCGCTGTCGGCTCGTGGGCGCTTGGCCTAAAGTAGCCTAAACATTGGCTGACGGTAGATTCTCTTTACACGTGCAGTTAGCGCGCCAAACTTAGAAACTGCTGATGACAGAGAATTTGAACAATACAGTGTAGTAGTTGGTTTAATGCAGTAGAGAGCTGTATGTTAGAAGTTACAGTTGATTTGTGTATGATAAATAACTGTGTTTGAAGAAAGAAAGAAACATTCAAAGAACGCTGTGTCAATTTAATTCTTAAACAGTTAGAAGACGTTGAGGTGAATTTATATGTAGAGATAAGGAAAGTTCTTGAGGAGGTAGGTCACAACTAAGAAAGAAAAAGAGTTGGTGACATATTTGGTGAGCAGCAGCGGGTAGGATTCGAAACAACGTCTGGGATTCAAAGAAACAACGTCTGGGATTCGAAACAAGCGTCTGGGATTCGAAACAACGTTTGGGATTCAAGAAACAACGTCTGGGATTCAAAACAACGTCATGGGACCTGGTGAATACGCATTCAAATCATTGGCAAATCTACGAAACGATTGACCTCAACGACAAAGGTATAAAAGTTGGTTGTTATCAAACAAAGAACAATCCCAATACTTCAAACACAAAAGAAAACTCGTGTTTTCCAGAAAGGACAGCACTGAAGTAAAGAAGTAAGATGGAGAAATTAAGTGTCAAAAACAAGCAGAACTGAAGAAGATGTCTTCTGAAAGATTAAAACAGCGCTTGTTAAGGGCTGGTTTTGAAGAAGAAAAGCTGAAAGATATGTCACGTGAGAAGACATGCTAGAAGCGCTAGCTGAAGTCTTGCTTAAAGAAGCAGAAGAAGAAAGAAGGTGCTGTGTCGGTGGTGCTGTGGAAAAGGTTATTAAAAAACCGCCTGGACTTATGTCTATGGAGGTTCTTCAAATTTCTTTGCGTCTGCAATCTGCATCTGTTGTTCTTCATCTTTCTCATCTTCTTGAAACAAATCTGCTATCTCCACATCACACTCATTATCCTCTTTCGTTTCATTTAGATTACCATTCTTGCATGCAGCCATCTCTTGTTCACTCATCTCTGCTGTTATACCGTCTTGCATTAAACTTTGTTGATCATCGCTTTCGTTATCCTCTTCGCTTGAACTTTCAGTTTCACTTTCCTCTTCGACTTCTATCACTTTCTTGCGCTGACTCTGCAATCTCGTCGTTACATTTGCTTGCACATCTCCTTGTATCATTTTCACTTGTGGCACGGCTTTTAGTTCTGCAATGATTTCTGGATGCAACAAGAATCTTTCTGTGCTTCCCATTTTTGGAATACTAGCACACATCAATGTCACATAAGGTGTAAGTGAACATTTGACTTTATGCGGAATTACCTCTTCTTCCACATCGTTACAACACAGCCTTACATCAACTTTTACTAGCTTTGCAGGAATGGCATCTCCTGCCACGCATTGTAAATTCACTTTTCCAATTTGCTCCACCTTCATGCCTTCCAGTAATTCTTCACTAATCACCGGAACCTCTGCTCCAGAATCAATAAGTGCTTTTACTTTTATTGGTTCTTTTCCTGCTGTTCCACGAATCTCTACCTCGACGTACTGCAATACCACTTTCTTCAATGCTGTACTTTCATCTCTTCCAGCCATTTCTTTCTGTATTCCATTGTGCAATAGAATTTCCTTCTGAATATCAGGTGAAAGATGACATTTCATCACTGACTTTACTTCAGTTTCATTATTCTGATGTTCTGTGGCTTGACTTTCAGAATTATCAACCACTTGAATTCGATTCACCCTCGAATTTTCTTGTTTTCTATCATAATTTGAGGTTGTAACAGGAACTGGACAGAATTTCATTAAATGCCTGTCCGATCCACAATTGTGACAACGTTTCACCACTGCACCTCGTTGTTCAATGCTTTCTTTTCTTTTATATGGAGTAAACGATGCATTGCCTTCTCTTGCGACAAACCTTGGTGGTGACTTGTTATATACCGGACGTTGTCTGGCCATCATCGACTCTTTATTCTCGTGAACTACCGGATAATTTGGTTTCGCTTCTGTACTTCTGAACTGATTTCCTGTTTCTTGATTGCTCTTCCAATGAAAACCAAAATTTGGAGTGAACTGTTGATTTCTTTTGCCATTGGGTACAAAACCAAAACTTGTCTTATTCGGAATTGCCAAACCAATTCGATTATTAACATGAATGTCTGCTAGGTCTGCCACAGCACTAGCTTCGTAACAATCAGTTCCTTCCTTCGACAGCACAAACTGTAGTGGACCTGGTGGTAGTGATTCTTTCAACTTATCCGCCACTAATAAATCAAACAACTTCTCAAAATTCTTATCCACTTTGCGACTTTTCACATAATAGTTCAACAAGTTCTTCAGCCTTGCTGTAAACATTGTATACGTTTCTTCAGCTGTCTTCTTCGCATCAATAAACTTCGATCTGTACTCTCTCGGTGTCAACTTGAATTCTTTTAACAAGTGTTCTTTCACAACCTCATAATCGTCTAAATCAGCGAATGACAATCTGTTTAGAACAGTTCTAGCTTTCGGAGTCATCAATGGCAATAGTAACTTCACCCAGAATTGTTCCTGCACATTGAAACTACGAAACGCATTCTCAACCGTTTCGAAATATAATGGCACCTCCATCATATCGTTTGGCATTTTAGGTAACACGTGTTTCATGGCATCACCAATTTTCTTTATTTTCGAAACCATCGTTTCACTTTCTTCCTTTTTCCTTTTCTGTTCTTCTCGTTCTTCTTCTCTTCTTTGTTCTTGAGCTTCTCTATTTTGTTTCTCCTCTTTGAGTTGTGCTTCTTTTAATGCTATTTTTTGTTGTTCCAACTTTAAACGTTCTTGTCTTTCCGCTTCTGCCCTCTCCATGCTTTCTTTCTGTAATTTCAATTCTTCTTGTCTAACCTCTTCTGCTCGCTCCAACTCTGAAATTCGTACTTTTTCCTTTTCTTCTTCACGTAGTCTCTTCTCTTCAATCTGTTGCTGACGTATCTCTTCGTCACTTTTCCGCGCCCTTTCAAATTCAATCATCTGCTCTAATCTTCTCCTTTCAGCATCTTCTCGATCTCTTCTCAATTGCTCTAATTGAATCTCAAATTGCTGCTTTTGCAATTCAAGTTCTGCCACACGAACTTGCTCTGCTTTCTCTTCTTTCTCTCTCTGAAGACGTTCTGCCTTTTCTTCTTTCTCTCTTTGAAGACGTAATTCTTCCTGTCTTGCATTCTCTGCTTTCTCTTCTTTCTCTCTCTGAAGACGTTCTGCCTTCTCTTCCTTTTCTCTTTGAAGACGTAATTCCTTCTCTTCCTTTTCTCTTTGAAGACGTAATTCTTCCTGTCTTACATTTTCTGCTTTCTCTTCTTTTTCTCTCTGAAGACGTTCTGCCTTCTCTTCCTTTTCTCTTTGAAGACGTAATTCTTCCTGTCGCATTTCTTTCTCTTCTTGTCTTCGTTTCTCCTCTCTTTCTTCTTTCATCATCATCCACTGCATCATCATCTCCATAGACATAAGTCCAGGCGGTTTCTCAGTAACCTTTTCCACAGCACCACCGACAGCACCTTCTTCTTCTTCTGCTTCTTCTTTAAGCCATACTTCAGCTAGCGCTTCCAACATGTCTTCACGTGACATATCTTCCAGTTTTTCTTCTTCAAAACCAGCCTTTAACAAGCGCTGTTTTAATCTTTCAGAAGACATCTTCTTCAGTTCTGCTTGTTTTTTGACACTTAATTTCTCCATCTTACTTCTTTACTTCAGTGCTGTCCTTTCTGGAAAACACGAGTTTTCTTTTGTGTTTGAAGTATTGGGGATTGTTCTTTGTTTGAAAACAACAAACTTGTATACCTTTGTCGTTGAGGCTTTCGTTGTCGTAGATTTACCAATGATATGAATGCGTATTCACCAGTCGACGTTGTTTCAAATACCACCAACCCTGCTCTTCTCACAGACGTTGTTTCGAATCCCAGACGTTGTTTCGAATCTCACCGACGTTGTTTCGAATCCTTCCGACGTTGTTTCGAATCCCAGACGTTGTTTCGAATCCCAGACGTTGTTTCGAATCCTTCCGACGTTGTTTCGAATTCCACCGCTGCTGCCACCAAATATGTCACCAACTCTTCTGTCCTTTCTTTAGTTGTGACCTAACTCAAAACTTTCCTTATCTCTACGTATAAATTGCTCAACGTCTTCTAACTGTTTACGAAGTAAATTGACACAGTTCTTTGAATGTATTTCTTTTAAACCACAGTTAATATTCAAACACAGTTCTTCATTAAACACAACGCGACTGTAACTTCTACATAACACAACTCTCTACTTCATTAAAACAACAACTGCTCTACATATCTTCAAATTCACTGTCATCAGCAGTTTTTAAGTTCGGCGCGCTAACTACACGTGCAGAGAATCTGTCGTCAGCCAAAGTTTAGGCTACTTTAGGCCAAGCGCCGCCAGGCGACCGCGCAACTAAGGCCTAAGACTAAAACAGCTTAACAATCGAATACGAATTATATATATATCAACCTAAGAAACACCTGTGCTCATTATATATGCAAAACATTTGTTCACATAGAGATACTCTCTTTCACAGTTTAACTATAATAGATAGATATTACACGTCCTCTACTGCCGTCTTATTTGTTGATCGAGCTGGTAGCTAACCATACCGTAGGAGATTCCATTGTAGCCTAGCTGCCTTAGCCTGCCTAGCTGATCAAGTCGACAGATTTAGCGAGGCTTGATCCTTACAAGTCAACCACAGGCAGACACGATGTCATTATAATACCTGTACTGTTACTTAACAGTTCAATTACATGCAGTTGATGCTTTGTACATTAGATACCAGAACTATAAAAGTTACAACTGCAATTACAGTTGTTAATAGAACTGTTATAACCATTGACAATTTGAGGAAGAGCGTGAAATTGAAATACATGCGTAATTTAGATACTGGATTATAAGAATGCAACAGTCGTCAGCAATTTTGGCCAAGAGACTACAGTCCAAGTCGACGAAGTTGATCGAGTCGATCGTCGTCCGAGCCAAGTCGATCGAGTCGTCGAAAGGTCGGCGAGTCGACGAAGTCGATCGAGTCGATCGTCGCCAAGTCGATCGAGTCGTCGAAAGGTCGGCGAGTCGACGAAGTCGATCGAGTCGATCGTCGGCCGAGCCAAGTCGATCGAGTCGTCGAAAGGTCGGCGAGTCGACGAAGTCGATCGAGTCGATCGTCGACCGAGCCAAGTCGATCGAGTCGTCGAAAGGTCGGCGAGTCGACGAAGTCGATCGAGTCGATCGTCGACCGAGCCAAGTCGATCGAGTCGTCGAAAGGTCGGCGAGTCGACGAAGTCGATCGAGTCGATCGTCGGCCGAGCCAAGTCGATCGTATACACTCGACTCGATCGACTGCGGTGTATACCGTAGGCTATCTTACGTAGCTAAATTAGTTGATTTCGCAAAAAAATACGTTGCTAGATTGTTTATGGATTATAACACACGTAAGGTACCAATGTAAAAGTAATAGCGTGCCATTGCCCAATAGTGTACCGGTACTAGTTTACTTAGAATATCTTGAAAAAATTGAAATCGCATGAAAATATCTTAAACATCTGTAACCTATCGTCTTACCGTACCATTTTAATAATGGATTCTGTGGTAAAACCGTATTTTACGTTGCTAAATTAATTCCATGTTGTGAATCCAGTATTTTACTTTGCTAAGCAATTATAATATCGCTAGTGACATTTCAGAAAATATATTGTATTCTTTTCATAAATCTTCACTTATTTAAATTGTTTTCACTTCGTGTAGACTGTAGAGGAAGTCGCGTCATTCATGCAAACAGCATCTGCAGGAGTAGGCCTAATGACAGAAGCAGCTTAGCTAAACAGAATCTTTGCATTGGCACAATAAGCACATTAGTCATTCAGTTAATATTATAATTGTCACCAGGTATTCATTCATTCATTCATTCATTCATTCATTCATTCATTCATTCATTCATTCATTCATTCATTCATTCATTCATTCATTCATTGTTTCATTCATTGTTTCATTCATTCATTCATTCATTCATTCATTCATTCATTCATTCATTGTTTCATTCATTCATTCATTCATTCATTCATTCATTCATTCATTCATTCATTCATTCATTCATTCATTCAATCATTGTTTCATTCATTCATTCATTCATTCATTCATTGTTTCATTCATTGTTTCATTCATTCATTCATTCATTCATTCATTCATTCATTTATTCATTGTTTCATTCATTCATTCATTCATTCATTCATTCATTCATTCATTCATTCATTCATTTAGATAGCACCCTTCAAGGCTGCTACTCAGAAGTTGAACCCGATCCCAGCACGGCTAAATAGAACCGTCTTCAGATTGGAATAGGACGTCACGGAATGAACTGGAGCACAGTAATTAATTCTAATGACTGACCTGTACACTGTACAGCATTTTATGTGTATGGCGTAACAATAGATGATCTGCGATCCTTGTCCTTCCAGTTTGCGAAGGGCAACAATCTTGACCAATCGTTTTCAGAAGAGTAATAACTGGTCGGCATAGATTGGGTAAGGTCCTTTGGGAGACGGCATCAGGAGATTCAAACAAGTGATACCATTGAAGCTCAGCCTATCCTCGCAAACAAGCGGCTGAATTAAGAACTCAGCTCAACTGTCACATGCAATTCTAACTCCATCATGATCGAAATAGAAAGAACCTTCTAAATCAATGGAATCAAAAACTTCAGTGTTTGACTGTGGAAGTATTCGATATGTACGAGCGATGAATTCCGACACGATGTCGACCATTGCTTCAACCAGGCGACACACTAGCATCATCTATCTATCTATCTATCTATGAGATTTATATAGCGCCCCTTCAAGATAACTACTCAGAGGCGCTCCCGACCCAGGCCCGGTCAAAGAGGAAGGTCCTAAGCAGTCTATAGAAATTATAATCACTCTGTGTAGACCTAGTAGTCGTGATCATGATAAACTACTGTTGCATTTCTACCTTGACTTTTTTGACAAAGCGTCACTGTGCATTTCTTTAATCAGTTGAGAGAAATCCGTCCCACAAATTGGACCCCTTACTCTATTTTCGATTTCAAAACAATGTACTATTGTAAGTATCAGCGCAATCTTAACAGACAAAATACTTTGTCACTATGATTTATTCTTACTGCTGTGTATTTTTCTGTAGACGTCCTGTTTCCTGTTTCGGTTTCCTTTTAATTTGGTTGGTGGGTCTATTTTCAATATTCTCATCCCGCTTGGATAATAATAGGCCTTATTATTAGCCTAACTACAAGGTAAACGCAGTCTCCTGTTTGACTAGCTCGGTGCAAAGGTGAAGAGGTGCAGCGCTGTATTTGCCAACACTGAGCTGCGAATAAAACAGGAGTCAGCCATAAATATATTATATATAATCAGGTGACGGCAATTGAGACCGCTTCATCTATCGAAGACCAAAACCCCGGAGGAGGCTATTAAATTTTGTGTCATTATTGAGATACGATTGTTAGGTTTAGACTTCGGTCAACTTTGTAGAAATACATTTGAAATTTTATTACTGCCTGGCTTATACTGCGACAATTATATCGTTGCTCTCCTCCTCACACACATTTACCAGTCTTGTATCACGAAATGTATTGCATCATCACTTACACCGTCATCATAATCACTTCATCATCATCGCCATTATCATCGTCGCCGAGCGAGAAGTGCGAAAAAGTCGAGACGGATTAACAATTATACAAATTTTAGTTTTTGGAAAGCAGTTTCAAACAATTCAAGTTCGATGTAATCGATTTCGTTGATTTTTATTTTCCGTAAGTTTTGTGATTTCAAACTCGACTCTTATAATTCAGATGCCTAAAACGAACATTTTAAGCAGGAAATACTGGAAAACATTTTCATTCAGAATATTATTTAAAATGAAAGTGATAGTTTGCGATAGTGTAATGGTTAGTGCGAAGGAATATCAAACCAGAAATCAGAGGTTCAGAGCCACGCCAGGAAAAAAACATTTATAGAGCATGGAATTCATCTGTAATTAAGCTCTCAGAATCTGACAGATTTGCATAGGGCCTACAATGTCTGGCCATCCGTTCCCATTGATGAGAGCAGAGATAGATGAACCAACTCATTAAGATCTTTGGCACGTGAGTAGATACAATATTTTTACAGGCAGAGAAGAAAGATCGTCTAACCAATTCCGTGTTGAAATTAAGCGATTTACCATGATTAATCATCACACCCAAGTATTCAATTGATTGCACCCAAGGAATCGACACGTCTCCCAGAGTCATGGGAGTAATTGCGAGTTTAGCAGATTTATCTGTTATTTGTTACTAGTCGAATTGACCACTGTTCCTCTCTACTTGCTGGCCTTCCCCTTGGGGTTCTGGGGCGACTAGATCGAGTTCTACGCTCGGCTGCTCGGCTTATTGGACGCCTTCCTAAGTTCTCTCCTGTTTCTGCATACATGCGTGATGTGTTGCATTGGCTGCCTGTGTCTCAGCGGATCTCATATCGCATCGCTGCTCTGGTTTCTCGTTGTGTTCTGCGCTCCATCTTACTTGCGCGATCTTTGCCGCCCAGTGTCTGATGTTGCAGCGCGTCGGGTGCTTCGCTCTGCGACGAGGGGTGAGTTCCTTGTTCCACGTGCTCGCTTGGCTATTAAGCAGCGCCGTGCTTTTTGGTTGTGGGCCCTTCCATCTGGAATCACCTCCCACGCTCCGTTTTTTACTTGTAAGCCATCCGACAGGGTTCTACAAGTCTCTCAAGTCTTTTTCTTTAGTCGTGGCTGGGCCGGGAGCGCTCCTGAGTAGTTTCTTGAAGGGGCGCTATATAAAAGCTCTGAATGAATGAATGAATGAATGAATCTACAGTAATGCAATGAGACTTGGAAGGATTGAACTGTAGAGACAAATCATTAGTAATCAATCAATCAATCAATCAATCAATTTTCGTTTATTCCGAACACCAAGCTGCCAGAACGCAGCTTGTTACATTGGTTAGTCATAATTATATATGTGTTCATTTGTATGTCACCTTGTCCTTTCTGGTTATCGTTTAATTTAATTTTAATTGATTTATTCAGAATATGTCTTTATATAGTACTCATAGGTCAAGCATATTTTGTAGCCCATTAACAGATGGGCTACAAAATAATAAAATAATTGATACGTCACAAATATCTACGTCATTTAAGTTTTACGTATCCTCGAATAATTCAGATTGCAAAATGGAGGAGGACGACGATGGCGATGACCTTTACCTGAGATTTGTTGGCAGAATAGTGGAAGTGTTGACAAAGGCATTCGACGAGATAACTGCACGAAATAGTTCAGACGCAAGGAACCAGACCGAGGAACATTTACAAGAGCCTTTGAGTATGCCTAAATATTTCTGCGACTAATACGCATTTCTAATAAATTGCATATCATATTATACGCAATAAATTTGCATATAATTATCTGCCTTTAATTTAAGCTTTTATGGCAGTCAGTGTATTATGTTTAGATCAGAGATTATCTAAGCGGCAGAAAAGTGAGAAAACAGTGCATTTTAGTTATCGGCAAGCTTCTAATTGGGGCAACTCCAATGGCGCCATAAGGCCTACTATATAGGCCCATTGCTATTCTGATAAGGCTATATAAATGGCATCTCGCATACTGCAACAATAAATAATCCAGTTCATTATGTTTGCAGACAACATGTGTTTTTGTCCAGCCCAAGGTAAATACTTGGGATATGCCTTGCCGCCTAAGGTTACACTTCGATGAGCTTTTAACATGGAAAGTACACATAACTGAAATAAATAAACAAGTATGGTAAACCCGTAGTTTAGGTTGGTAAATTATTTTATATCGTCAAATTAAAATGGGAGCTGGATTGAGGAAATAAATTGTTTCGCTAACTGGAAGTGGGATTGATGAGACCATTTCTATCTCTAAATAGAAGTTGGATTGATGGAAATAATTTTTTACCGTAAATAGAATCTGGATTGATGAAACTAAGTTTTTGATGCAATAGAAGCTGGAATAATTGAAATAATTGCTTCCGTAAGTCGTAGCGGGACCCACCAGAAAAGTTCTTTCTTAAATAAAAGTTTCATTGATGAAAAATATTTTTCTGGTTAAATAGAAGTTGTGTTTTTGCTGTTGTAGATGAGGAGAAGTCTGTTGTTGAGCATTCCGACGTCGTTGAGGATTCCATCGTCGTAGATGCGATCTGGCTATGTGTGATTGTCGTGTTGGTGTGGCTCATCTGTGAGTCCTTCTCTTTGTGTAAGTACCGAATAAGGGTAATGCACCAATCTCAGGCATGTATAGAAATCTGCATTATAAATCATTTTCTTTTCCATATAATGACCTCTATTTCTACCCTTAATATCTGTGTCAGGCAGATTGCTCATGTGAATTGTCTTATATCATTCATGGCCATAATATCTGACCAGAACCAAGTGCTCTGAAGATTTCTACCCGAGACTCGCAGTCACAGCTACAACCTACGAACACAGGCCTACGAGTACAAACTGCCACCGATGGATAATAGAAACGTTTTCTACCGACTCCTTTACAAGAACATCACCGATTGCCACCGTAGCACCATGCTGTCTCCTCGGCTTGACCTCCCCCGATTTTGACCTGGCACCGAAACGAACAGAGGAGTTTGGCTATTGCGGACTTGATTTGATATAGCGCCGGTGAATAAGCTGGTCTCCCTGACGTGGCTTTTGCGGGCGCTGAGAAATTTTCGAAGATTTACATTACATTACATTGATATTATTGAATAAAATTTGGCCAAGCTGGCTTGTCGCCCCAGAAGAACTAACCGAACTCTACCATACCATAATCTCCCTTTTAAGTTGCGGTTGCGGCGACTTGAATTTCTTATGATTAAACGAATATTTTATGATTTGTTTTATGCTGATAGGTCAAAATAATTGTAATTGTAATTGTAATTGAACATTTGTATAGCGCCACTCAGAGGTTCAGAGGCGCTCTAACAAATAAGATAGTCTTCAGGCGTTTCCGAAACAGGAAGAGAAAGGCTGAGGAGCTCAAGACGCAATTCATGCGGTAGATGGTTCCAACTGGAGGGGCCGACATAGGCAAAGCTAATAGTTACGGTGACTTTCATTGAAAATAAAATACTTATTGCAATTTGAATCAGTTGTATCAATCGCTACGTTCTATTGTTTGCAGACACAAGGCCATCAGTGTCAATTCCAAATGATGCACACATACCTACGATTGCGCCAGAAGACAATGCCGCACTTGTACCAGATAATATCCCCACTATTGCACGCATACCTACGATTGCGCCAGAAGACAATGCCACACTTGTACCAGATAATATCCTCACTATTGCACGCATACCTACGATTGCGCCAGAAGACAATGACACACTTGTACCAGATAAAAAACACCAAACAGTTGAACCGGTGAAGTCGATGTACGTCCAGTCAGGAGGAAATCTTAACCAAGTTCTCAGAAACCACGAGCATCATCATCATCTGGGTGACGAGCAGCAGCAGCAGCAGCAGTCATCGTCCGGTCCAACGACGAAAAGAAGCGTAGAAAAGAAAGGAGACGACATTACAAAGCCACATAAAGCGAGGATGCTACCAATTGAAGACCAGCTGAAGTTGGACTTCAAGAAGTGGAGAGAATTCAGAGAGTCGATGAGGATTAAGACCATCATTAAAAATCGTGACGATACACGAATACTAGCCACACATTTGACAGAAGAAAACGAGAAGAACCATCTGACAAGGCGAATATCCGATTCATACTGTACCTCGACAGCTCACCCACAAAGGCCAACTAGAAGGTCGTCGATGTATTCATCAGGTATTCCACCCAGTCAGTTGAGTCCGGAACAGGAAGAACATCAGCGAAACTTTGATAGATGGAGGCTTTCGACTGAATCACGCAGAGCCCCCTTTCCTAATCCTCATCAACCATCTGCATCGTCAGCTTCTGCTTCCGATAAGCATCCTTTTGATCATCCCCCTCGTCCTCCTCATGCACAGCAGCAGCAGAAGCAGGGAAGAGGGACGTCGTCGGATAGCAGACGACCGTCGTCGTCTCCTGCCACTCCAGCTGCTGGTCATCCCCCTCGTCCTCCTCATGCACAGCAGCAGCAGAAGCAGGGAAGAGGGACGTCGTCGGATAGCAGACGACCGTCGTCGTCTCCTGCCACTCCAGCTGCTGGTCATCCCCCTCGTCCTCCTCATGCACAGCAGCAGCAGAAGCAGGGAAGAGGGACGTCGTCGGATAGCAGACGACCGTCGTCGTCTCCTGCCACTCCAGCTGCTGGTCATCCCCCTCGTCCTCCTCATGCACAGCAGCAGCAGAAGCAGGGAAGAGGGACGTCGTCGGATAGCAGACGACCGTCGTCGTCTCCTGCCACTCCAGCTGCTGGTCATCCCCCTCGTCCTCCTCATGCACAGCAGCAGCAGAAGCAGGGAAGAGGGACGTCGTCGGATAGCAGACGACCGTCGTCGTCTCCTGCCACTCCAGCTGCTGGTCATCCCCCTCGTCCTCCTCATGCACAGCAGCAGCAGAAGCAGGGAAGAGGGACGTCGTCGGATAGCAGACGACCGTGGTCGTCTCCTGCCACTCCAGCTGCTGGTCATCCCCCTCGTCCTCCTCATGCACAGCAGCAGCAGAAGCAGGGAAGAGGGACGTCGTCGGATAGCAGACGACCGTCGTCGTCTCCTGCCACTCCAGCTGCTGGTCATCCCCCTCGTCCTCCTCATGCACAGCAGCAGCAGAAGCAGGGAAGAGGGACGTCGTCGGATAGCAGACGACAGTCGTCGACGTCTTCCGCTTCTCCGTCTCACAAAGTACCAAAGAAAATGCAATAAACAAATCCACAAGATCAGCAATAATAGCAGACAGAAAAACGCGTTCAAACCCTTTTGTTATTTTATTTATCTGCATATGTTTCATAACTGCGTCTAATTCGTACGAATCAATCGTTTACCTTAAGCAGAGCTAATTAACACTTTTGTACGACAATATCAATCGTCATTCAGATCATGCAGTGGCCTTGGAATTGCAGATATTTACGATAGAGTTGTGATAGCTTGTGGCGACAGATTCGAGCTTTTAGACTCTGAGTTTAATCTCATGCCTTTTACTGATTCTCGGCTGCTTGATAAAAAGTCCGATTATTTCTCTATTTTGCACTACAATAGTGACAGGAATGAGATATCACGTATGCGCCTTTTCATGCCGCCACACACCAGAGCCTTAACTATCTTCCGTTTCACCGAAGAATAAACCACACTGAAGGATGTTAAAGATAGAAACAGTTTGTATTAAACGGTTCGAACATTTCGTGTAATAGCCGTAAATCTAGTTATTGCCTCTAGTTTCAAACAACTGTGTTGAGATGCCTATTATCGTTTGTTGAGAATTTGTGTACATTAGCCACTTCATTAAAAGACAATTTCCATCTTCTTTGCTGCATTCATTTTATTTTCAGATATTCTACTCTTGTCTGTAATGGCTAAGAAGGTTGGTCACTTCTGTCCGAACCATATACCCCTTAAATTACAGGACTGTAGGCGCTCAGCCTCGGGACTTGGAACTTGGGTCAATTTACACTTTTTATCACAAAAATGAACGACTTGTATGATTTGTTTTGTTCTATTTGTCTCGACGAGAGCAATATCAGAGGAAAATATCCTTGACAATTCAAGGTAATTTCACGGTAGGATTTTTGAAAACGAGTTTTGGTATGCCGTTTAAGGTAACTGACCGTGTAAAAAGTTTCTACAATTGCTGTTTTCTAGTCATTCCAACACATTATTGTTGACTTCATTCCAGTTTCCATTTCAGATTCTTACAAGAAGGGTTCATGTTTCATCTGTCAATTGTAGCTATTTCTCGAGTAAAGTAAGAAATTAGTCACAGTCACACTGAAAAAACTATGACGAAATACTGAAGATATCCATAATAGCACACCTTTATGCTATTACTCTATGATTTTAACTGAAGATGAAATAGATGACATTGATCAAATTTGCAGACAGATAAATCCACTGTATGGTCTTGATGCACCTGAATGTCTTAAGTGCTTTTGAAGCTCTAACAGAAATTACAGAATGTTGCTCATCTTCTTCACGTACTTGCTACAATAACAATAGAACCTAAATATTTAACATGTTTCAATATATAACAAAATTTCATTGCAGCTCATTACAGTAGAATGACTGTTCTCCATTTGTAGTTAAGTGACTATAGCTGGTAGCAATGGCAAGTAACAGTTTAAGGAATTTTCAAAATGTTTTTTCTGCTAAGAATTTGTCTTCTTCACACTCTTAATGCTACAGCTCTTCATCTCAGAACATACTGGCCTGACACCTGGACTCAGAAGTACACCATTCCATGAAAAGTCAACTAAAATAATGCCAATTTTAAATAACACAATCTCATATCTTCATATTTGTTTCCAATGTAGGATCTATAGCTAAAAATAGTAATTTCTAACAGGCTATCGTTTAATTTCATAGAAGATATGATTGAAAACTGCGAAGTCATATGTGCACAGAGACCTAAGAAATACAAGAAGTGTTCGGTTTATGCTGTCCTAAAATAGAACTCAATAGCTGTTATAGAAAATGATGGAAATTTCTTCAAACATGATGTGTAACGCCAGTAACGGTAATCTATTTTATTTTATATTTTATTTGACATTAAGTCAACGGTAGTAACGGTAGTCTACTTTATTTTATATTTTATTTGACATTAAGTCACATATGTGATTTAAAAAATCATACTCAGTTGGTTTTAAAACTTTTCATGAATTCAGTTGTTATGCATTTTCTATGTCAAGGCAGTGCAAAGTAGGGTATAATTTATTTTATAAATTCTTAACTTGATGACATTGAAATTGTTCATTGTAATTGTAATTGTAATTGTAATTGAACATTTGTATAGCGCCACTCAGAGATTCAGAGGCGCTCCCGACCCAGGGCTCTAACAAATAAGATAGTCTTCAGGCGTTTCCGAAACAGAGGAAGGGAAAGGCTGAGGAGCTCAAGACGCAATTCATGCGGAAGATGGTTCCAAGTAGAGGGGCCGACATAGGCAAAGCTTCTAGATTGAGCTGTTGCACCACGCATGAGGGGGACAACCAGAAGGCCTCTGGTTCATGGTAATAGTTGTCTTATATAGTTTAAGTTCGACCCAATATCCTTTCTAATCCATAACGTTTTGCGAATATGACGATTGACGGATTTCGTCATTATGGCATTTGCTTCTTTGAAGAGACTTGAAAAATCTAATAATCTCTGTACACTTATTTACTCACAATGATTTGCATGTCATCTGGAATTCAAATATCTAACACTTATGTTTGTCTGCATAAATTACTATTGTTTCAAATTACAGATCCATCTCCACTATGAACTTCATATCTAAAATTCTTGAACACATAGTTTTGAATTGTATACATGCAAACTCTCTTATTTTCTAATTCACTAATTTTCAGTTTGCATACAATAAGTTTTCCTTCTACATTGTCTACTCACCTTACTCTTATCCATAGTGTTCAATGTTCATGGTGTCATTATGAACAACAAGTAGAGCGGATTGCTCTACTTGTTGTTCATAATGACACCATGAACACTATGGATAAGAGTAAGGTGAGTCTTCCAGAACTTTTCTAACAAACTGTGCCACTCAGGGTGCGGTTAAACCGTATTTGATGTTGCTAAATTATTTGATATTGTAACTTTAAAATGGAAGCTGGAGTGATGACAGAAATTGTTTCCCTAAATGGAAGTGGGATTGATGAAAACATTCCTGTGTTTAAATAGAAGCTGGATTGATGAAACTAAGTTTTTGATTAAATAGAAGCTGGATTGATGAAAGCAATTATTCCCATAATTAGAAGCTGGATCCATGAGAATATTTCTTTGCTTAAACAAAAAGATTTATGGATGAAATATATTTCTTTCGTTAAAAAGTAGTTGGATTAATTAAAGTAATTTTTCCAATTAAATGGAAGTTGAATTGATGAAAAATATTTCTTCATGAAATGGAAGCTAAATTATGGCTAGTTATCATGCTTACTTATCAACGTCAAGTACGGCATTGAAGACATTAGAATAAGTTAGTAACGTAAAATATGGTTTTACCCAATTTCTACTTTGGCGAGAATCGTTTTGATCGATCCAGTTTCCATTAGGCAAGGATTCGTTTCATCAATCCAGCTTCTATTTAGGCAATAATTATTTTTCATCAAAACAAATATTTCAACAATCTAGCTTCTATTTAAGCACGATTCTGTTATCCCGTAGTTTAGGTTGGTAAATTATTTGAATGTCTTCAATGCCGAACTTCATGTTGGTAAGTAAGCAGTCTACCTATGTCCCTGATTACTATCAGCAAACCCGCTTCCATTTCATTATTTTTAATAAATATAGCTCCCATTTCGCGAAAAAATGACTCAACTTCTGTTTAACCCCAAATTTTTTTTTAATCAATGGAACTTTTATTTAAGCAAAGAACTATTCTCATGGGTACAGCTTTAACTTACAGAAACAATAATTTTCACAAATCCAGAGCTCTTCTATTGCGTGAAAAACTTAGTTTCATCGATCCAGTTTCTATTTACGGTATAAAAATTATTTCCATCAATCGATCTTCTATTTAAACACATACTCCCATTAATTTTAGGGAAATAATTTCTTTAATCAATCCAGCTTCTACTTTAATTTGATGATATAAAATAATTTACCAACCTAAACTACGGGTTTACCCAGGATTCTCTTAATCAGGCCCACTTTTATTTAAGAAAAAATTATTGTCATCAATCCGACTTCTATTTCGCAAAAATTCTTTTCATGAATCGAATCTTGCTAAACCCGTAGTTTAGGTTGCTAAATTATTTTATATCGTCAAATTGAAATGGAAGCTGGATTGAGGAAAAAATTGTTTCACTAACTCGAAGTGGGATTGATGAACTATTTCTCTTTAAATAGAAGTTGGATTGATGGAAATAATTTTTACCGTAAATAGAAGCTGGATTGATGAAACTTAGTTTTTGATGCAATAGAAGCTGGAATAATGAAAATAATTGTTCCGTAAGTCGAAGCTGGACCCATGGGAAAAGTTTTTTGCTTACATAAAAGTTCCAATGATGAAAAATATTTTTCTGGTTAAATAGAAGTTGGTCATTTTTTCATTAAATGGAAGCTGGATTGATTAAAAAATTCTCGATGAAATGGAAGCAGGATTGATTATAGTTATGATAGACATAGGTAGAGTGCTTACTGCTTACTTACCAACGTCAAGTACGGCATTGACGATATTAGAATAATTTAGCAACATAAACTACGGGATAACCACGAAAGCTTTTCGACCAAAGCTGAAACCCATGCAATGGGCAATAATTAAATACGCTTTTACCCAACGACTTGTTGGTAAAGTCGTAGTTTACGTTGCTAAATTATTCTAATGTCTTCAATGCCGTAGTTGACGTTGGTAAGTAAGAAGTCTATCTATGTGCATGTTAACTCTCATCAATCCACCTTCCATTTCATTAAGAAATTTTTTCATCAATCCAAATTCTATTTAATTTGAAAAAATTACTTTTATCAATCTATTGAATCCAAAACTTAATTTCATCCATCCAGCTTCTATTTACGGGAAACATTATTTCGATCGATCCAACTTTAATTTTGAACACAGGAACGTTTTCATCAATCCCACTTCCATTTAGGAAAACAATTTTTTTCATCAATCCAGCTTCCATTTTACAGTGACAACATCAAATAATTTAGCAACGTAAACTACGACTTTACCGACTTATAAGTAGAGTATACTGAAAGAACGATGCGTTTGATGATATATAACTTTTTCTAAAGTTCGTTGGAATGATTTTCCAGGAATCGCCCTAGGGATATTAAAACGTTGAGCTCAAACCATAATATTAGCAACTACTCCCTCAATGACATAACTGTCGTTAATTAAAGATTTTTGGCGACTAAATTCTATGCACAGAGTTATAGAATCTAACCAGGTTTGGCATAAAAGTCGAATTTTTCTATAATCTGGTTTAAACGGTAATTAGCACAAAATGGCGTATGATTAGAGTTTTTCACAATAACGAAATGTAAGCTGGCTTTATTGATAGTATAGCCTGTCATCTAGCGAATAATTTGTAATGGACTGCGGCAACCAATGAGATATATTATAAGCGCGTGATATATTTATATATTATAAATCTCTATGGCGGCAACCAACGAACTGGCGGCAACTAATATTTAAAATTCATTAGTAAGTAAGTAAGTAAGTAAGTCAGTCAGTAGAGTCTTCATTTAACCAGATGCCACGCAGAACTCTGGCGAACACAGATCTAGCTTAAGTAGGCAATCACTTAAACAATATCTATGGCCATTTATAGTTAGTAAAAGTACGTACGGCCTACAGGATTCTGACTAAACATATTCCTTATGCTATTGTTTGCATTGGCAAAACCCGGTCATGAGGTGTTTGCCTTTCGGCTTTATAAGTGGAAGCAACATGACGAGAAGGACATGACTCGATCGGTTTCCTAGGACCGCCGAAACATGCAAGTAGGCCCTATCAGCTAGGGGCAAAGCCGTTCAAAACTTCAAACGCTGTAGGCTACTATCACTTGGCATGACGATCAGCCTGTACGTTCATGACGGATTGAAGTCTTTCGATTTCCTGTTGGCCTGCGTAGCCTCACCATGCAGGGGCAGCGTATAACAGACGGAACACCGTGGTCGCACGCACCGCGTCATAATGTCATGCAGATCCTGGGACCCAGAAAGACCATTGGCAGTAGGCCTAATTAAGCACTCGCAGGGCTTACATGGATTGCCTAGCTTGGCAACATATTCGATCAATGTGCGCGTCGAAACTGAGGGTGTCCCATAACCTTCATTACAACAAAGTAGGCCCATATCTAAAGTTACTGAAACCAATCTGTCACAGATATTAATGCAAACATTGAAAGTCTAACATATCGTAGGCCTAATAGTAAATTCGATAGTTCTAGAGCGCCCACAAAAGCGAAGTCGCGGGAACCAGCTTATTCACAAGTTACAAGACAGTGCTAACAGAGAAAACTAACTATAAACTATAACAATCACGTGTTTAAAATTATTGATTTTGAAATCTGCATTTTCTTACTTAATTTTACATTCTCAAATAAAACATTTCATTCATTTAATAGAAATGAGCACTAATACTGTCGCGTCCCCCTAGTCTCGACCCTGCCAATTGGAGGAGGGCTAGCGCTGAGTCAACCTTCTCTCCAGGAGGCCGATGTGGCGTCATTGGCGGGCTACGAACAAACCCTGTGGTACAAAATGGGTTTTGGGCAGCTGACGGATTAGGCGGACAGGCTAACAACCCATCGTTCAATCGGGGTTCTTCTTCTTCTACTTCTTGATACCAGGCTCCCTCTCGGAGCGCATAACCAGGATGAACCACATCTTTCTCATAAGGAGTGGAAGGCGGACATTCTCTGTCCGTGGTTCCCGATTGGGGAACAGCCGATCGACTCTGACGGCTAGGGTTCGAACTTCCCCGCCCGCGACCTGTTTCAGTATTACCCTCCAACGCTGCTTTCAGCAATAGTAGAGCGGCTTGGTGAAAAATTGTTCACTTAATGATACAAGCATGAAACTTGGTACATAGTACGAACATGTCCTAAGGGAAAATTTTAGCTATAGGGCCATCGCAGATTTAACCTCTGACCTCAATGGCAGCCATTTTTCAAAATGGCCGACCGATATAGAGAGTTTTCAATATCTCAGCTTCTAGTTCACATAGAATCATGATCTTGGTGTCTAAACATACATATTTAGGGACAAGGATGCCAATGGGGCCATAGAAATTTGCCCTCTGGCCTCAATGGCAGCCATTTTTCAAAATGGCCGACCGATATAGAGAGTTTTCAATATCTCAGCTTCTAGTTCACATAGAATCGTGATCTTGGTGTCTAAACATACATATTTAGGGACAAGGATGCCAATGGGAGATTATGGGGCCATAGAAATTTGCCCTCTGACCTCAATGGCAGCCATTTTCCAAAATGGCCGACCGATATAAAGATTTTTCAATATCTTAGCTTCTAGTTCACTTAGAATAGTGATCTTGGTGTCTAAATATACATATTTAGGGGCTAGGATTCCAATAGAAGTAATTGCAAACACTTCTTAACACGAGATTGGCAGCCATTTTTCAAAATGGCCGACCAAAATACAGGTTTTTCAATATCTCAGCTTCTAGGTCGCTTAGAATAGTGATCTTGGTGTATAAACATACACATTTAGGGGCAAGGATTCCAATAATTATAACTAATTACAAACTCTTTTCTACATGAGATTTGCAGCCCGGGACGTCAATGGTGGTGGAAGGTGGAAATTCCCCTCCTAGTTTGAAAATCAACTGTTATAGGCTCATGACCCATATGTAGCCTATAGTATATTGCAAGCGAATTTATTTCATCATACTATTTCTGAAACTTCCTGTTGTGTTCAAGTTCATGTGGAAATAAAACAAATTCTGGTATTATATCAGCAATTCAGGATGTTATTAATGTTTTCATAAATGTATGCTGAACAATATTTCAGCCCACAATTCGGAACCGTTGTCCAGACAAAGGACTTGCCACAGAGTTGCACAACATCGTCCATGTCATTCAAGATGACATAGACCTATACACAGAGACCAATAAAATGTAGAGCAGCTTTCACACATTTTGCACTGTCGCCTACAGCCTTTCTCTCAGCCAAATCTGAGCAGCTCACAACAGTCATAAGACGCTTCAGGAAATGTGGTCCACTTCACTTCCTAGCCTCCTTCGATCGTTTGCAGCAACCCTCATTCACCAGGACATGGTAGTTTGGGAATAGCTACGAACATCTGTGACCAAACATGACCTTCCTGGTAGGCAGCTCTCTGTGTGTTCCACAAGTGCAGCTTGAGCCGGTGGAAGGCCATCCACTGGTCTGCCATTCTGTGAGAACAGCTACTTTCGTGCCTCAGTCACCTTCTCCTCACTGCTCGCACGGTCGTACAGAAGAACTGCAAAGCGCGCCTGTACATCAGGCTGATCATCAACAGAGCTGGGAGTTGACGCTAAGGTGCAGAAGGCTGGGGCAATGTCGCCGAATGTCTTCCGAATGTCCCACAGTCTTTTTTCACAGCCAGCAAAGGATGATACTGTGTTATACTTATATCCGCTAAATGCGTGATGGAAGGGCAAGGTTACGCACTTTTCTGGGCCGAAAGCACGTGCCATCTCAGGGGTTGGAAGGTATCTGAAGCTTTTGCCTAAGGCAAACCAACCCTCAGTTCGTCAATGCTGAGATGCTGAACTGCTGCTATGCCCAACACCAACACGCCTGAGTCAACTGTGCATATCATCACTTTACGATATATGTTTTGGCTGCATTGGAGACACGCAAGAAAATCCTTTTGTCAGCTTCCTTCTGAGTACATGGAGCAAGTCCAGTTGTGTCCCTTAGGTGAGTCCAGAGCACGTACTTGTGGTGTGTGGTCATGATCTGTCTGTCTGTTTCAATTTCAAGTTCTGCTATTTCCAGACTCAGGAAAGAAAACAACTCTGACTTGTTTTCGTCGTTCCTCAGGAATTCCTGCCAGTTTCTAGGTATACCATTAGAGAATTCAATGCGCCTGCGACTTTCCTAACCCCCCCACTGAAGTGGGAACCAGCTGTTCTAGGCTGCTCACAATGCCTAACTTGGTTCCTAGCCGTACATTGGCCATATGCGAGAGTGATGGTGGACTTGTCTAATTCTCGGTGCAAAGAATTCGTCCAGGTTTCCCTCGTCTGACAGAAGATGTAGGCCTACAACTTGGAGAATAGTGAACACTGAACAGTCACTCTTCACAGATGACATCTGTTGCTTTGCTCGTGACTTGTCCGGTACAGGTGGATGACTAAAGACAGAGAAGTTATTTCGTCTGATTGGGTCATTGACAGGTGGCTTTTTGGACTTTGGGTAACAAAACGTTCGTTGACAAATGTTTCATACTGCTTTTGTCCGGTTTTCTTGAGGTTCTGCATTGTGCTGATCACTGCTGTATCAGCCAGATCTTTGGTATTCCGGGATAAGTATGATTTGTGGTCAATCTATCTATCCATGGAATTTATATAGCGCCCCTTCAAGATAACTACTCAGAGGTGCTCCCGACCCAGGCCCGGTCAAAGAGGAAGGTCTTAAGAAGTCTATAGAAGGAATCAGAGAGGTCCCGCGGGAGAGAACGAAGGTCTAAGGGTAGGCTATTCCAGAAAAAAGGACCGACGATCGAGAAAGCCCGACGCTGTCTAGTAGCAGAGCGAGCATGCGGAACTACGAAGTCACCTCTAGAGGCCGAGCACAGAGATCGGCGATCAGAGCATGCCGAGGTTAAAATGAAGAGCTCCCGGAGATAGGCAGGTGATCTGCCCAGAACACAGTGCCAGACAATGGAGGAGACCCTATAATGGATGCGCTGCTGGACCGGGAGCCAGTGGAGGACATCACGCATAAATGCAGAGATGTGGCCAAACTTAGGGACACCACCAATTAGACGAGCTGCCGCCCGCAAAACGCCTTCCAAAGGATGCAAACGGACTTGAGGAAGTCCACAGTAGAGCGAAGAACAGTAGTCCAATCGATTACTAACAAAGGCATGGACCAGAGTGGAGGAAGATGAAGAAGAAAGAGAGCGAGTGACAACCCGCAGCTGGCGCAAGTGGTAGTAGCAAGAACGAGTCAATGCCGTGATGTGCTCCGTGAAAGAGAGTTCCTGGATGACCCCTAAGTTGCGGACCGAGGTGGAAAAAGCAAAGGTAGGAAATTCAGCGGAGAGGGACTCCAAGTCCAGCTTATCCAGCTGCTGGCGAGTACCAAGCCAGATATATTGAGTTTTTGAAGGATTTAAGCGCAAACGATTAGATGACATCCAGGCAGAAAGGCAGTCAGTAGTGCAGGACATGGTTCGAACAGCAGAAGCAGTGGTCTAGTTCATAGATAATGACTATTTTGTTTCGCAAGAGGCATATAAATATATATATATATATATATATAATATAAAATTAGTGACCTTTACATAAACTAAGCACTCTAACAATAATTATGCATATAACTTTAAACCACAGACTTCCACTTAGCCTAATGCCACTTACAAGTGTTCAAACTATCACAGTTTATTTTCAAACTGAAGGGGAAATTTCCACCTTCCCCCACCATTGACGTCTCGAGCTACAAATCTTTGTAGAGAAGTGTTGTAATTTGTTCTATTGGAATGATCACCCCTAAATATGTATGTTTAGACACCAAGATTACTATTCTAAGTGAACTGTAAGCTGAGATATTGAAAAATGTCTAAATTGGTCGGCCATGTTGGAAAATGGCTGCCATTGAGCCCAGAGGGCAAATTTCTATGGCCCCATTGGAATGCTTGTCCATAAATATGTATGTTTAGACACCAAGATCACTATTCTAAGTGAACTGTAAGCTGAGATATTGAAAAATCTCTATATCGGTCGGCCATTTTGGAAAATGGCTGCCATTGAGGCCAGAAGGCAAATTTCTATGGCACCATTGGCATCCTTGTCTCTAAATATGTATGTTTAGACACCAAGATCATGATTCTATGTGAACTAGAAGCTGAGATATTGAAAAATCTCTATATCGGTCGGCCATATTGGAAAATGGCTGCCATTGAGGTCATAGGTCAAATCTGCGATGGCCCTATAGCTAAAATTTTCCCTTAGGACATGTTCGTACTATGTACCAAATTTCATGCTTGTATCATTAAGTAATAATAATAATAATATCTTTTCTTTAATAAGCGCCTGACAAACGCACTGCGCTGTACATTTACATGTTATGCAATTTAAATCTTAACTACTAACAGAACAGACAGCTTGCAATACAACGGCGCTAATAGCAGCCTACAAAGCTTATCCGCCCAACGGGGGCTCGAACTCGGTACCTCTCGGTCTCTGTGCCAGATGTTATCCAAAGCGCCACGGGCCACGGGCCCCAACAATTCTTCCATATTTTGCACCAGGCCGCCCCACTACAAGGCGTTCTGGGACTGAAGATGCATCAACTGTGCATGCAGCCAGACATTAGATTCAGGTTCTATGGGAGGATCAATTCTCATGGTCTCCCCTGCAAGGTTTATAGGTGGACTGGCACCTTCCTCACCTCGGTCTACGTTACCTTCAATAGCGCCTACAGACTCATTGATCAGACTTATGTCCGGTCTAGCCAATAATGTGTGTTTATTCATCGACATTATTGTGCATCAAAAGAACAGATACAAAAAGAATCATTCAGTGACAGTTGCTTGTCAAACCTAACAGTTATTCTTGCAATTATACTTGATATCAATTAAAGGTTTTTAGTAAATTACAGGTATCCATTATTCTAATTGATAAAATCAACAGTGCCAATTCTGGGCATTAAACAGAATTAAAATGCAGCAATAAACCATAAAAATACGATATGCAGGTGATCACATGCACACATTGACTAGGCAAGCACTCTAATCACTTCACACAAAACCAAATCTTCAGTCTAGGAGCAACGCCTACTGCCGAACAGGATAGAGGTTCAATATCTATCAATGAGGCTCTCAAAGGTACCTTACAGGCCGTCCTTGTCAATTATAGTAAAAAGGCGCTATTACAAATATCGATCGTACTTTAATTTCATGAGCACAATCCTTATAATTACGCAGTCACCCGAATCTAAGTTATCCCGGACAAAACCCTTATTGTTTTTCCTACAAAGATACACCGATTTGTGACTTTAATCGCCGTAATTCACAAAGGATATCGCATCACACATCCGTGCGACATTCCACCTTAGCTCGTAAACTCTGCCAACTTGACATCCCAGACCAAATCTACAACTGGCTAGTTGAGTTTCTCCACGAGCGGAAGCACATGACACGCTTTGAAAGACATATATCAACTCTGTTATCCATCAATGCCAGTGTTGTTCAGGGGTCCGGGTTTGGTCCGTCGGGTTACGTCATAGATGCTTCTGATTTACATCCCATTAACTGCCTGAACAAGATCAGCAAGTATGCAGATGATACTTACTTAATCACTGGAGCTAGCATGAGGCACTCGATTCAAGAAGAGCTGAAGAACGTATCTGACTGGGCGGAAAGGAACAATCTTAGACTGAATAAGAACAAATCTCGTGAAATGCTGATCTTCCGACGTGGCTGCAGAAACAAGGATGTCCCGCCCGTAATGGACATGGAGCGAGTAACCGAAATGGTAATACTAGGAGTCACTATCTCCGACGACTTAAGAGCATCAGCTCATGTCCGACAGGTGGTGGGCGCCTGCTCAAGCTCGCTACATGCGATCAGAGTTCTGAGGGCACACGGTCTTCCATCAGCGGCGCTTCACGAGGTCACACGGGCTACCACAATTGCACGCCTTCTGTATGCCTCACCGGCCTGGTGGGGGTACACCTCCGCTAGTGATCGAAACAGTCTACAAAGGTTTTTACAACGAGTCAAGCGAATGGGCTACCTCCCGCCTCAGCAGCCAGATGTAGTCTGTATGATGGAAAAGGCAGACAATCAGCTTTTTCAGGCAGTCATGTGGAACTCAAGTCATGTATTGCGCAGCCTTTTTCCACCGACAGTCCGACTAAGCTATGAACTGCGCCAAAGACCTCATGCCTTTGAACTACCAATTAAAGACGATCGTAGCTTTATCCCTCGTGTGCTCTTTAAGTCAATATCAAAGAAATAGTTTGTAACTCAATTCCAATCCATCGTTCATTGTCGCACTGACATCTGACGATAACACTAATAATTATAGCTATTTTCTTTCTGTTTTTCTTCTATGTGAAAAGTTGCGGTCTGTCAACTTTCTATTTTCAATAAACGAAATTATATCACACATGTCAGCTCAACAGGAAAGCGATCATCAACTGCGTGCCTCTGATACAATATATCGCCAAGATACCACACAGGCAGCTACAAAAGTCTGGCCTGAGATCGTAATGGATTTGTCCTTAAGGATCAACCGATTAGAGCTAGCTAAGCTAACTTAGTCTGAAACATCAGTATAGATTGTGCATGGCAGAATCTCCACAATAGCCTACATGTGCTTACAGTCCAAAATAATTATTGTTAAAAAAACAAGTGTCTATTGCAAGAACATAGCTTGAAAAAACAATCTCAAACCGAATTAAAACACATTTTTTAACTGTCAATATAATGATATTAGTCCCTCTAGAAAATTAATAGAATAAATGATCCCTGTAGCACAAGTAAATGCACAATAATGTTAAGGATAATAATTAGTTAAGGATAAATCTCGAAATTTAAACAATGTACGGTAGACAATTACCGTGCCATCATCCTTATTCCCGTTATTTCTAAAGTAGCCTATTTGAAAATTTGCTTCTTTTAATTTGTGATGAATTTCTCACTACTGATGAATTGCAGTTTGGTTTTAAACGTGGGATGGGTTATACTGAAGCTATATTTGCTCTAAGGACAACCGTCGACCATTTCACCAATAATGGTAGTTCCGTATTTATGGCTTCTTTGGACATTAAAAAAGCTTTTGACAGTGTTGTACATAACAAATTGTTCGACTCTTTGTTACAAGCGGGTATACCATCCCCCACAGTATCTCTCTTAGAAAATGGGTAGCCTATAGCCTAGTAAATTATTGGTTAAGGTGCGCTGGGGCATTTGATTTTCATACTGCTTCTCAGCGACTTCTGGTGTGAGACAAGGGAGCGTTTTATCGCCCTCCCTGTTTAACATATTCATTTATTTGTTTGTTGTGCGACTGCGCCAACTTGATATAGGATGTCACATCAACTCGTTATTTATTGCGTGTTTGCTCTACGGCTACGCGGACGACATGTTGTTAATATGCCCATCTCTTAATGGGCTACAAAATATGCTTGACCTATCATGTATGTCTATTACTAATGATTTGTCTAGAGCTACAGTTCAATCCTTCCAAGTCTCATTGCATTGCTGTAGGTAAATCTGCTAAACTCGCAATTACTCCCATGACTCTGGGAGACGTATCGATTCCTTGGGTGCAATCAATCAACGCAATAAAATATTGGGGTGTGATGATTAGGCCCTAATCATGGTAAATCGCTTAATTTTAACACGGAATCGGTGAGACGATCTTTCTTCTCTGCCTGTAATTGTATCTGCTCACGTGCCAAAGATCTTAATGAGTTAGCTCATCTATCTTTACAAGAAATCTACTGCTTGCCAATATTAACTTACGACTCAGCCGTAGTTAAATACACGATGAGACAGGAAGATGAACTGAATGCATGTTGGAACTCTGTTTATAGAAAGTTATTTGGTTTTAATAAATGGGAATCTGTTAAAGGCTTCATTTATGGCCTTGGTAGACTAGACTTACATCACATTATTAAGAAATATCGCATGATGTTCTATAGGCGACTAGTTCATTCGACATTTAATTTTCTCCATGATATTTTCTGGTGTTACGTCTCACACTTTCTTTATGACTCTGAACTCGTCGGCATCTTGAACGGTAAATTTAGTTGCATAATGATCTTTACGAACATTTTCGTAGTCTGTGCGTTTGATTTTGTTTGTTCATATTTGTGCATGTATGTTTTGTTTCTGCCTCCGGGCGTAATAAAGTACTGATAATGATTTTTTAACATTAAGTGTTTGGACTAAAATAAGAAATGTGTAACCAAGGATGGAAGAGAGTGAGAAGCAAAGTCGTAAAAATAAGACGGAACACGCACGAGAATTACGCGTAAGCATCAGGATCATAAAATCAAAGTGCTTGTGATTAGGCCACCATGTTAATCCGTACTTTATTACATCATATTCGTTTAACATCATATTCGTTTAATTTCAAAATAATCCAGTTGACAAAACGCAACAGGTTACAAGTAACACAATTAGCTAATAGAGTCAGGCTAAAGATAATAATTCAAAACAGATACAAGTAATTATAATACAATTAATATGTATCTTTAAACAAGATTCTTGGTATGTAATTACATTTATCATTGATTGGGAGATTAAAATTATGAATTCTGGGTCGTAAGTTATATTTGATTTGCTGTGTAGTCGGGAAAATTCCTCGGAGAACATGACATGATTCCCCACAAATAGCCCGAAATAAGCCAGAATCAGCAGCTTGGGACATATCTACAACGCTAGGGGTAGTAGATAAGAGGAAGCCTCTACGTTTCATCCTATTTAGCATACTCTGTAATTTATTCCTATCAGTCTCACTGGCATACCCCCACCAGGCAGGGGAGGCATACATTAGGTGTGCAACAGTGGTTGCCATAGCAACATCATGCAATGCGAAAGTAGACATGCCATGATCTCTCAAAACACGGAGGGCGTATAGAGAAGTGGAACTTGAGGCAAGGACTTTTTCAGTATGCTTTGTCATGCGCATGTCAGAACTTAGGGTAATCCCTAGCACTCTAATTGTGTCAACCCTTTCAGCACCTTGGATGACAATAGGTATAGATGATGCTTTGAAACCCCTTTTTGAGAAAATTATTTCACGAGTCTTAGATGGATTTAACTTCAAATTATTAGTTTTTGCCCAGGATGCCACATGGTCATATTCTTCGGCAGCTGTTCCAATATTAGATGATCCTACTAATAAATAGGTATCATCAGCATATTTAACAAGAATATTAAATCTGTTTTTGGGATGAAGGTCAGCCGACCCAACTACGTAGGATCCAGGTCCAACCCCAGATCCTTGAACAACACTAGCATTTATGAATGCAATTGACGAGACTTCTCCTTGAAACTTGGTGATATGCTTGCGGTCATGAAAATAGTTTGAAAGCCAATTGAAAATATGATCCGGAATATCAATAGATCCAAGCTTTTCCAACAAAGTGTGATGACGAATAGTGTCAAATGCTTTGGAGAAATCCATTGAGACCATGATGACAAATTCATGTTCCTGTAAGAGGGAAGTAATGTGATGTAAGAGGGCGATTAAGGCAGCAGTAGTTGATCCTGTAGGCCGGAATCCATATTGATCAGCTAGATTCTCTGATGTAGGTGGTACTTGGAACGCAGGGTAGATATAAGTGCGTACGATTACTCGTTCAACAAGACGTGAAAGGATAGGCACCACGGATATCGGACGATAATCAGCTGGAGAAGCAGGATCAGGAACTTTAGGTATTGGATGAATGACTGCAATCTTCCATTGGTTACGCCCGAAGGCAGAAACAAAACATACATGCACAAATCTGAACAAACATAAAATCAAACGCACAGACTGCGAAAATGTTCGTAAAGATCATGTATGCAACTAAAGTTACCGTTCAAGATGCCGACGAGTTCAGAGTCACAAAGAAAGTGCTCAACAACGTAACACCAGAAAATATCCTGGAGAAAATTAGATGTCGAATGAACTAGTCGCCTATAGAACATCATGCGACGTTTCTTAATAATGCGATGTAAGTCTAGTCTACCAAGGCCACAAATGAAGCCTTTAACAGATTCCCATTTATTAAAACCAAATAACTTTCTGTACACAGAGTTCCAACATGCATTCAGTTCATCTTCCTGTCTCACTGTGTATTTAACTACGGCTGAGGCGTAAGTTAATATTGGCAAGCAATAGCTTTCTTGTAAAGATAGATGAACCAACTCATTAAGATCTTTGGCACGTGCGTAGATACAATTACAGGCAGAGAAGAAAGATCGTCTCACCGAATCCGTGTTAAAATTAAGCGACTTACCATGATTAATCATCACACCCAAGTATTTTATTGATTGCACCCAAGGAATCGATACGTCTCCCAGAGTCATGGGAGTAATTGCAAGTTTAGCAGATTTACCTACAGCAATGCAATGAGACTTGGAAGGATTGAACTGTAGAGACAAATCATCAGTAATAGACATACATAGGTCAAGCATATTTTGTAGCCCATTAACAGATGGGCATATTAACAACAGGTCGTCCGCGTAGAGCAGACACCCAATAAATAACGAGTTGATGTGACATCCTATATCAAGTTGGCGCAGTCGCACAACAAACAAATTAATGAATATGTTAAACAGAGAGGGCGATAAAACGCTTCCTTGTCTCACACCAGAACTCACCGAGAAGCAGTATGAAAAGCAACTGCCCCAGCGCACCTTAACCAATAATTTACTATACCAATTTTCTAAGAGAGATACTATGGGGGATGGTATACAAAGAGTCGAACAATTTGTTATGTACAACACTGTCAAAAGCTTTTTTAATATCTAAAGAAGCCATAAACACAGAACTACCATTATTGGTGAAATGGTCGACGGTTGTCCTTAGAGCAAATATAGCTTCAGTACAACCCATCCCACGTTTAAACCCAAATTGCAATTCGTCAGTACTGAGAAACTCATCACAAATTAAAAGAAGCAAATTTTCAAACACTTTAGAAATAACGGGAATAAGGGTGATGGCACGGTAATTGTCTACATCGTTTAAACTTCGAGATTTATCCTTAACTAAGGGAACAATAATGCCGTGACCAAACGCGGACGGCACATACCGATGAATAATAAACAGCACAGCTGCACAAGAGCAGTTGTCAGACAAGGATGAGCATATAACAAATGTTCAGCACACAACTCATCTGGGCCACAGGCTTTGCCTAAGGACAATTTTAGGATTGAGGCCTGTACGTTTTCAACAGTCACCTGTTGACAAATGTCATTCACCGATAAATTATTCACCTTCTTAATCCGCCGAGGGAACTTTAAAACCGAACGGGATTTCTGGACATCTGGACTGCTACTAGTGCTATGGAAGTGATCCGCGAATTTATCAGCAATTTCGACATCACTGACACACCCACTGAAGCAAATGTCCTTTGATAGATTACGACGAAATTTAGAATTCCATGACTTCCAAAATTGTGATGGGCATTTGTTTAGAAAATGCTCATAGAGTTCATCATTATGACGACTTTCAAATTCTATATACGACTCTCTAATTGCTAATTTATATTTCAATTTAGTTGAACATTTAATACGATGCAACTCGCCGATCAGTGGCCGACCAGCTGATGTCCACATGTCATACCAAAAAATGGAGTTGTCCTTAAGGCGATCAAGTTCATCATTCCAATATGGCTTCAAAGAGCGCGATGGAAGTCTAACAACTGATTGAAGGGACGAATTATACAGTGACATGACCAGCAAATTATAAATGCTTTCAATATTTTGCAAATGATGCGTATTTGAACAGTTTTCGCCACATGCCTCAGGATTCAAATCAGATACAGCCGATACATGAATTCTACTAGCTTCATAATACCCCGGTAAGTAGGTCTTATCCCATCGCCACGAAAATCGTTGAGGAGAGCGTCTTCTACTTGGCTTCCGCTGATGTGTGGACGGCAGGTGATTAGAGAAATCAAAAAGGGCCATGATAGGCCTGTGATCACTTAGGTTTGCCCCGGAGTCAATAATATCGATTTTGATCATGTAAGGCCGAATGGAATTGGAAATAAAGTAATGATCAATAAAAGAAGTTGCTTTAAGACTATCATTAACATAAGTAACTGCGTAGGGGTCATGACAGAAATCATCACAATGTGCAATCGAAAATCTATCAAAAACATTCTTGCTCTGCAGAAAACCGACACTGTCAGCGGCACAAGTGAAATTCAAATCACCTATAAGAATAACATTTTCTGAGGGAAGTATTATGTTTTCAATGTAGCCCAGACAATTGCCTAGCTCAACAGTGTAATCAGAATTACTGGACTGGCATGGAAAGTAAACATTAATTAATTTCAGAGGGGAGCTGCTAATTCTATCAAACGAAATGCATAGGCATCTACCATTATCATCACCATTAATTACATGAATAAACTTTGAAAGGCATTTACGCCAAAGGAAACCGACACCTCCAAAAGGACGCCCGCTGTAGATGCCAGATTGTATAACTTTTTACTCATAGCAGAAATACCAAAACCAGCAAATTCAGGGTGTACCGTGTTTAGTAGGTGTAGATTATTGGGTGTCAACCAGTGTTCTTGAACTGCTATGACAGCAATTCCTGGGTCGTTGCAGAGAGTGGAGAGTAATCCTCGACCAGAGTTCAGTCCGCGTAGATTGTACGAAACCACCTTGAACTGAGTGGCATCAATATTCAAGTTAGACTGCGCCATTTTTCACGTTTGTGTAAAATACCCAGTCTCTCAACAAAGCACCATCAGGCCAGGTGGATTCGTCGTAGAACAGGTCGCGAAACTGTTCCTTGCACGAGACTCTAAAAGCTGCTGTTTTGAAAAGTCTTCCATCTTTTGACTCCATTTTTGTGCATATTGCATCTTTGATTCCAACGTCAAGGAGGTAGTTCTTGAGATCAGATTCGGTAGTGACTGGATCTAAACGTCCCACGAAGCAAGTCAGGGTTCTAGGGACAGCTTTTACAGCCCCAACTGACTGTCGCTTGCCACGTCTGGCAACTGGGTGCAGCGGAGATGCATGCTGCGGTGTTCCAAGTGAACCCGGAGCAGACACCAGAGATGCTGCTCGGGCAGCCCACGAACCCTGATTGACTGGATGCTGTTCGACGGCCGCACGAGGTCCATTGGAAGACGACACCGAAACCGACCTCAGAATTGTTGACGGTTGTGGATCGACGTCATCCACAAGTGAACTTAGAGGCACAAAGTTTGTACGTGGTTTAACAGGTGAACTGTTGATGACCGTACGATCCTTATCATTTCGATCGTCGTCCATCCGTTTGGTCAGCGTGACGACTTGGTCTAGCAGTTCGGACACAACCGTTGCCAACGCCGCAAAGTCAGCCGAAGGGACACCAGTTGTCGGCAAACGCTGAAGACTCAACGCAGCATATTGAGGGAGTTTGACTTTGTTTACGTCCAGGAGCGTGTATAGCGTAAGGATGTCATCGACACTTGTACGCAATTTGTTGTTGCCTTTGCGTTCGGTAAATGTTGGCAGAGTCTCCATATCCAAAGTTTCAGCAAACTCATAAAGCAGTTTTTTCGCATTCACTAATTCGTCAATGTTGTAAAATTCAGTGTGATTTTCGTTAACGATAACGATAACGAAAATGTTCGTTAACGAAAATAAAATGATTTCGTTAACGATAACTATAACTATAACTAAAAAATATCATTAACTATAACTATAACTATAACGAAAATAACACTAACGAAAATTCATCTTTATTTTCGTTAATACAAAAAATAAAAATAGGAAGTGCAATATGGACGATACGACATAAATGAGAACGAAAAATGCGAAATTTTTATTGTGAAATTTGTCAGTTACTTTGGAAACTCGTGTATTGATGAAGCTGAATGTATCCATGCTTCAAAGGTTTTCATAGCTCTGAGTAAATTGTGAAACAGCGTATTAATACGCACAATTTTGCTTATAGACTTAATTATTGTAACTAAGTAGTAACTAAAATTAACTAAAATAAAAATCCATTAACTATAACTATAACTATAACTAAAAAAATAATACTAACTATAACTATAACTATAACTAAAATAAAAAATCATTAACTATAACTATAACTATAACTAAAATAAAACCTGTAAGGAAAATCACACTGGTAAAATTCAACCAGACTTGTGGTCAGATCCATCTTATTCACTTTGCTAAATTTGTTTTGAATAAAGCACAAGACCTCCGACCTAACTATCGGTGTGCCTATCTTGTGCGCCATATTGGACAATTATGAAAACAAATATTTCAAACCTAATTTATCCTCAATGCCGAGCAAAACAGCTTAAACGAACAAAGTCATCGGAATCGCGAGGTTTTGACTTTAAAATAAATCCATAGACGCAAAGCTAACGATGACCCAGAATGAGGAAATTATTAGATTTATGTCAAATTTACGAAATTTAACTTGACCGCCGACTGATGACGTCAGCACTAAATGCGTCATTTGCCATTAAAGAGTTAGTCTTAAGCGACTCCAAAGAAAGGTTTCTATCATCAGTTTTGTACACGGATATAATCCATTCATAAAGAAATATCAAGATGAAGTGTGAAATTTCAATGCGTTGAACAAATAATTTAATTGAGAGAAATATAAGTATGAGCAATTTACGACATGCAACATATTTACGTAAAGCGAAGAACAGATTTAAGTGTATCATAAAACTCACCAAACACAACAAAACACTGAATATTCAGGATACAAGGCAATCTTAATTACAGTAGGTATTTATCTTTCTTAATGACCAACCTAACCTCAAACACTTAATCTAAGCAGAATAACTTTACTACTTAAATTAATACAATGTCATCTTGAATGCAACAACAATTGTAGGTTAAGGTATCAATAGTCTAAGATAGTCTTACAAAATGATGTAAAGCTAACTGATCTGTTAAATATCTAGTTCAGCAGAATTATTTGTGCAGCTTAATTCAATATTTAGCAATAAATCTATCAAGTAGTGGAACCAACGTCAAAAGATGTTACTATGATTAGTGATTATGGTTTAAAATTTAATTTTTATGAACTGAATCAATTCTACATTCTTACAATTACGTGATAAGAAGGCAAACACTTAGATATAATATGGAGCCTCTGAGGATTCTCTGGATAATCTACGTCAGAAAGGCGACTGCTAAGTATTCTGAAAAGAAAGTGGTACAGAGGAAATATTCATGTATGTAAGTGTATCAAATTGCAATAGTGTTTCAACTGTATTATGTGGAATCATAATTCAGAACAACTTAGCAACTAAGTCGTCAGGTGTAGCAAATCGATGCCTAGAACAATGGTCTAGAAATTCTTCCTCTGTTTCAAGTAATTCATCACATAAACCACATCCAAAAGATTTTGACAAAGACGCTTCTGCATCCACAGAAAATTTTAGTTTGTTAATATACAGACATTTTCCATCTCTAATTTTTGGTAAAGAACGTGCAATTCCACTAGAATCCAGATATATGTTCCTCGAGAAATGTTCATTTGTTTTATCAATAGCGCCAGTAGTACTAATTGTGAGGAAATGATCATGATCAGACAGGTTAACAATAACGTCACTTTCCATTTTAAGATCCTGTTGCTGTGTTCCTGCATTGAGTTTAAAGTGCTTCGCTGAAGAACTGCTCTTGGTATAAAGTTTATCGCACGTGCGTTGCTTCTTAGTTGCACAAGTTCTTTTATGTACCCTTAGATTTCCAATGTGTGTGAAGCCTTTATTACAAACCTCACATATGTATGATTTTTCTCCTGCATGAGTTCTCATATGACTCTTTAGACTACAGATGACTGTAAATGGTTTCTGACATAACTGGCAACTGTATGGTTTTTCACCAGTATGGGTTCTCGTGTGGTATTTCAGATGGTTACCCTGTGCAAATGCTTTTGGACATAACTGGCACCTGTATGGTTTATCGCCAGTATGGGTTCTCATGTGTGCTTTGAAGTGACTGCTTTGAGAAAATGTTTTCTGACATAATTGGCACCTGTATGGTTTTTCGCCAGTATGGGTTCTCATGTGCGTTTTCAGAGTACTACTTTCACTAAATGATTTATGACATAACTGGCATATGTATTGTTTTTCACAAGTGTGTGTTCTCATGTGAATTTTCAGATTACAATGATTAACAAATGATTTCTGACATAACTGACACCTGAATGGTTTTTCGCCCGTATGGATTCTCATGTGAATTTTCAGAGAACTACCTCCAACAAATGTTTTCTGACACAGTTGGCATCTGTATGGATTTTCTCCAGTATGGATTTTCATATGCTCTTTTATATGACTAACTTGAGCAAATGTTTTCTCACATAAATGACACCTGTATGGTTTTTCGCCCGTATGGGTTCTCATGTGAATTTTCAGAGAACTACCTCCAACAAATGTTTTCTGACATAGTTGGCATCTGTATGGCTTTTCTCCGGTATGGATTCTCATATGCTGTTTGCTATGACTAACTTGAGCAAATGTTTTCTCACATAAATGACACCTGTATGGTTTTTCGCCAGTATGGGTTCTCATATGCCCCATCAAGCCACCTACTGCAGTAAATGATTTTTCACAAAACTTACATTTGTATGGTTTCTCTCCACTATGGGTTCTCATGTGCGTTTTCAGATAACTACCGTCAACAAATGTTTTCTGACATAGTTGGCATCTGTATGGCTTTTCACCAGTATGGCTTTTCATGTGCTTTTTCAAATGACCACCTCGAGCAAATGTTTTCTCACATAAATGACACCTGTATGGTTTCTCTCCAGTATGGGTTCTCATGTGCTTTTTCAGATAACTACCCTGACGAAATGACTTCTGACATATCTGGCACCTGTACTGCTGTACTCCAGTTTGGGTTCTTGTATTCGCCATCAGGCCACTCACCCAATTTGAAAATTGATTTTCTCCAGTATGGGTTGTTTGATTAGCTGTCAGATGATCACCTTGAGCATAAGGTTTCTGAAATTAGTGACATCTATGCATTGTCTGAAATGATTCGCTTGTTCTTCTCCAATCATCAGATTCTAGACAAAGTTGGGATTTCTTTGGCTTTGAAAAGCATGAGCTTTGGTCAGCACTTCAAAGTAATTGCCTGTGTAAAGAGTTTCTGCAATTGTTTTTGTACTAGTCTTTCCAAATTGAGCAGAGTCGAGTTTCTAACATTTATGACAGATTCATTTCAGTTTGTTTTTCAGATGCTTCCTCTAATAGTAGTAGTTATTTTTCATAGTAAAGTAAGAACTTTTTCATACATTAAAATACTCTATAGCGAAATACTGAAGCTATCCAACCTATGTATAATAGAAGACCTTAATGCGATTGTTCAGCAGGACTTTAATCGAAGATGAAACAGTTGACGGAAAAGCTGTAGACAGATAAATCAACTGTAATCCTCTTGATGAAGATCAATGAGATGTAGACCTTGTATTGCAACTGAATTTCTAACCTCTAAGAGGCTGCAGCTTGTCTTCTTCGTGTACCGGTGTCTTGCTGAAAGAACAGTACAAACTAAACTTCTATATTGTATTGTATTGTATCTGTCAATTTATATAGTGCCTCTCGCAGTGCACACCAATCAGAGGCACTCCCAGTGTGAAAGACCCAGAGAATAGAAAGAGGTCTTCAGACAACGAAAAGAGGCACTTGGCCCACCAGTTAATAAACAGGAACGTGTCAAAGGAGAAGCTGGGCCAACGAAGGCGAAGGCTCGTGTTTTAGCCATAGCAGTTCTCGCTCGCGGGATAAAGAGATCATGCCGGTTTAGTGAGCGTAGTGGGCGAAGGGAAGTAGCCGAGGCCGGATAAGGTCACACAGATACAATAGGAGCTCGGCCAGTATGCGACCGATAGATGACTGAAAGTATATGTTTTAAAAATATCAAACATAAATTCATTGCTGCTCTTTCCATAGCTCCTCTATCTATTCTTCAGTTTGTCTTGCTTAAACCATTAATGTTACAGTTCTGTCTCAAGACAGAATGGCCTGACACATGGATTTAGAAGTACATCATTCCATGATAAGTCAAATAAAATCAATTTAATTTTAAATCACTCCATCTCATATCTTCAATTCTTCATAGTATTTTCAAAAGTAGCATCTATAGCTAAAACATGGTATATTTGTCAACAACCATCATCATATCACTCCCATTCTCAAATCAACCATCATAATCTGCATCAGAGCTAATTCACTTCAAAGTCATATAACTAACCTACAACACTCCCAGCCCAGATATCTCCGCGACCTCTTCACCATCCAGCCAACCTGCTCTACCAGATCTTCCTCCATTCTCACTCTCTCTCGACCTCCTGTCACTACTCATCTCAAGTTCTCCAACCGAGCAATAACCAACACTGCACCACGTCTCTGGAACGACCTACCTCCTGAATTCCGCACTTTTTCGGTTCCTCCACCATCATCTCCAATCACCCATCATCACCTGCATCAGGCTCCTCTATCCATCACTGCCAAGGCTTTCCACTCGAAACTAAAGTCTCTCCTCTTCAAGAACTCTTACCACGACTCAACTGATCATCTACCTTCCAACTCTCGACCTAAACGACATCCACCTTAGCAGCTACTCTGACCCCTCTGATCCTCTGAAAACCGGACTCGGACCTCCCTCGGACTACTCTCTTGGATAACCCTTTTGACTAGACGCAGCGCTCGTGAATAAGCTGGTGCCCTGCGCTTGGCTTTCGAGTGGTGCTTTAGAAGTTTGGAGATTACGATTATGATTAGAAGATATGATTTTAAATTGCCAAGTCCAACAGAAAGAAGCACAAAAAGACATCAAAGATAAAAGTGACAAAAGTATGTTAAGGCGACAGCGCCCATTGACTTATCTGTACAATTAAAAATTGAATTTCTCCCGTTGGGCACTCCACTACAGCTAACTCACTTGTTGAGTTGGGGATTCTGCTTATAACCTGTGTCATTTTAACTTTATTATTAATGTCCTTTATCAACTGCCTTGGTCATGATTAAGTTAACTTGTCCAACATGCATATTTGAGACTTCCACAGAATTAGGTGCCATACACTGTACCTGTGGATTACTGTAACTTAATTCTCACTGGCAACACCAGGTGCAATCTGCAGAAGCTCCAGAGGGATGTCTTGGTTAGACTCCTAGCAAATACATCAAGACATGAACATATCACCCTGGACAAAATCACTGCATTTGTTTCCTATTCAGCAGAACATTTATTTCAACTTTGGTCTCATGGTCTAATAAACACTGAACTCTTGTCAAACACATCATTTAAAATCAGGCCTTGTTCTGCAGTCTTATCAGTATTCCACATCGTTATCATGCTGCTATTCTAAGTCAAATCTAAACTACAACAGTGTTAATGAGCGCTTTCAGTGTGAGACCTAAATTTGTTAATTCCCTTCCTGTATCTGCTTATTCTGCTCAGTCTCTTATATGCTCCACCTTGTGCCCTAGCAAACACACAGTCTGCAAAATGGGTATACACTATACAGCCCATAGGTATAATATGACTCACTTTACCTATAGACATTGATGGGCATTAACTATTTTTCAACTAAAATAAAAAAGTTCCGGTGATCTTTCTGTGGCAGGGTAAACCCACGCGCCTTGAGTCGGAGGTTATAACTGTTTCTTCGAGGATCTGGGAGGAGTCTTCCAATCACAAGCGACAACTAATGGTAACAAATGATAGACTTACATTTGCAGACTGAAAGAATTATGCAATAGTTCCAGTGTCCATTGCCAGCTATTATGTAGGGAATAAAATTAATATTGCATATCCATGCAAAACAATGCAGCTCCACTCAAGGGCGTAACTTTGCCCCAGAAAGTGGTGGTGACCAATCCCTCCTAATTTTTAAAGTAGGCCTACTTCTGGAAAGCTACATAAGCGCAGGACACTAGCTCATTCACAAGCGCTGGAGGGTTGTCCAAATTGTGTTCCAAATCCAGTTGCGAATGAGGCAGAAACTCTAGCAGTGTCGAAGTCTCAGTTACAGTTACAGTTAATGGGCTAGGTAAGCTGTGTACGCTTTTACTGTCCATGTCTTTGCATCCAACTGTCAGAGACACGCTACGCATTGTCCGGCTGCTAAATGTGGCTTTTTAATGAATATCGTTATACTAGACTACCAATAATCGACGTTATCCATGGTAGTAGTTTAAGTTGGTAAATTATTTTAACGGTTTGACGCTGGTAAGTAAGAAGTCTACCAATATTAGGGTGGTCCTTAGCTCCATGTAACAAAAATTTTTGATGAATTTTAAAGGAGGCACCCTTCCAACTTATTGATTTAGGTACAAAAACATGTATATTGAAAAGTTTGTAAAGATTTTATAAGTTTTAGAGGTTGCTACCTGACCGAACATATATCAAATTGTAAAAAATCCGCTGATAAAACATCGAATATTGTATAGTGTGTACAATTGTTATGCAAAAATTCAAAAAATTCTGGTGGACAGTGGTATTTACTATTTGGGTCAATACACATAAGTGAACATGAAACTTTTGAGTTCCAATTAATATTTAATATATTAATGCATCAGTTTTTTTTGTTCCTGTCTGGATATCTTTGACGATATTCCTTAACAATCAACCGCAGAAACTGCTTCTGGTCCTCGCTATTTGTTGGAAGCTTGTAATACTTGCACACGAGTGCCACTCCACGCTCTGCTATATCATTCATAACTCTTATTAATCTGGTGGTGGGTTTTTACTAACTTGCAGCTGTTATCTTTTGACCAGGCATCAACATCTTGTTGAAGGAAACTTGATGGAATGCCTGTAGGCTTAATGTTGAAGAATATTCTAGTCTTTTCCCTAAAAAATCTTCCAGTTGCTTCGAGCTGATCAATGTTCTCTTTTGAGGATGTTGATGCCAGTTTTGTCCAGAGCAGCAACCATTTGGTGCTTGGTATCATTGGAGTCATAAAAGTCATGAAAGTATGCACAAGCCAGCAATTCCTCCGACAGACGCCAGAGGTGACCCAGAAATATTTTCATTGCAACCTCTGTAACTGCGCTATTTTTCTCTTTGTATCCGTCGGTGTCCTTCAAGAGTGCCAGGTCATTTCGAGAAGCAGATGGTGCATACGGTGCTTGAAACAAGACTTTGACATACAGCATTACAGTGAACAATCAGATGTTAGCTATCCTATTTTCTTCTCTTCTTGTCAACTTGAGCTGTCTCTTGAACATCCAAATCTTAAGACTGTAAATACTCCAGGCCATTCACCTCGCTCATTGTAGTCCAGCTGATGCTCTGAATGGTATGCCCCTGGAAGGCACTCCGCCCAAGACGGTTATGGTCAGCTCCACCAGTTTGCAATAGTCGTCCGTGGTTGGTATTGTTGAAGTTGACTCTCAGCAAAGGCAATAATCTCTTGATTCACAGGAAATTGCACCTTGAAAAACTCATCGGCTGTTACTATTTCCAAATTTGATCTGTCTATAAGTTCCCAGCTTCTCTGGAATCTCTTGAAAATCATTACCGGTATGTCTGGACCTTTGGATGGATCACGAGAAAGTATGACCAATAACTCCACATTATTTCTAGTATGAGATGGTGACATGCGCACCAGAACATATTCTTGTCAAGTGTCTGCTCCAACAGGATTCAGGCAGCCACCATTTTTGGTCCAATGTTTACTTTCCTTTTATGTACAGCACTGTCTCTCTCTTCTTGCCAAAGCCCTATCAACACAATACATCTTATCTGGGTCCCCTGCGTGGGCTGTGTTAATAGAAACGGTCTGCCCCTTCAATGCTGCTATTTGCAAGGTTTGGGCATGTGCAATGTCTCACAAATCCTGTAAACCTGATTCTCCTTCTTCTTTATTCTTTAGCACGTCTTGTTGTTTTGCTTGTTCTCCTTATTTCCCTAATTTTTTAATAGTTTTAGAAGAAACCTTCAATTTTTCTTAGAAAGCGTTGGATGTCTTTGCGCAAACTTCGAGAACATGACTGGCTATACGGAATTGTATTGTATTGTATCGATCAATTTATATGACAAGCATCTGCTACTAGGCCTATTTGATTGGTTGTTTTATACAATCGTAAAACACTGTCAGGATTTCTTCTTTGCTTTGTAGCTTTGTTTTACTGAATGTATTATTCCTGACCTAAGTCACACACGTGTCTTTGTATCTTGTATCTTACAGTGTATCCAATTAGCTAAAACCTAATTCTAGACTTTCCTGTCAGCTTAACAGCATTGTTTTGCTAACTGATATAATATTTTCGTTCGTAATGACATTTAACATAAGCTAGCGCAGAGAGCACCTCTGAATAGATATCTCGAAGGGGCGCTATATAAATGTGCAATTACATTACATTACACACTTGCAAAGAACAAGTTGACTAGATACAAACCATGCATAATAATTTACAAGCGTCAATAACAGTGACTATTCGCTTGTATCAATTACCGCTCAATGTTAGCTGTCCATGGCAAACTTTCTGAGCCGGTAGCGACCTCTAGATATTATTATTTTGAGCTGAAAAAATTACAGAATTGTTTTCTCATTCATAGAAACCAAACTAGAGGGTGCCCCATGAAAAAAGTCAAAGTTGATAACTAAGGACCACCCTAATATATACATATATATGTATATATATGTATGTACTAATATGTATATATATACAAATATACATATTGGTACATACATATATGTATATGATATATATACATATATACACATATATGTATATATATATGCATATAAGTGTATCTATATGTATATATATGCATATATTATATGTATATACATATATGTATGTACGAATATGTATATATATGCAGTGCTGTAGTGGTAAAATGAGAGGTGAGTACACGCTACAGTATATCCTATCAGTGGCTCCGGACAAAAAAATTTCCGATGACTTTTTTTTTTTGGCTTTTTCGTCTTTATTGTAGTTTATAGCCTTCAAAAGTTAACGATTTTTATGTAAAAGTACGTTCTGGAGGCGAGTAAACGCTGCACAGGTGAGTATACTAAGGAAAAACTTATGTGAGGTGAGTACACGCTGTATACCCGCGTATACCCTCGTCTACAGCCCTGTATAAAACCTAATTCTAGACTTTCCTGTCAGCATTGTTTTGCTAACTGATATAATATATTCGTTCGTAATGACATTTAACATAAGCTAGCGCAGAGAGCGCCTCTGAATAGATATCTCGAAGGGGCGCTATATAAATGTTCAATTACATTACATTACCCGGTACTATACTTGCAAAGATCAAGTTGACTAAATACAAACCATGCAAGTCGTAACATTTTATGGCATAATAATTTACAAACGTCAATAACAATGACTTGTATCAATTACCGCTCAATGTTAGCTGTCCATGGCAAACTTTCAGAGCCGGTAGCGACCTCTAGATATTATTATTTTGAGCTGAAAAAATTACAGAATTGTTTTCTCATTCATAGAAACCAAACTAGAGGGTGCCCCATGAAAAAAGTCAAAGTTGATACCTAAGGACCACCCTAACCAATATGCATGATAGGCCTAATTGTCATCAATCCACCTTCCATTCAAGAGAAAACATTTTATCAATCTGTTTAAGCAAGAATCATTGTCATCAATTTAACGTCTGTTTGACCAATAATTTTTTCATCAATCCAACTTCTCTTTAGGGAAGAATTATTCTCGTCAATCACACTTCTATTTAAGCAAAAAATTTCATCGATCCAACTTCTATTGAGGCAAAGACTAAGCTTAATCGATCCAGCTTCTATTTACGGAAACAATTATCTCCATCACTCAAAACTTCTATTTAAACAAAGAATTAGTTTCATCAATTCAACTTCCATTTAGACCATAAATTATTTTCATCGATCCAGCTTCTATTTCAAATTAACAATATAAAATAATTTACCAGCTAAAACTACTGTTTACCCTCTAAATTAACATATAGACTGCAGTTAGAGCTTACAGTACCACGGAAACATGATACATTGCATGCACAATTATAACCTGCCGCGGTCTCTTTACAATGAATCGATCAATTTTTCCATATGAATTTGGTAATTTGACCTTTTATAGAAACAAAAGTGATGACATCACCAAATTATGAAACCAAACAAATGTAAGCAAGGTAGTGTGGACACACTGTGAAGGCCTCTTAGCATTGCCGCCATTGCGGTGTTACTTATGCATGAATAGCCTATAGACGGTAGACAGCCAAATGCTTTAATGTTAAAAAATATATTTCATGGCAGGACCAAAAAGTGGTAAAGTGGTGGTGACCGGACACCACCGTCACAATAGAAAGTTACGCCTATGGCTCCACTACCTAAGTGAAATATGGATTAGGCCCATTACTGTTGTTCTCAAAGTTTTATACACTAAATTACTAGCACATTTCTTGCATGCTTTATTTCACTGGCATACATAAACAATGCCTACTTCAGTCATACTTTCAAATAATTTAGTTCATATGCAAACTAATAGTTTAATATTATAATAAGATATATAAAATTATATCCAAAAACACTTAAATTAAAATTCATGTAATTATAAAACCAAGCATTTTGCGGCTAAACCGTATTTTAAGTTGCTCAATTAATTCCAATATTCACAATTGAAACTAGAAGATAATTGATTGATTAAAATATTTCTCAGTAAACTAGAAGTTGGATAATTGATAAAACTGGTTTTGATGAAATGGAAGTTGGTTGGATGAATTATAATTAAAGAAATAATTAAATGGACTATTTCTTTTCAACTACAATAACTTGAATGTAAGACGCTAATATACAGTTTTACCAAGAGAATGTTGACATGAAATGAATGAATATAACAATAAAATTATATGTTTAATATATGCAATGTGCTAAATTTTTATTTAACAATGAAGGTTGCTTGTTGTTGATTTATGTCTTCTGTAATTTGCGTTCCTGTGAATTGTTTAATCGTCATAACATGTACAGCGCAATGCGTTTGTCAGGCGCTTCATTAAAGAATAAATATTATTATTATTATTATTATTATTATTATTATTATTATTATCGTATTTTATTATTTCTCCAATGTGTCTGCATAAAAGGAAGCTGGATTGATAAAAATAGATATTTGCTGAAATGGAAGTTGGATTGATGAAACTAGTTATTTGCTAAAAGAGAAACTGGATTGATGAAAAAAGGGTGCTGTTTAGCGTCGTAAAAGACTTGCCATTGCTTGGGTTTCATCGTTGGTCAAATACAACTTGGATTTAGGAAAATATTCTTGCTAAATGGAAGTGGGATTGATGAAAATTTTACGTTGAATAGAAGTGGGATTGATTAAAAGAATCTTGCTTAAATAGAAGCTGGATTCATTACAGTTATCATGAAAATCATAGAAAAATGAAATACGCTAAAATACAACTCTACCTCTACTATCAATATTTTCTGATTTTCTGATTTTCTCGGACTTTGGTACCATGAGATTCGGAGTCCCTCAAGGAAGTATTCTTGGGCCTCTTCTCTTCCTCATATATATTAATGACCTCCCCAACTCATCTTCTCTTTTGCACTTTGTTCTTTTTGCTGATGATACGAACTTGTTCATCTCCACTTCCTCTTACCAGCACTCAATAGATGTGATAAATGATGAACTAAAGCTGATTTCTGACTGGTTTAAAGCGAATAAAATGTCCCTTAACATAGGCAAGTCTAACTATATATTGTTCTCATCAAATCGTAAACTAATCCTACAATCCGATGAAATTATCTTAATTGATAATATAAAAGTACCGAGAGTAGCTTCTGTTAAGTTTCTGGGGGTCTTTATTGACCAACACGTTGGTTGGTCTGAACACCTTACCCACATCTCAGCTAAAATAGCCAAATCTATAGGGATCATTACACGCATCTCGGCACATTTACCGAATAAAATTTTATTGAGCCTTTACTACTCCCTTGTGTATCCTTACCTGTCTTATGGTAACTTAGTATGGGCATCCAATTATAAAACCAAATTAAAGAGACTTCTTATACTTCAAAAGCGTATTGTTCGAGTCCTGGCCAGGGCCCCCTTCAATTCTCACACCTCTGCACTATTTCAAGACTTGGGAATATTGAAAATTGAACAAATTAATATTTATCAAGTGGGTGAATTCATGCACCGATATACCCACAATCATCTCCCAAATGCATTTTCTAATTATTTTAAATATACTTCTGATCAGCACTCGCACTATACACGGAATAAAGGGAATAAGTATCTCGTTGACTTCTCACGCACCAACATACGCAAATTCTCACTAGTTATATGGGGTCCCAAGCTTTGGAATAGTCTTTCTCCCTCCTTAAGACATATTCCTCACCTCACTGCATTTAAAAGGAAACTCCGGGAACATCTTCTGTATAATGGCTCTTAACTCTTGCATGTTTGATGTACAGATACTGCCGTGGTCTTCTGATCTACTTACACTTCTATCCTACTTATATGTGTTTCTAGCTCTTATTTTTTTTTATTTTTTTTTATACTCTTTACTTTTGTTTCTTTCTCCTGAGTTACTTCTCTTCTTTTTCCTTTCCTTCTTTCCTTATATTGACTTTTATATGTAATCTTTATTCTCTGTCTTTACCGTTACTGCAATTATTATTTTAATATGTTATTTGAAAAATAGTGAATAGTGAAGATCTATTTAACACTCTTTTGTTGGCCTGTTGTGAACTGATCTGCTATGGTACTTAATACTGCCTTGTAATTTTTTTGGGGGAACTGGCCATTTTCTTCTAATATTGAGAGTGGGGACCTTCTTAGCGGGACCTAGGTCCTTTTAGGTCTCCCTTATTGACCATATTATCCTGTCCTTTTGACTCTTCTTAATGACTTGTCGCTTCATTTTTAACTGTTTTAACCTAATTATCCTTGGATGATTTTCTGTTTACATGTATTTTTTCTCATAATTTGTATTTTGTTTCTTGACATGATGGTTCAATAAAAATGATTTTGATTTGATTTTTGATTTGAATAAAATATGCTAAAATGCACTTTTACCCATTTTGGCAAAGTAACCTACGGGATAATCCAGGGTTATCCTGTAGTTATTAACCCTTACGTCCACGGGGTAAAGTCGTAGTTTACGTTGCTAAATTATTCTAATGTCTTCAATGCCGTACTTGACGTTGGTAAGTAAGAAGTCTACCTATGTGCATGTTAACTATCATCAATCCACCTTCCATTTCATTAAGAAATTTTTCTATCAATCCAACTTCTATTTAATTTGAAAAAATTACTTTTATCAATCCAACTTCTATTTCATGAAAGAAATATTTTTCATCAATGGAACTTTTATTTAAGCAAAGATATATTCTCATGGATCCAGCTTCTAATTACGGAAACAATTATTTTCATCAATCCAGTTTCTATTGAATCCAAAACTTTATTTCATCTATCCAGCTTCTATTTACGGGAAAAATTATTTCGATCGATCCAACTTCAATTTTGAACACAGGAACGTTTTCATCAATCCCACTTCCATTTAGGGAAACAATTTCTTTCATCAATCCAGCTTCCATTTTACAGTGACAACATCAAATAATTTAGCAACGTAAACTACGACTTTACCCGTCCACGGTTACGCCTCGATAGTTCGATAGCCCGAAGGTTCAATAGTCCGAAGATTCTGTAGTACGACATTAATCCGACATAAAATCGTTGCATGAATTCAACTTCTACTTACACTGCAATATCTTTTCATCATTCCAACTTTCATTTAAGCAGGGATTATTTTCATCAATCCAACTTCTATTTAAGCAAGAATTCTGTTAATTAATCCAACTTCGGTAAACCCGTAGTTTAGGTTGGTAAATTAAATTAAAATGGAAGCTGGATTAAGGAAATTAATTGTTTCACTAACTCGATGTGGGATTGATGAAACCATTTATGCCTTTAAATAGAAGTTGGATTGATCGAAATAATTTTTACCGTAAATAGAAGCTGGATTGATGAAACTAAGTTTTTGATGCAATAGAAGCTGGAATGATGAAAATAATTGTTGCCCTAAGTAGAAGCTGGACCCATGAGAATAGTTCTTTGCTTAAATAAAAGTTACATTGATGAAAAATATTTTGTGAGTTAAATAGAAGTTGGATAATTTTTTTCACGAAATGGAAGCTGGATTGATGACAAAAATTTCACAATGAAATGAAAGCGGGATTGATGATAGTTATCATGGACATAACTAGACTGCTTACTTACCAACGTCAAGTACGGCAATGAAGACATTCAAATAATTTACCAACCTAAACTGCGAGATAACCTCCAACTTCTACTAAGGCAGGAATTATTTTCATCCGTCAAGCTACTACGAATTTTCGGACTATCGAACCTTCGGACTATTGAGATGTTACCATGTCCACATGTTCACCAAAGAGTTAAGTAAGTTAGTAAGTATATTCTTTAATAAAACCAATTGCATATCCGCACTCTGGTGTACATAGCCTACATCGTAAAAAAGTTATAAAGACAATGCATGACAAGAAATTACTGTCACAATGACCGAGTTGTCGTTAAATAAAGTTGGGTAAACCCGTAGTTTAGGTTGGTAAATTATTTTATATCGTAAAATAAAAATGGAAGCCGGATTAAGGAAAAAATTGTTTCACTAACTCGAAGTGGGATTGATTAAAACATTTCTGTCTTTAAATAGAAGTTGTATTGATCGAAATAATTTTTACCGTAAATAAAAGCTGGATTGATGAAACTATGTTTTTGATGCAATAGAAGCTGGAATGATTAAAATAATTGTTTCTGTAAGTAGAAGCTGGACCCATGAGAATAGTTCTTTGCTTAAATAAAAGTTTCATTGATGAAAAATACTATTTTTTGGGTTAAATAGAAGTTGGCTAATTTTTTTCATGAAATGGAAGCTGGATTGATTAAAACAAATTTTCGATGAAATGGAAGCGGGATTGACGATAGTTATCATGGACATAGGTAAATTGCATACTTACCAACATGAAGTTCGGTATTGAAGATATTCAAATAATTTACCAACCTAAACTACGGGATTACCTAAAGGTGTTTGTCCGCTAAATTAGGTAAAACACTAATATGCACAGAGTTATAAAAACTACCCATGTCTGGCATTAAAGTTGAATTTCTCCTTAAAAGCAGGATTATACTGTCATCAGCCCAAAATGGCGAGCGATTATAGTCTTTCACTGCAATATCAATTAAGCTGGAGTTGCTGAATGCATACGCTGTCATCTGGGGAATATATTTAAACGTACCACAGCGGTGTGCAATTACCCAAATCCCAACCGGTATAGCAGTTCATAAAATTTTAAAACATATTTTAGGTATGTTTTAATCGCTCATCCAACTTCTAGTTTTAGCGCAATAATTTAGCATCAAAATCATTTTTTTATCACTCATCCAGCTTCTATTTCTGTTATAAAAGTGCTCATCCAACTTCTAATGTTACGGCAATAATTTAGCATTAATACCATGTTTTCATCGTTCATCCAACTTCTAGTTTTACTATTACATTATATTTATGACCTGCTATACCGGTTGGGATTTGGGTATATGCCAGCGGCATCACGACAACTCGTCGAACGACATTTTCGTCTACGACACTTCGTCTACAGACATTTCGTCGAACGACATTTCGTCTACAAAGTTATTTGATATTGTCACTTTAAAATGGAACGTGGAATGATGAAAAAAATTGCTTCCCGAAATGGAAGTGAGATTGATGAAAACATTCATGTGTTGAAAATAGAAGCTGGATTGATCGAAATAATTGGTCCGTATGGCTGAGGCTCGACTGTACATCAGAAGGATAGGCCTGATACAGTCACATGGCCAAAAGCGACCCGCCAAGAAAATACCCTCAAACGCACTATATGCTTGGCAAAACCGACGAATAAGTCCGGCACGCAAACCCAGCACCAGAAAACTCCAACATGTCCGAAGCTATAAGTTAACAAGTCTAACCAGAAACCATTAGCATTGCGATGTCTTCACATCAGCCGCATGAGATCGACATAGAAACTTTAATGAAGACATTCACGGAAATGGTAAAACTTTACAAGTGCTCCAAAATATCTCAATGAATATCTACCGTCCATCGAAGCTGAGAGAAAGAAGTTCTGAATTACAACATAATATATATATATGCTTAGTGCGCTGGATGACAATGTTTACATCCATCTCAAAACTCCTTTCACAATTGTCTTAAACTGAAAAGTTATAAATTATGCTGTGGTAATCATCATCATCATCATCATCATCATCATATTCGTTTAATTTCAAAATAATCCAGTTGACAAAACGCAACAGGTTACAAGTAACACAATTAGCTAATAGAGTCAGGCTAAAGATAATAATTCAAAACAGATACAAGTAATTATAATACAATTAATATGTATCTTTAAACAAGATTCTTGGTATGTAATTACATTTATCATTGATTGGGAGATTAAAATTATGAATTCTGGGTCGTAAGTTATATTTGATTTGCTGTGTAGGCGGGAAAATTCCTCGGAGAACATGACATGATTCCCCACAAATAGCCCGAAATAAGCCAGAATCAGCAGCTTGGGACATATCTACAACGCTAGGGGTAGTAGATAAGAGGAAGCCTCTACGTTTCATCCTATTTAGCATACTCTGTAATTTATTCCTATCAGTCTCACTGGCATACCCCCACCAGGCAGGGGAGGCATACATTACGTGTGCAACAGTGGTTGCCATAGCAACATCATGCAATGCGAAAGTAGACATGCCATGATCTCTCAAAACACGGAGGGCGTATAGAGAAGTGGAACTTGAGGCAAGGACTTTTTCAGTATGCTTTGTCATGCGCATGTCAGAACTTAGGGTAATCCCTAGCACTCTAATTGTGTCAACCCTTTCAGCACCTTGGATGACAATAGGTCGTACCCCTAGAACTTTATAGCTCTATGTCCACTTTTTGCGAAACGGAGAAAACGATTTTTAAGATTTGCTGACGAAAATCTTTTGCTCTGTTTCATTAATGGCAATTAAATTAAACTTTTTGGAAAACAAAGTTTTCCCTTAGTATGATTATATTTGTATTTCGATCATAATGTAAACCGATTATGAGTAATTTGGCTATAATTATGGCAAGGGTGACTGCTGTAGGTTCTAAGTCCAGTCACGTGTTAAGATATCTCACTGCTATTGGCTATGGACATAGCACCGTATAATTCTTTTTCAGACCTCACTCGAACACGGTTATAAGTCCAGTCACGTGTTAAGATCTCTCACTGCTATTGGCTATGGACATAGCACCGTATAATTCTTTTTTCAGACCACAATCGAACACGGTGATATCTCCAATTCACGTGATACAAAATTAATGATTCTATTGGATGACTGACTTGTTCCTCTATAGCTATGAGACACTGTCCAAATTTGTGGACATAGAGCTTTATAGCACTCACAGATTGAGCTAAAGAAAGCGTCTCCAGTTAAGCTAGACTGTTCAGGACATAGCCCCTGTCATCCAGGTAACGGATATAGCGTTAGGTTCATTTTTCAAAAAAGTGGACATAGAGCCTTATAGTTCTAGGGGTGACAATAGGTATAGATGATGCTTTGAAACCCCTTTTTGAGAAAATTATTTCACGAGTCTTAGATGGATTTAACTTCAAATTATTAGTTTTTGCCCAGGATGCCACATGGTCATATTCTTCGGCAGCTGTTCCAATATTAGATGATCCTACTAATAAATAGGTATCATCAGCATATTTAACAAGAATATTAAATCTGTTTTTGGGATGAAGGTCAGCCGACCCAACTACGTAGGATCCAGGTCCAACCCCAGATCCTTGAACAACACTAGCATTTATGAATGCAATTGACGAGACTTCTCCTTGAAACTTGGTGATATGCTTGCGGTCATGAAAATAGTTTGAAAGTCAATTGAAAATATGATCCGGAATATCAATAGATCCAAGCTTTTCCAACAAAGTGTGATGACGAATAGTGTCAAATGCTTTGGAGAAATCCATTGAGACCATGATGACAAATTCATGTTCCTGTAAGAGGGAAGTAATGTGATGTAAGAGGACGATTAAGGCAGCAGTAGTTGATCCTGTAGGCCGGAATCCATATTGATCAGCTAGATTCTCTGATGTAGGTGGTACTTGGAACGCAGGGTAGATATAAGTGCGTACGATTACTCGTTCAACAAGACGTGAAAGGATAGGCACCACGGATATCGGACGATAATCAGCTGGAGAAGCAGGATCAGGAACTTTAGGTATTGGATGAATGACTGCAATCTTCCATTAGTTAGGCACGTGTGAAGTTGCTAGAGAATTGTTGATCAAGTGAGTGAGGATGGGTGCAATGATGGGTGCCAGAATTCGAAGAAACCACGCAGGAAGGGCATCAAAACCCTCAGCAGTGGCATGAAGCCGGTCCAGAAGATAGAATACATTCATTTCGGAGAGAAGAGAATCTCCAGGCTCAGCGGTCGATCGAAGAGGAGTATTAATGTATTCAGCATCAGTAGAGGTTTTAGCATAATGAGAATTAAGTTCTTCAGCTGTAATCACACTAGTCGGTACACGGGTAGACGTCTTTTTTGTAAGTTGGTTAACTGTCTGCCAAAGTTTCTTTGTTCCATCACGTAATGATGTTTCAATTAACCTACTTTTAATTAAGCGAAACTTTATGACACGGATGTCAGATGGCTTCACTGTTGTTTGCTCCACTCATCATTTGTCGCCTGAGTTTGTATTGACTTGTAGCACATGCGCAGTCAATCATCATTTATAAATAGAGAAAGATCATGAGTTCAACGCGTGCGTAATTAGGACGCCATGATGGTCCTAATTCTCTGTGAACGTAAAAATGTGTACAAGCAACAATAAAAAAATTTCATATGATTTCAATAATTATTTGTTTTTCATATGAATTCGGTAATCACACATCTTCATTTAAATGAAATCAGGTAAAATCAGACCCTTTTCGTAACACCGAGTCTCAAATGCATAATAACCTGAAAACCTTAAACGATTTTACAGTTAATTTTAACTTGTTCTCCCTCTGAAATTTGACCTAAATTGGTTTGATTCGGATTGCAAGGGTTCATGTCTCTGACGCTTTCACTTTCGCGCCGCACAGTATCAGATTTGCTTTCTTCCATGAATGCTTGCCCTTATCTCGATATGCCATTGTGCCTGTTTAAGTTTCCTCTATTTGAGCCACTCATGAGCAAAATTATGTTTTACTCAGTCGTTTAGCGGCATAGACTGATGACTGTGTTTTGCGCTAACAAATGAAACACTATGAAGGCTCTAGTGAGCCAGTAGTGAACCGTTATAAACTGTGTCCGGCAACGACTACCATTATCCTGTACGAAGCTGAAGGCGTTGTCAATTTCCTTCTATATTTATGAATACGGTGAGTTTATGAATACGCTGAACATCTGTGTATATCTGTAATACTCTGTAGTCTATAGATATGACTTAGAGTCTGCTGAGATAGCAAAGATTCTGAGTGAAACGTATATATCACACAGCGCACAATAGGAAGAATGTATTGTCTTGCGATGTGAAACGCAGAGAAGGATTACTTGAAGTAATAGGTTCTTGTACTCGTCTATCTTTCTGAATTGAAAATATCGATTCGGTTGAGCTCATAGTATCGTGATATTTAAATGCTTCAACAAGGAAACATATTTTAACGATTCTTCCCTGTGTTGCAAATTTTACAGGTCATAGTTCGAAAATAAATGGCAAATAAACATTTGTTCAAAATAGCGCATAATTGTAATGTAATGTAATGTAACAAGACATTTATAAAGCGCCACTTAAGAGTCTCTCAGAAGCGCTCAGAGTCTCTCAGAAGCGCTCAGTTTGTGGGTAATTATAATTTTTTGACTATTTTAAACATGACTGGAATACTTGTGCATTGGTTTCAAGGACAACTAACCTCTTAGAACTATTCCACCTAAATTCTTATTCTCTAATCAACTGGTTTTTTATTCTTCTGAAATTTCTAAGACGGACTTCTCCAATATAGAGGCCCCTGAAACCAGCACTATACTGAATTTCACCAGTCTATGGAGTACAAATGAAGTAGCTTACATCATATTAGCCTTTGGTATTTTAACAGATTAGGCCTTCTTCTAATCTGTTTTATTTCGAAATTGATTGCTATATATGTGTGTGTGTGTAGATCTAAACTGCTCTTGAGGCAGATGACATAAACTTGAAATTCATGTGCAATTTCGATAGATATTGGTGGAAGAAACTGTCAGGTCTCCAGGGAACGTGTTTAGTTTTGAAAGTTTAATATTAAAACGCATCGATCGAAGTAGTCACAAAGTGTCTCTGTCTCCTCGACATCTCAGCTGCTTTCGACGCCATCGACGACGACCTGCTTCTCTTTCGACGTGTCCCCCTGGTCTTGCCGTCTCTGGTACTGCTCTATTCTGGTTCCAGTCTTTCTTGTCTTCCCGCTTCTTCTCTCCCAAAGCTAAATAGTGTTCACTACCCCAACTACTGTCTAGTGGAGTTCCTCAAGGCTCTGTCCTAGGTCCATTTCTCTGCATTCTTCACTGTACACCTCTGAGCCATCTTCTGTTGACCACCATATAGGCCTACTCTGACGAAATCCAGCTCTTCATATCCTTCTCCCCAGCAATTTCTCCTCCATTGCTCTATTGAGGAGCACATTTCCAAAACTCACTCAGTCCAATGCTTATCAATAAGGTCTGAGTGAGTTTTGGAATTGTACTCCTCAATTACTCGATGTTGTGAATCCAATCTCTATACCCTACCAAAAACAAAATATATTATCCTTGACTTCCCAGATCAGATGAAGAAAATCAGAGACAATTCCATATACCTATACCACCAACTCTTCGTCTCTCACTTTCACCTCTGCCCAAAATAGGCATTTACTTTTATCCACATCTCTTCCTCTTTAACTAGGCCTACATGAATATTCGTGACCTTCGCCGCATTCGACTCATGCTGAGCTTTAAAACTGCCTTTACTATCGCTCCCTCCATTGTACAATCCAAACATAATTACTGTAATTCCATTTTCCTCCTCAATGAAGCGTCTATACAACTCATCTAAATTTCACTGGCCCGAGCTGTCACCAGGACACCCAAGCATCATTTTATCACTTCCCTCCTTAAATCACTCCACTGACTGGAAATCTCTATCGCTAACCTACAACTTCTCACAGTAATCCCAAGTGAAGTCTCTCCGAGAACCTCCTCCATCCAGCAACCCCGCTCTTCCCCATCCTCCTCCTATCTCATTCTCTCCCGTCCTCAAGTTCTCCATACCCCACACCGTTTCTCGAGCCTGGACCACACTTCCGCAGAATTACGAATATCCTCAGTTCCTCCACCAACACCGCCACTCACCCACCGTCATCTGCCTCAAAATCCTATGATTGTCACCCCAAAGGCGTTCCATTCCAAATTGAAGCCTCACCTCTTCCAGATTCCGACCCTAATCCATCCGATCCTCCACCTGCGACGCTTCTTCTTACTCAATGAAACCCGCATTAGCAGCTGCTATGCTTCCTCTCTTTGGTCTCTCTGGCAACCGTCATTGGGCATTGATCTTTGGACAACCTGAGTGAAACGACGCAGCGCTCGTGAAATAACTGGTGCCCTCCACTGAGTTATAACCTCGCCCCAATGCAATCACTTTCACAGTTTTCCACTGAGCACAATAACGAAGACTAGAAATCACAGAAAAATGCAATTTCAAATGTTTGACAATTAATGACTGGACCAATGATATATGAACAATTGATCATGACGACGAGAGCAATGCTAATAACGACCATAGTACATGTTCTTTTATTCAGATTTTGGTGCAGCAATGGAAGAAGACCGTGTGTCGGAATTACTCGTCAGTAAATTCAAAATGCTTCCGAATACTAAAGTCGACATATTTAAATCTATGCATTTAAAATTTTACAGCCCTTGTCGTGTTGATATGATCCCTTGTGGCAGCATCTCATTAGTTCTTTATTCAGCCGCTTCATTCATGCATTAGCGACGTTGATGTTTTCAGGGTGAGGCCGAATTTTCTAGTCTTCACAGATGAGAAACCTGTAATGCCATATGATGCCCGTGATATAACTGGCGCAACTGACTGCTTCTTGATGGAACCATACCATCATTATCCATCCTTTATAAGACTCCGGTATTTAGGACAAATTAGGTTTGACTGGGAACGTAAAATCTTTGAATTCATTCCGGGTAACTGTCGAAAATTGCTGAAAACATCAGACGCGCTCACAATTGAAGTACCGCAGGATTTTGGAAATCTTTTATTCAATGCTGGTCCAGCGATGAAGTTTGTAGGCATAGATTCTACTCCAATTGATTTCGTTAATTCTATATGGTGCCCACAGTGGCCAAAAGAAGCTAAAGACTGGCCTTTTCGACGAAGAAAGTATGGACGGCCGAAGACTGCCATCATCCACGAGGTAGTACAGAATGGTTGCCATGTTGTATTTGTAACACATCGTTCTTGTAGAAATGATATACACCAGTGCAGACTATCATTTTCAGTTGCGGAAGTAATTTTAGTTCAGAGCTGGACTACAACTCAGCAGATTGTCTACCATTTGCTCAGATTCCTTTCCAAAAGAGAACTAATCAAGAAAGATTGTTCAAAGGAAGATGAGGTTCTCTGTACATACCATTTTAAAACATTGATGTTGTGGTCTTGTGAACAGAAGTCACCAGAATGGTGGAATTCCTTGTCAGTTATTGAGATATGCCGCTATTTATTGCAAACACTGGGAAAATGGTTACAAAAGACAAGATGCCCAAATTATTTTATACCTCAGGCAAATTTGTTTCACGATTGCGCTAACCGGAAGATCGTCGATGAAACTGTTGAAAGATTGGTAACATTTGGTGATTCCGACTTTCTGTGCCATTGGTTCACAAAGCATTATGTGCAACCAGTTTATCCTCGTGCAGTCGAATTTCTCGAACAATAATATGCTGCAAACCTGTGAAGCCAAGGAATCAAGTAAATCAAGTTCTATCTAGGGATATTTTTCATGGAGATTCCTTTTTGACATTAGATACCTAGATTCAATAAAGGATAGACTTGAGGGAGACAAAATCTTCATTATTATCAAACACCATGAGAAACTATCCGTCTGGGTTTCGTGGGATAGGGGCAAAATTATACAATCTACAGAAATTGAACCATATTTTGAGTTCTATGCGTCGATGCTACGCTTTCTTTAAGCTGCCTATTTAATGGATTGTATGAAATTAGAATTTGACACCGATTGGTTCATTGTCGTAAAAGAATCTGGATAATGCAAAAACTCTACACAATCTGCACACCTCAAAAACCAAAACAACTGAAAAACAAACAGAAAAAGTCACTAATAAAACAACTGCTCACCTCCTAGCATCCGTCTCTTTGAAAACTCCGCCCGAATTCGGACACAACTCGCAATGCTGTTAAAATTTAACACAAACAAATTTAAGCAATAAAAAAGAAAGTGCACAGTAAATACCAAAAAAGTTATTCACAGATGACTCAAATTTTTACTTAACAAGGCAATATGGTACACAGGATGAAAGGTTAGAGCATCAGCCTTGTAACGCGGAGAGTATGATCTTGAACCTCCTCCCTTGAGACGGTTTGTGTGTAGGAACCTTGAACAAGTACTTCAGTCACAATTTTACTCAGCATCAGTTGATGCTTGGTCAGTGTATAATTAATTAGCAATAATAACAAGGAACCTTGTCAGTGGACTGCATTGTCAGAAAAGGAAAGCAATACATCTGACAGAACACAATAACAAGAAATGAACTCAAGGGAACAACAAAAGAAACTAAATACAAGGCTCAGACTACAAGAATCGGTCTGTGGAAGTGGCAGCCAGGTACAGGAAACTGTGCAAGTTGGCAAGAACTTCACCAAGAAATGACACACAGCATTGGATAGAGACAAAAATACAACATCACTGAAAACGAAACACAGTGGAATCAAATCAGAAGCTTATAAATTTATGCATATTAATCCATTACAGACAAGAAGGATTAATTCCCAATAGCTAGTACACCCTCGTCAGTAAAGGGTCAAAGCCACTAGTAAGTAAGTAAGTAAGTATATCCTTTATTGAAAAACCAACTGCTAACCGCATTTTGGTGTACAAAGATCATCAAATATAAAAAAAATTTAGGTATAAAGCATCCGTGTGACAAATGTTTTACGAGATAGAGAGTTTGCCTTAGGTATTATTCTATTGTGGGTTCTGGGGCGTAGCGAGTATGAAACAGTTTTCAAGGGAGGCAGTAGTTGATGTAATACATGTGCAGGGTTGCTGATGATGGTAGAAAAGAGGTTAGAGTCTGCTTTTCTGCAAAGTTGCTCGAAACTTTGGTAGAATTCCGGTAGATAACGAGACCGGACCAGTCGCCGTATAGTTGCCTGAAGACGAGAGCGTCCCTCTGCCCCCACAAAGCCCCACCAAGCTAGAAACATGGCAATTCCACTGGCTCCCTGTCTGCCAGCGCATCGAGTACAGGGTAGCTGCCTTGGTTTTGCGCTGTCTCCAGGGTCTCGCCCCAACTTACCTCCGTGAGCTCTGCTGTTTGATTTCGGTTGTCCCAGGGCGTCGCCTCCTGCGCTCCGCAGAAAAAGGAGTTCTTATGGTTCCTTTTGCTCGTACTGCAACAATGCAGAACCGAGCTTTTTCTGTGGCAGGCCCAGTGATCTGGAATGGTCTTCCTCTAGAGCTGCGTCTACACCCTGGGAGTCTGCCTGAAACTTTCCTTACTAAACTCAAAACTGTTCTTTTTGGGCGCGCTTGAGTCGGGAGCGCCTCTGAGTAGTTTCCTTGAAGGGGCGCTATATAAATTCCCGAATGAATGAATGAATTCCGCGTCGTGCGGCAAGTTTTGAAACCCTGAAAAGGAGATTCTGATCTAGAGTTGTTCCGTTTCTTACTGGTTTAACTCCGGCTCGGCAGGCATCACAAAACCACGGCTCCATGCTGGCCGACGACTCAGAGCTGACAACTGACAGCGACTCACATACTCCGTAACATCCTGCCACAAAGTAACACCAATCACACATCAGAAATTCCGCCAATCAGTCATCTTCATTCTCACATTCATTCATTCATTCATTCCATCATTCAGTCAGTCAATTTGTCCATCAACCAGCAACAGACTGAACTGACTGAACAACCAACTAAACAATGAATGAATCCATGGGTGAATGAGTGAATGAATGCACTAGTGAGTGAATGAACTAGTGAGCGAACAAGTGAATTAATGAGTGAATTAATTAACTAGTGAGTGAATTAATGAGTGAATTAATTAACTAGTAAGTGAATAAGTGAGTGAATTAGTGAAAGAATGCGTGAACAGTTTACTAATTTCCCAGGTCTTCTCTTCATTGCCAGAAACAACTGTCGAGAAGTTAATTAGTGATCATAAGGAATGGAAAAAGAGATTTGCCAAGTACCTTCGTGAACTAAAACAGAACAGCTGTCGCATTCCAGGATCTCATCACTTGATTGCCTGAAATACCAAGAAACCTAGATTCAATGTAATGTAATGTAACAAAACATTTATAAAACACCACTTAAGAGTCTCTCAGAAGCGCTCAACACGTGGCCATCAAACAGCTGAAAAATGCGTCTTTAAGAGTTTGGAGAAAACCATATAGCCGCGTGCAGCATGCACAGATAAGTGACTATTTACATTAGTTAAACAATTACTGGTACATAACATTCACTAACAGCAACACATTCCTTCACACAAGCACATACCATCGCTACTTATTGGTCCTAAGCAGGTGTCATGTGCGTGTTCATGTGAAACTCAAAACAGATCCAGTGTGCCGCTGCACCTTAAGATGGCTTCAGAATGTTATTCTATAATCTATAAGTTCAGGGATCATAATAACATTTCACAGTTGTAGAATTGTTACAATAATTAAGTATTTAGTGTTGACAATTAATGCTTACTTTTATTTTTTCCTCAGATATTATTAACATCATTCAGTTTTTTGCAGTAGTTGTTAAGCAAGATATTGGCCATTTTACTAGAAATGACATGAACAAAGTCTGAAAATTGATTACCACAATCACAAACACTATGTCACATGCCATCATATCTGCTGAAGCCAAGGCAGCCACACACATTCCATATGCAACAGACTTCTTCATTTTCTTACCAATAATATTATATCCAGCAAGAAAAAAAAACAACATGCATTTCTGAATCGGAGCAACTTATTAAACTGCAGTCAAAAAGCACTCCTTCAAAAGCACTTATATCACATTCCATTACATCATTTGACTTTTAAGTTCTTAACAGGCATTAAGGCAGCTATATCTTTTCTGTAAGACAAAATTGAACAAATAATAAATGCTTGGACAGTGGTGGCCTGGGTCATGTCACAATTTGCAGCAAAGCCTTTAACTGTTCCACCCTTGCATGAGACTTTAGGCTGAACAGGGTGGGGCAACATTAGTGTACTGTTATGTAAGAAACCATTATGCAGAAGGTGACAGCGAAAATACCTGAAATGACAAGTGTAAGTAATCACCACAGTATTTAGTACTGCATTACTATAATAAGTTCAACTGCTGTATGACGTGTCTAGACAACAGCACGAATGCACTTAACTTTACTAATAACGTAGCTACTATCTTCATCATCAACATTATCTTCAGGATCTCTGCTACTGATAAGTGAGCATTGCTGCTCACATAATCTACCAACAAAACTAAAGCCATTTCTACTTTACCTCTGAAGTCAACCTTTCCACTTTCCCAACCCTGATAATGACTCAGAACGACTAGTCAATTTTGAAAAGGAATCAAGTTTCCATTATCACTGATCACCCACTCCAAGTTTTTGCCATCATTCCTGTATGCCCCACAGCAAATGACAACAGACATAGCATCGTGGGGCACGGTGGCCGATTGGTTAGAGCGCTCGGCCTGTAACGCGGAGAGTTTGGGTTCGATCCTTGTCTGGGCAGTTTAACTGTGTAGGGACCTTGAGCAAGTCCTTCACTCAAAATTGCTCTGCAATATAATGTATCTGCGACTTCTTCGTGTGTGCACTTCTGAACTTTGTATGAAGGGCAATATCAAATTACAGTTGTATTGTATTGTATTGTATTGTATAGCATCAGTTACACGAATACTGACTCTAATGCAAGGCATATCATATAGCACAATAAGCAACTATCTGTCACCTTAAAGTTCCATAGTGGAGATTGCGGAACGTGTCTCGTAAAGTTCAAGCAAATCTCCTGAAACAATGTAATCTTGTCCAGATTCAGCCACTGTTGTAGCCTACTCCGTGATCATCCCTGGTCTGCATCTCAGAATGTCTATCTTTTGGTCTTTTTCTCGTCACAAGAGGTTCTGATGACAAATATGATGAACAGTTGTGAAAAATTGATGGGTACGCATCTCTTGCCAGTTTCGGATGCTTTCGTGACACACTAAGTACACATCCATCAGAACGCATGGCAGTGTCCATTCTAACGACAAATGCTTCAGCAAAATGCTTAATGCATATTTATGTAGTGACGTTCACTGGAAAATTGTCTCTTGATCAAGGAAGGAATCCGTCGCAAGCAGCTTTGTAGCTTTTACTCATTTCCTTTACACTCATAAAGTAGCCTTATGCTAAAGATTGACGTATAATCTGATTTCTCGTTCTTGCGCGTGTAGTTTGAACTACGTCCGGCAAGCTGATAGAATCGGGGCTGAAGGATATAGTGCGTAAGTTTACTGGCGTCGTGAGTGTCCGTTAGGGTGAGGTTAGGCGTCGTGAGGGTCTGTTAGGGTCAGGGCTAGGGTTTAGCGTCATCATTAGAAAAACCCCTACCGTCCGACGTCCGCGCAGCACGCCCAGAAATACTTAAAATCCTTCAGCCCCCGATACTATAAGTTTGCTCGTACAACAATGACGAGATAACGGATTTTAGTGCAATCCAAAGACGTTATCGACGATGACGACGATAGAATCCAAACGTGCAAAACTTCAATTATTAATATTTATACGTTCTAACAAAGAATAAGAAAGCGTAACTTGATTATAAATCTCACTATTTCACTATATTATTCGATAATTTGCAAATATATTCGAAGTTTCAGTCAGGAAAGTAAAAAATAAACGAATATCGCTTTACGTGTTGACAAACTTGCAGCGAAACGATGAAGGACCGTATGCGTGACGTCACACGCCTAAATTTAGTCAGCATTACGGCCTGTAGTATCTAGAAGGCAATGATCCAGTCGTATTAATACATATCAATGACAGAGACGATACAAGCAAAAATGGCGGCGCCAATTTTTATTGAGAAAAAAGTAGAAATAGGTAATGGCGAAGGGTCGTTTGTCGGTAAGTGTATTTATTTGTAGCCTAAAGGCTGAGTGTATGTTGAATACAAAAAGTTCATCTTACGACTATTTTTGACATTATATTGGTTCTATAGCTTCCTGCGGGCGTCATTCAGATTTCAGACCCTCTTTTTAAGTGGCCAGTGTGTGTTTTATTAGGCTACAAGACGAAAGTTTCACAAACTTATTTGTAGTGAGATTATAAGCTTGACGGTTCGATCCTCGAGTGAGCAGGTAGAACTGTGCACTTGTTTTGCCTGATCGTAAAATGACATTTATCCTTAGACAAGTAGGCTAAAATGTCTGCACGCTGCTTCTACAAGCTGCCTTCTTGCCAAGTTCTTGGTGCCTGCCCGCCCTGCCGATATGGGTCAATCGTTGATGATTTGACTCGAGAGTACTTTATTGATTGCAGTATTAGTATTCTAACGGTCTGGCGTTTCCACGTAGGCCTACTACCCAAAAACTTGCAGACATTTATAAATGCCACTGTACGACTGATCATCAGCAAGCGGAAGTTGGACCACAGCTCTGCAACTCTAAGCTACCGGCCCCTACAAGATGGAAAAGTGTGTACCTTTACAACTGGCTACTATTAGGCTCCAATTATTCATTGGATTACATATTATGCCTAATTATTCTTTTCATAACTGACTTCACTTCTGCTAGACCTAAGGTGTAGGAGCTGTGAAATTAAAATGTGTATAGAGAAATTTAATTAATAATTTTTCCTTATAAATGTATTTCAAATAGCATGAAGTAGGCTAACCTTGACTGTGCATCTGTAATGAGCAATATGAATGTTCTTTTGACTGTGTCATGCTTCAGTTGTTATGTCTATAATTGTGACGCCAGGGGTACAAACCAGTCGCATGTCGCTTCCTAGATACTGAGCTAGAAGCTGAAATAGGCGAGAGGGGTCAAAAATATAGAATATTCTTCAATTCAGCAGTTGCCCGTGAATTTGCTATAATTTGCAAAGTAGTAAACCGATTTTGATGCCGTTTACTTTATTTTATACAGAATATATATCCCTCTATTGCCCAGTAAAATTGCAGCATAATAAAGTAATGGATGCTGAGGACTTTGATGACACGAATATTCCGAAATTTTTTATTCGATTTTCTCACTCTATACTAATGAAAGAAAATCAAACAAGCACGACTTCAGTTAGAAACAAGATATTTTCATTCTGTAAAAAGTATTTTGAAGCAAATTAATTGTAGAATATGACTAAATAAAAATGTCAGAAACCGACATGTGACGGGTTTTGACCCCTGGCGTCACAATTGGTGTACAGCCGCTACTTCATGACAATCAATAGAAGTAGGAAGCATGTGCAGGTTGGAGACACTGGAGGTTTTTCGACTAAGTGTGGGGTATAACCCCAGGACACAAACAATTTTAGAGCATATCTACTATAAGTTTCTGCTGAATATATGACATCAAAAACACACTGTCCAAGGAATTGTTCAATGCTGAATGCTGACATCAAGTTTTCGATCAAGACTTGCACAGTGGACTTCACCTAGCCCTAGACTTCTCGTCAGCATAGTCTTGATCAATGGACTACTTACCAGCATTTATGGATTAATTTTAGAGCCTATCTTTTTTTGAAAACATTTTAAGCCATCATACTTGGTTGGAACTTACTGGTCACAGTTGAGGAGTTCGAATTTTGACATGAGGGGACCTTGAATATTCTCAAGATGCCTGGTTAATATTGACCTGCAGCCAACTGTTGTCTGTACACAAAGTAATGGCAGAAATTTCTAGACCATACAGACTCAATACTAATTGCAGCATCCTGCAATCTACTGAGCTCCAGCCAACACAGTTAAACCTGAAAACTTATGTCTTTTGTCATCTGCTTTCAACTTGGATTTTCAACTCAGCGTTAGTCACTGTAGTGCGAGGACACTAGGATAACTACTTGGTATGTGACAGACTAGCTGACTGGTTTGAGTGCACATCTTGTGAATTGGAATGTGCCAGTTTGAGTCTCCCTGGAACGATTCCTATGTAGGGACCTTACGGGCAAGTCCTTAACACACAATTGCTCCGTGTTACAAGTCCCTAATTAAACATTGCTAACTCCACATTGCCTTCATTGACTGTTGTGCTTCTTCTGATTCTGGCTTCTTGCCAGTTCTAAACTGCTGTGGGTTTGTGTGTTCTTAATTGCTGTTCCCTTTTTATCGGACATCATTTACTACAATAGGTCCAACATGTTAAAGTTCTCTCTCACATGCTTTTAAATTACTTCTTAATGCCAACTATTTGACTCTTTCTTGGCCTCTGCCAGACATTCTTCTAGGTCGTCTTGGATTCAAATTTGACTGACTGCATTTCTGTTAAGTGTTTAGAAAATAAATATATAAGTAAATAAACTAACTGGCCATGTTGTCACCACATCGTAATGGATGATAAACTACACGCATTGATTGAAAATTTAGTGTAGCATCAGTGCGTAAATTTCACTGAGGAAACCCTTGCCTTCCTTAACTGCAGCTTATGTAACATTTGTAATGAGCTTGGTCAATATTAATATTACTTTAGCACCAAAAAGGAACCATAGTTTTTAAAACTTGACTGTTGTTTTTCATAGGGCTGTAGTTATTATAATTATAATTCACCGTCCGAGGGTGGGCCTTGGTAACCTTAGGCCTACTGCCCCAGGCACCACGACAGGTCTAGCTAGGGTTACCAGTATGGTGATCTTGGGAGTAACCATTTCTGATGACTTAAGGTTTAATAATCATGTCCAACGACTTTGCTGTCAGGCCCGTCAATCCTTTTACGCTTTGCGAACTTTGGTCGCCCATGGCCTGCGTGGTCTACATTTGTATGACGTTGTGCGAGCCACTACCTTGGCAAGAATGCTGTATGCCTCACCCGCCTGGTGGGGTTTCGTGGGTCAGCGTGACAAAGACAGGTTTGAAGTCTTGATGCGTCGCTTGATCCGCTATCATATCTTCCTGGAGATTCCCTGTCTTTTGAGCAACTATGCATAAAGGCTGATTCCCGCCTTTTTTCATCGATCCTGGTAGATAATGGGCATGTTTTACATGACTTGCTTCCCCAATTAAAACTTCTAAGTATTCCCTCCGCCCCCGGGCTCATGACCGTATCATTCCTCCCCCAGATAATTTGATGCGTAAAAATTTCATCACTAGGATGATATATAAGGTCTAATCATCATTGGCTGACTCCTTAGGTATATGCGGGACTACAATGATTTTGCACCAAGGTGCTGTTGGTATATTACGGGATATTGTCATTATAACTTACTTAATGCGAAAAACGTTCATAGTCAGGATACTTTATACTTTTTAACTGCGTTTATGAGATGTCTGTACACCAAAGTGCGATTAGCAATTGGTTAATAAAGAATATACTTACTTACTTACTTACTTATTGGAACACTTTGAAGTAGATGTTCTGTAGATACTGTATTATTATGAATATAAATAATACATTTAATAATAAACACGTTGACCAACTATTTTATGGCTTCTTATTTCAGGGTTGAAGATCGAACCGGGTATCAAGTATCACTTGGCAATGAAAGCTGATGTCTGCTTAGCTAATCTGGCCCAGGACCCAAGCACTATGAAAAAGTCATCTAAAGAGACGTTTGATGAAAATTCTGATGCAAAGGGTAAGATCACTGAAGATGGTAACCAACACAGATAAGATACAGTGTGTACAAATTAGTTAAAACCTTATAATTTGGTGTAAATTTGTTTTACATATGTCTAATCTTGAGCAAAAAGCAGTGTGCCATTTTTCACATGAATGCTGCTGGCAGTTTATGTAGGCCTACAGTCTGATAAACATGTAACTTAAAAACAGATTGACACATGTTGTAATATAGCACATCATCGTACTGTTAAATCCTCCTAACTCTTAGTCTGTTGCTGCTAGTTGTACACAAATTTACAATTGTACATACGGTACATAAATCAATACACTCAAGCATTCATAAAAAGTGTATTGTGAACGATGGACGATAGTAAGAAGCATTATGTATCACAGAGATTATTTACCAAAACCAATTGGAGGAGCTGGCGAGCCCCAGTGCACATTAAAGAAAAGCATGATTATATTTAGTGTGCACTAAATCCAGCTAAGTTCATTCACCAGATGCATGTGTCCTCATTTTCGCATGAGTATGCTTTAACATTTGTATTGTGCTCTGCTGAAACTAGTTTTTAAAGAGGTTTAAAGAGTTTTGGTAACTAATATCCTTCTATATACTTCTCAAAGATGCTGGCAATTTGTATTTGCAGATGACTATCAGTTGGGGAGAGAGCCACTGCTCATGGACGGTGAGGATGGTCCAGTGTACTGGGGCAGCAGGGAATGCCCCCAAGCTCGTGTTGAGTTACACTTCGTAGAAGGGGATGAAATTACCCTCTATGTGAAGGGAAATGGTAAATTCCAAGACAATCAATATTAACAGTAACTACGTTATTAGAGTCTTAAATTCACCACCACCATCCATTCTAACTTGCAGGAGTCACAGTTCAGAATGAAAAGTTACACTATAGAATGTTTTCCATTTCCGGATTATAGTAATTAATATAAATGATGGTAACAATAATGGAAATTATGGTGATGATAGCAACAATTAAAAGAACAAGCTAATGCAAGTATTTAGTTAATTTAAATAGTTTCAGTTATCTTCAGGCATTTTTAACTTGCATAATAGGTGAAGAGCTGAATCAACATTTTGAGCTTATTCACAAGATTTAGAAAAGCTAATTTGTTAGCCGAGTGATTTTTTAAATCTTCGTGATTTCTAATATCAATGGCTACTGTGATTTCTTTCTTTCAGGGATTTACTACCTTTGTGGATACAAGAATAGTGTGGACTATAGCAGCCACTGAGCAAAGCAGTGGCATCATGGATCCATCCTGAACAGTACTACGTAGATAAAATAAGCATAAGCTATGCTTCGATTTCTTTAGAAAGTAATTGGTATTTTGTATGACAAATATAGCATGTTTCTGCATCATGTCCATGTGATACCACATTTGGTTATGCACTGTGTTTTTCTTGATAACAAAGAAAGAGTCGAAAGTCAAGAGTAGACTTTTATAACAATTTGGATGATGACTGAAAGAGGTTGCACTGCATTAAGCCATAGTGAATGGAAATTAATGTTATGACATTACAATTGTTTTATACAGTGTGCAAGTAACAAATGTTCAAGAACCAGAATACAGCAAAGGCTTCAGATATTCATATTCAAAACCAACCAAGCCTAAAAGTAACTCTAGCTCAAAACACACAATGGAATATGAACCAATATAATCAATATTGACAAATCTTGCCTATTTCATTTTGTAACAATGTTACCAATATAATCAATAATATTTATTCGGATGAACACCTGTGTTCGTATCTAGTCAAGGCATACATTTTGATTAATAAAATACAGACAAAAATAAATAAATAAATAAAAAAATAAAAAAAAATAGATAAAAAAATAAATAAAATACAGACAAAAATACAGTTCCAGTTTCAAAATAGTATTTCACTGTGTTTGTAATTGTCTGCAATGAAAGCCGAGACACAATAAACAGAAATAAATGATTGATGGTTATAAAAATGTAGAAATCAAGTTCAGACAGGAGTGCAATGATTATTACGGTAGACATAACTGCATGTAAATACACTGTCGTGTTTCCAGCTGCTGTAATGAGCATCACACAGATGCACTGATACGGTTTCAAATTGCGCCTAGAAGTGCACTTGTCATGCAGGCATGGTATACAGCTGAACAATAAACACCACTTAGGCTACCACAGCTATTTTACAACTTAAAATCACACGCACCTTTATATAAGCCAGTGACTGTGTATTATGTAAAGTAGGTAAAAAATATATACTTTAAAGTTAAACTGTTATATATTTACTAATTATTTAGTGCTGGGCAAAAGCTTCGAAAATCGTCAGATTATTCAGTCTGCAAATTACTAGTTAGTCCTGTACAGTTTTTAAGATGCACTATCTGCATTATTTCCTCGGAAGAAAGCCTATAATTATCTCGTTTGGGGTACACGTTTCTTGATTGTTTACACGCTTGTCAGCTTACATACGTGTGCCTGTCTAAAATGATGAGCAGGTGATTCATATGACAGGTGCTATCTGCAGACTTGCCTACATCCACATGTCTTTCATGCTAGGATCACCTTTGTAAATGTCCAGTTAATGGAATTGAAACACATTAACCTATGATAATAGCTATAATAATAGTAGTAGTAGTAGTAGTTTCAGTTTAATGACACTGTGTGATAACAACGATCGTTAACGTCGCCCTCCTCCTTCATCCAAGCTTGGGACTGGCACTGACAGTACGATCAGTGGCGGAGTTAATATTAATAATAATAATAATAATAATAATAATAATAATAATAATAATAATAATAATAATAATAATAATAATAATAATAATAACGACAATTTATATGGCACCGTTACACAGCAGGACAGCACTAGTAGGCTACCACTACCCACCAACCAACCACAAGCGGCGCCCCTATTTCCCATACTTAGGCTATATATTAAGCCATTCTGCCATCCATCCACCCACACATCCATCTGTGGACAAGGGCGTAGCCAGAAAAATCATTTCGGATGGGGTTTTACGATTTCAGGGGGTTTTCCATTGAAGATTGTCGCAAAAGTTAAGTTTTTTTATTTCGCATGTAAAAGCCTATAAAATTTTTTCTGGAAACTTAGCCTATTGGGGGGTGGGGGGTTGAACCCCGAACTACCTAAATACGCCCATGTCTGTGAGTTCTCTGTCGTTTATTGACCCCCCATCTCTCTCTCCTCAATACTTAGTAACACACAGAACGCAAAAAGGCAAAAGATGCTGTTAAATTTCGAAAGTTCAGTTGATCGATAAGCAACATCGAGCAGACCTCCTTCGGTAAATAACAAGCTTGAAGCAATAAAGACATCACTGATTGCATTCTCTACACTGATATGTTTGTGTTCTGAAGAGCCAGCAGCTTGTCGGCAATTGGACATTGCAAAGCTTCTGAGCCTTGGATGTGTTTCTTCTGACAATTTTTCGAATGAGGTGCGTGTTTTATCACTATCATGTAGGCCCTATGCAACTGTAATACATTGTAGCCTAATTGTCATAAAACGGTTCGTCGGTTGAATCGAATGAGTCTATAGCCTTTTTTTATTCCAAAGTTTACCGTCATCATATGACATCAAAGGCCGTTGATGACAATTCAAAATTATGTACAATACAATTAAAAAACAAATTTTTTTTGATAGAGTTCAAATGACACCATCTAAAGGCGTCTAAACAGTATTCTACACCTGTAACATCGACGTATGGTCTATAATAATTCAGCTCAACCTTATTGTGGACGGTATTCATTAGGGTGGAGTGAAAGTTATAGGAAAATATTTTTTTGGAGAATCTTCAATTGGCTGGGGGTGCAAAACTTGTGTATGGATACTAGTAGTGCTAGCGTAAAATATCTTGCCTCTAGTATTTTGTCTTGAGGTGCCCCAACTGTAAAGACCAATCTCATTATAACCTAAAAATTGAGATCTTTCGTAATGTGTTAAATTGTCTAATTTACATACAATAAATGCTGTAACCTCACTGATATGAACGGAATAAACTAGGCCTATGCGAAATTACTTTCACATGAACACTAAATAATGCAAATTCTTAGACTGAAATTGGTTTGATTAGAATTATTTGTTGAAAATTGTTTCTGTGAAGTTTCCTCGAATCACTCTTCAAACGTATCCTCTTACCTCGAAAATAAGATTTTGAAGCAAACGTCTGAATAAAGCTTCTTGATTCTATTACTATGGCCCGTATAAATCCATCACTTTGATCTTCAATTTACACACACGGTCACACAGACCCTTTAGTTACAAGTCTGGTACATCTTTAACTTGCATGAGTAAGACAAGGAGACTTTGGAAATTCAATAATGGTTTCGTTTCATTCGCATTCTTTGTTCTTGACACGTTCCTGAATTTCTTCTCATGACAGCAGCCTTTTACGAGGAGGTTCACAAGTTCAAGACATCTGCTGGTTTCTTTCCAACTTATTAAGTCAAGGTACATGTAATCTGTAGCAGCAAAGTTTAAAGTTGGCACACGGAACTGTCTGACTGTAGTGGATCTGCCTTGTCGTCCGGATGCCGTGTTCTCTTATATAATAATTTATTATAACCTCTGTCATCGGTTAATATCGCAAGCATAAGATTCTCAGCATGTTCAAAGAAGACATTTTTGTACTACTGGATCAACAATCTCCAGGATACCAGTAGTGGGAGGAGTGGGGGCCAGAGCCTCAATTTTTATATTCCTCCCAGACGACTGTAGCTCAGACCCTCAATCGCTCACAGACGACTGTAGCTCAGACCCTCAATCGCTCACAGACGACTGTAGCTCAGACCCTCAATCGCTCACAGACGACTGTAGCTCAGACCCTCAATCGCTCCCAGACGACGGTAGCTCAGACCCCCAATCTAGCCCAAAATTCAGATCATGAACAATTGTGCTGGCGTTATCAGGTTTTGACCAGGGTTGCCCGCGTGGGGCGTGCGTGTGCCTACCCCCTCCCCTCCATTCTTCATTGCTCATTGAATATTCATTATTTACAAGTTGTGCATTCTATTTGGGCATTTCACGCATAGGCACGCTGCCAATTTTTATATGCGCAAGCTGACAATTCTTTCAAGCAATAGGGGCCTACCAATCTTTTCACATAGGCTAGCACTCAAGTTTTACTCCCTAGCCTTCATCTAGCGCCCATACGCATCACCCATCTTTGCTCAGCCATTGCAAGACATTCTTTTTGCAGTGTTTCATAGTACAATCAAGCTGCCTATGCCAAATACATTAGTCGTAATCGTAATCGTAATCTCCAAATTTCTAAAGCGCCACTCGAAAGCCAAGCGCAGGGCACCAGCTTATTCACGAGCGCCATTAGGCCTTTATACTTGCGACCAATGACTGTACAAGCCAGTGAATTATAAAATTATCAAATAATGGAAGTAGGCTAGGGTTTGACGTCACTCTCACTCACAGCGACAGACACTAGTAGCCACCTCGAATTATAGAGAAGTGGACTGAGTTAGCTTTCGCGTATTTGTAACTCTGCTAATTTGACTGCCATTATTGCCTGACTGTATAATTTTGAGCAGTTGCACATAGCTTTAACTTTAAGAATGAACAATGTTGCGCATAGGCTTACAGTTTAAGGGTGTTTTCTCATTGTAAATTTATATTTTAAGCGTGCAACCCTCACATTAGCCTTCAATAGGATATTACCAAGAACTAAAGTTATCAAATTAAGGTAGCATGGGGGAAGATGGACACGTTAAGCAATGTTTCACCTATAATAAAGCTAATTATCAACATAAGAACAATTTTTTTAGCTACTCACAGAAACATATCTCTTAATTATTATTTAACATCAAAATAGCCCAGAAAATTATTGATTTTTTCTATGTTACAGTTTAAAGTTGAACCGGTGTGATGTCCATCTTCCCCAGACAACTGAGGTAAGATGGACACTAACTTGGGGAAAGATGGACAGTAGAGTCCACTGTAATACTAGCCTAGCAGATCATGCTTGCTTAATAGTTTTCGCATTGCTCATACTGTTCCATATAGTTTATAATCATTGATAGTTCAACAGTCGTTAATAGTTTTTACAGTCTTCACATGTAAATTGATCTTGCAGTTATTTGGGTAGGGTGGGGGAAGATGGACACCGGGGTAAGTAATTTCAGTTCCAAGTAATATTTGTCTTAATTGTGCAACTGAAATTTAGTTTGTCCATCTAACCCTTATGTAAGGGGAAGATGGACACCAAGCCTACCCGACCAACTTCACAGTCATCAACACAGTATCAAATGAGATGGTGCCTTTCAAAAATAGTTCAACACACAGTTGGACTAATGCAATTTCAGAAGACATATCTTTTACTTACCCTACAGATCGAATTTCGGGGCTGTATCCTTACGATTTTTAAGAAGAAAATTATCGCAGTTTAAGCAAAAACACGCTTATACACCATGTCTGTCAATACTCGGTCGAACACGTCACTTCCCTTGCGCTGTATGTATTACGCTGTATGTATTATACTTGCACCAGTCTTTTCTGTCCATCTTGCACCTACATAGGTGTTCGACGGACATTTGGAAAAATGTCTGTGTTAGTTCTTTCTTCGTAGTGTCCATCTTACCCCGGTGTCCATCTTCCCCCACCCTACCTTATGTTTAATCTAGCCTTGTGCGCGCTGAGTTGACATTTATTTTGGACCACTATACAGATCTCTACGAATATTTTGCATCAACCGAGTACATGGGCGTCACTTATTCCAACGCACTAAGAGTTAGCGCTAGCCTAGCGAGTGGAGGAGTGAATAAGAGCTAAGGCAAGGTGGGTTCAATCTCTCTTGCCATGCCTTTGAAATTCATGAAAATCGTCAATTATAAAACACTCATCAACGTTCAGTGCTTATTTTTGAGTGAATTTAGTTTTTCTATAGCTCAAAACCTACTTTTATACTATCGATATGCATATTATTGACACATTCTAGAGCAAACTTACCAACTGTAGGCGTGTATATTTTAGAATGAGAGGGTTTTCATCACAGTCATACTAGTTTCTACACGACTTGTACCGTTAAGTTGTGTGGTTTCATAGTGAACCTAGTGTTTTCATCGTTATATGGAGACGTTTTTAAGAGCTCGCTTGGCACGCATTAAAACAGTTGTCTTACACGTATATAATTTTAAGGTTTTCGCAATTCATTAGACCTTTACTCAATAGAAAATCCTAAGTAGGCTTCGCATATTTAGTTGTGATGAGACTGTTTTCCTTGCACTTTGAATGAATATAAATTCTATCCATTATTATTATTCCGTATAGGCATGGCACCTTAATTACTCTTCATTACCAAGACACATAGGCTTAAAGTTATCACATTAGGTATAATCTAACCTTGTCCATGCTGAGGTGACTTGTATTTTGAAACACGATACAATTATTTGCGTCTTCACTATGCCTTTACATTTTTCAAAGAGGCAATCACTCTTATAATATGCAGAGGCTAGGAACCCAGCTAACAAAATAACATTTGTCGAATGTTAGCAAAACATATTTTTTTGGGCGCGCGAATATTTAACGCGAATGTACCGGAAATATTTTTTTGTGGACACGCCTCAATAATCGCCGAATATTTGTGCGAATGTTCGCTTAAAACGTTCTTATAATATTATCCAAACATTCGCATAAAGCGAACGTTCTACGAATAATCGCCGAATGGGGAACGGACATTATCCCCCCCGGACATTATCCCCCCCGGACATTATCCCCCCGGACATTATCCCCCCGGACATTATCCCCCCCGATTTTGCGTAGGACATTATCCCCCCGGACATTATCCCCCCTCTGTGTAAATATATGTATATATGTATATGTATATGTATATACATATATATATATATGTATATATATACATATATATACATACATATATACATATACATATATACATATACATATACATACATATATACATATATATATACATATATATATACATATATATATACATATATATATACATATGTATATACATATATGTATGTACATATGTATATGTATATATGTATATGTATATGTATATACATATATATGTATATATATATATACATATATATGATTATATCTTAGACTGGGGGGGGATAATGTCCTACCCTGGGGGGGATAATGTCCGGGGGGGATAATGTCCGGGGGATAATGTCCGGGGATAATGTCCTACACTCTCGCCGTAATTCTTCCTGTCGCATTTCTTTCTCTTCTTTTCTTGTACGCTCTGCTTCTTCTCTTCTTTTATCCTCTTTTTCTTTCTCGTCTTGTCTCGTCATCATCATCCATTGCATCAACATCTCCATAGACATAAGTCCAGGCGGTTTCTCAGTAACCTTTTCCACAGCACCACCGACAGCACCTTCTTCTTCTTCTGCTTCTTCTTTAAGCCAGACTTCAGCTAGTGCTTCTAACATGTCTTCACGTGACATATTTTCCAGTTTTTCTTCTTCAAAACCAGCCTTTAACAAGCGCTGTTTTAATCTTTCAGAAGACATCTTCTTCAGTTCTGCTTGTTTTTGACACTTAATTTCTCCATCTTACTTCTTTACTTCAGTGCTGTCCTTTCTGGAAAACACGAGTTTTCTTTTGTATTTGAAGTATTGGGGATTGTTCTTTGTTTGAAAACAACAAACTTGTATACCTTTGTCGTTGATGCTTTCGTTGTCGTAGATTTACCAATGATTTTAATGTGTATTCACCAGTCGACGTTGTTTCAAATACCACCAACGTTGTTTCGAATCCCAGACGTTGTTTCGAATCCTAGACGTTGTTTCGAATCCCAGACGTTGTTTCGAATTCCACCGCTGCTGCCACCAAATATGTCACCAACTCTTCTGTCCTTTCTTTAGTTGTGACCTAACTCAAAACTTTCCTTATTTCTACGTATATATTGCTCAACGTCTTCTAACTGTTTACGAAGTAAATTGACACAGTTCTTTGAATGTATTTCTTTTAAACCACAGTTAATATTCAAACACAGTTCTTCATTAAACACAACGCGACTGTAACTTCTACATAACAACACTCTCTACTTCATTAAAACAACAACTACACTACATATCTTCAAATTCACTATCATCAGCAGTTTCTAAGTTCGGCGCGCTAACTACACGTGCAGAGAATCTGTCGTCAGCCAAAGTTTAGGCTACTTTAGGCCAAGCGCCGCCAGCCGACCACGCAACTAAGGCCTAAGACTAAAACCGCTTAACAATCGAATACGAATTATATATATATCAACCTAAGGAACACCTGTGCTCATTATATATGCAAAAATTTGTTCACAGAGTGGAAGGGTGATTCTCTTGGATTCTGATCTTAAATGGAATCGAATTTTCTGTCTACCGAAAGAAGAAACAGAAGGAATGAAGACCCAAAATCCATTTAAACCACAGAGATTGTATTACGACGAAGAAAGGAAACAACTGATCGTCGGAGGATATTTTATAGGAGATGGAGTTAATGTTTTCAATTTAAGTCGAAATTAAACGCACTTTCATCAACATTTTCTTACAAACAAATAACTCTTTAAAACTCAGCTTTTGTTTATCAGATGAAATAACTATTGCCAAATCTCAAGGACCTATTATACACAGGACTGGAATCTCCTTAATATGTAAGCGCGTTGGACAGAAAATGGCGGCCCATGGAGCCTGGCCACCTAGCGACAAAGGTGTAGTACCTCGTGTTTAATTATTTAGCTGAACGTCATTAAAAATAGCTTTACAATAGCTTTATTATTAATAACCTTTCTTTGATCCTTAGAAACTGAAAGAAAAAATAATCCTGATTTGATTTTCCTCAAATTCTTGCAATTAATCGCTGAACAACACATCGGGTCGTCCATGCTTTTCTATGTTCATAGACTCTTCTTACACCCGCATCGCCAGGTGGCGCCAGGCTCGTAGTCTTAAACCGGAAGTACACGATATTTTCACGTGTAACCAATCCTTTAATATAGAATCCTTGGCCTAATCTCTACTTTTCAGAAATCATAGGCGTGCAATTCGCATAGAGCGTCATGTCGGTAAGTAAGAAAATTACCACAGACCAGTGTTGATTCGTTGAATGTGTATTACGTGTTTGCCGTTTCATGTTCTGAAAGCGCCGAGACGGAATTTCATTAATTAATTAAACCTGCCATCCGTCTCATCTGCAACTCTTATTATTATGGTTATTCTGGGAGTAACCATAACTGATACACAAGGAATCTATATTAAAGGAATGGTTACTCGTGAAAATATCGTGTACTTCCGGTTTAAGGCCAAGATCCGCCATTTTCTGTCCAACGCGCTTACATAGGGATATTCCAGTCCTGTGTATAATACGTACTTGACTGATACACTTCGTTTTGCGACTCATGTAAAGAACATTATGTTGTCAGGCTCGACGGTCACTTTACGCACTGCGTTCCCTCGTAGCGCATGGTCTCCGAGGACCCAGTTTGCACGATGTGGTACGTGCTACAACTCTAGCAAAAATGCTTATGCCTTACAAGCATGATGGGGATTTGCTGCCTAGAAAGACCGCGAGTTGCTTTTAGGCCTCATATCTCTAAGAAATTCAACCCTGATGTTTCGAATACTTTTGAATTTTCCACTATTCTACGTCCTTGTCAAAACCACACAGGAAGAGAACGATTAGAAGGCCGATTATTGGACAAATGACAACTCTTAAACAACAATTAACTCATGACATTGTGGCACGATTCAACGCTCAATGAGAAAGCCGATTTTCAGCGCTAAACTTGAAGTAGCGCCTTAGCTAATGTGCATAACGATTTCGATATCACGGTTATAATATTTGGCATAGGATACTTGCATAATAATTGGGCTAGGCTAGCTCTCCTAAAGTCTGCACGTTTAAATGTATTCACAAGATGGCAGAATATAAAATCAAGAACTCCAGCTTCCCTTTCGCAGTACTGAAAGACTTTATTCGCTCGCCATTTTGTGTTGATGACAGTATAACCCGGATGATGGAGAAAGTCGACTTTAATGCTAAACCTGGTTAGATTCTATAACTCTGTGCATATAATTTAGTTTACAAACACGTTTAATAAACGACACCTACGTCGATGAGAGAGTTGCTAATTTTATGATTGGAGCTTAATGCTTTATTTTTTGGGTAGACGATGGGACGAAAGTCATTCTGAAGGTCATTCGCAGTCAGTCATCGTTTTTGGTAACTTCTTAGTCAACATCAAGTATTTTAACATATGTAGATAAGTATTGTAAGGTCGAGCACTTGAGCAATCTTGCGCTTTACCATTGCTTCTGCATTCTTATGAGTTGTCTTAGGTACTTGTGCCACGAACAATTATCTTCTATGTCGATAAATACAAAATGATCGTGAATTATTTACTGAATTAGTGAAATATCGCAATAATGTTATTACTATTATTATATGCTCAATTTGGAAAAAGTGTATTGTAGCGTATTTAATTCTTGATTGAGTTAGCCATGCATTTTAGCGTATATCATTATTTCAATGATTTTTATGATAACTGCCATCAGTCCAGCTTCTATTTATGCAATCCCACTTCTATCTAAGCTAAAATTATTTTCATCAATCCTACTTCTATTTAGAAACAACTATTTTCGTCAATCCAACTTTTATTCGACCAACAATGAAACACATGCAATGGCAAGTCATTTACGACGATAAACTTTACGCTTACCGAATTCTTTTCATCAATCCAACTTCTATTTATGGTAAAGAATTATTTTAATCAGTCCAACTTCTATTTACGGAAACAATTAGTTTCATCAGTCAAGCTTCCATTTACACAGCCACATAAGAGATTGGAGCTACACTGTTTAAATGGAAACTGCAGGTAAATATTAGCTAGCATTGTACACTGGGACTGTTGCATTATTATTTCAGCCTCCAATGGTGCTTATAATTTATTACCATTACTTGTTCCCTGTGATTGGAGATGTGCATAACATAAATGGTGCTGGATTCATCTGGTGAATTGTAAAACGAATACGGTGTCTCTGTGTGTGCATGTTTCCCGAAGATCTAGAATCAAATCCATTGGTGCAATTTTCATTTACAAAATGTAATGGAAGATTTAAGTCATTTGATGTAAATCAACCTGTTCTAGGCATCATATGATCTCGTGACACCTTATCAACTATGTTAGCGCTATTTTAAATTGTCGCACATGCATATTTGTGACTTGCACAGAATTAGGTATCATATACCTGTGGAGTCCTGTAACTCGATGCTAACTGCATCACCAAGTCCAATTATGCAGAAGCTCAAGAGGGTTCACTAAGGTTAGAGTCATAGCAAATACATCAAGACATGAACTTCTACCCTCTGTACAAGATTCGTGTCCTATACCATAAACAATTTACGGTGTAGGACACGAATGTTGTTCTTAAAGAGTAGTACATAATATTGAGGTCGAGGCCGTATTATATTATTGACGTATCAATTATTGATACCAATAATTTAAGTCTTTGACAAATTGTACTATATAATAATGGTTCCATCTCTTGAACCATAGTTCTTAAAAACGGTAAAATCAAAATAAGAAACGGAAAAAAACGTCGATTTATTGGAAAAAAACGGGAAAAAACGAGAAAAAAAAACGGAAAAGATAGTAATTTGACTTTGCTACATCTGTTACTGCATTTTCAAATTAAAAACCTTGTCTACACAATTTAATTTTAATCAGCAAATAACATAACTTTATTAGGAAGCACCAAGTAGGCCAACAGTAATCTACAACAATTATTTTCTTTTTCATAAGTTTGGTTTAAAAAGAAATTGATAAATTAAAAATATTCAAATCTTTTCAAATTTAAATTGAAGACATAAGTCCACATAAATCCATGCTGATATGAGCAATTAAAAACGAAACCTTGTAAGTATAGAGTGTACTTAATTAAAAATTGTAGGTCTACTTACAATTCTGACTTAAATAAGAACTTGATATGGAGTATAGGCCCTAATATCCGTCAGTTTATCAGTCAATCAGAGATTACTGAGTACAAACACAACATTTCACATTTTTAATAACTTAGAAATGCAAATAACTGCTATAAATTTTATTTCCTGTACTGGGCTATTTATTTCTCAACTGATGACACTAAATAGTGACGAAAATAAGATGAATCCTTGAAAGGACGTAGACAACGTAAGGGATATAAGACAAAAATAAAAGTAAACAAATAATAACAGACAGTAAATAAAGAAATAAAGTTACACAGAAAAATATATTAAAAAAAAAAACAGAATAAAACGTGACGAGAAATAAAAAACAAAAAAACGACGTTTTGGAAAAAATGAAAAAAAAAAAAAAAACGTTTTTTACAACTATGTCTTGAACCATAGTTATACATTTTGAACTCTATCTTTATATCTTTATTCTGCTGAACTCAATGTAATAAGTCGAGGTGTCAGTTGTCTTGACTGTTTAGTTCCAAAATAATTTAATAATAAGTTAGAGTACACCAGTGCGGCCAAGCGCAGAAACCAGACCGGTAGGCCATCTGCTCCATATGCCATGTGGTGCAGTCTTTCCAGAATCCGGAAAATTCATTGGGCTGAGGTGAATGGTTGATTGTGTGGCGCCGTCATCTAATGAGCAGGAATGAAATTATGTTCAATATTTTATAACGTATAAAGTAGATTATCTGAAGTGGTGCTATATAAATCTCTTAAACGAATTAATTTAAACATTCAGTTTGTACTCTTCTTTTTAACAAGTAGGCCTACACGAAGAAGACGAATGACATTCAGTTGCAAGAGAAGGTCCACATCTAATTAATCTTAATCTTGCAAATTACAAGGGATTTATTTCATCTTCAGTTAAAGTCACACTGAACTTACCATGAAGGTGTGATATTATACAAAGGTTGGATAGCTTCAGCATTTCGTCAGAAAGGTTTTCCTGTGTGACTAATTTCTTACTTTACTTCAGGAATAACTAATACTCATAGATGAAACATGAATCTTTCTTGTAAGCATCTGAAATACACACTTAAATGAAGTCATCGAAAATGTGAGAAACTGGACACTGCTGGTGTTGGAAAGGCTATGACATCGACAATTGCAGACACTGTTTTCACAGGCAATTAATTTGAAGTGCGTTCCAAAACTACTGCTTATCAAAAGCCATACAAATTCCAACTTTGTCTAGAATCTGGTGATTGGAGAAGCATATACGAATCATTTAAAAAACATACAGATGTCAATATTTCAGAAACCGTATGCACCTGGTGATCATCTACCAGCTCGTCAAAGAACTTGTACTGGAGAAAATAGTTAAATTAGTAATCACGTGGTCTGATGGCGAATACGAGAACCTATACAGGAGAAAAACAATTGAAGGGTTGTAAACTGAAAGACCATATGAAAACTCATACTGACGAAAACCCACACAGCTGCCAGTTATGTCAGAAAACATTTACTGATCATAGTAATCTGAAAAGGCACTTAAGAACCCATCCTGTAGAAAAACCATACATGTGCCAGTTATGTCAGAAATCATTTGCTGATCATAGTTCTCTGAAAGTACACATGAGAACACATACTGGGGAAAAGCCATTCACATGTCAGCTGTGTCACAAATCATTTGCTCAAGGTAGCCAAGTGAAAATCCACATGAGAACCCATACTGGAGAAAAACCACATGGATGCCAGTTATGCCAGAGATCATTTGGTGACCGTAATAAACTGAGAATGCACATGAGAACCCATACTGGCGAGAAGCCATACACATGTCAATTATGTAAGAAATCATTTGCTACAGATAGTTATCTGAAAATCCACATGAGAACCCATACTGGAGAAAAACCACATGGATGCCAGTTATGCCAGAGATCATTTGCTGTACATAATCATCTGAAAACGCACATGAGAACCCATACTGGCGAGAAGCCATACACATGTCAGTTATGTCAGAAATCATTTGCTAGAGATAGTTCTCTGAAAATACACATGAGAACCCATACTGGAGAAAAACCATACAGGTGCCAGTTGTGTGAGAAATTATTTGCTGATCCGTGTCATCTGAAAATGCACATGAGAACCCATACTGGCGAGAAACTATCAAAGTGTAAGTTATGTCAGAAATCATTTTCTACAAATAGTTATCTGAAAATACACATGAGAACCCATACTGGGGAAAAACCATACAAGTGCCAGTTATGTCAGAAATCATTTGCTGTTCACAGTTCACTGAAAACGCACATGAGAGCCCATACTGGTGAAAAACCATGCAGATGTCGGTTATGTCAGAAATCATTTGTTCGAGATAGTTATCTGAAAATACACATGAGAACCCATACTGGCGAAAAACCATACAGGTGCCAGTTATGTCACAAAACATTTGCTCAAGGTAGTCAAATGAAAGCGCATATGAGAACCCATACTGGGGAAAAACCATACAAGTGCCAGTTATGTCACAAATCGTTTGCTCTTCATAGTAACCTGAAAACGCACATGAGAACCCATACTGGTGAAAAACCATACATTTGCCAGTTTTGTCAGAAACCATTTACAGTTGTCAGTGCTCTAACGAGTCACATGAGAACTCATACAGGAGAAAAACCATACACATGCGAGGTTTGTAATAAAGGATTCAGCGAATTGGACATCTAAAGAGACACAGAAGAACTCATGCGTCTGAGAAGCAAGACAAACTCAGTAAACCTTATACCAAAAGCAGTTTTTCAGCAAAGGAGTTTAAACTCAATAGAGGAACACAGCCACAGGATCTTGAAATGGGAAGTGAAGTCATTGCTAAAATATCTGATCTTTTCATCGCATTTAGTGGTAGAGGCGTTATTGATAAACCAAGTGAACGTTTCTCAAAGAAAATATATCCGGATCCTAGTGAAATTGAAGGTCGTTTGCCGAAAATTAAAGATGGAGAATGTGCATATGTTAGCAAATACAAATCTGCTGCGGATGCAAAAGCGTCTTTGTCTAAATCTTTTGGATGTGGTATATGTGAGGAATTGCTTGAAACAGAAAAAGAATTTCTAGAGCATTGTTCTATTCATCGATTTGTTCCACCTGACAATTTAGTTGTTGACCTGCACTGAATCATGATGCCACATAATTACAGTGGAAAACAATCGTAATTTGTGATAAAGAAAAGGTGCTGTAGAAGATCTCTGATAGGACCTACGTCAATAAATGAAAAGTTACCTTGCATCAATTTCATCTCCGAATACTTTGACAATATTCTGATATATATAGAATTTATTGGGTCAGCTATCCGTCGTCGATCTGATATCATACACTACCTGTTCATAGACGAACATCTTGACATCATAGCACTGTGTAAAGACGGATCTCTGCCGAAACACTCGACGGCATCAATATAGAGACATTGCTTCGGATGGATTTTCCAGTCTCCACGTCCACCGCCGCGGAACCTCCGGTCGCTCCATTGCTGGTGGCGGCCTCGCAATCATCTACAAGTCCTCAATAGACATCAATGTACACAACCAAAGATAATCGTTTTGAGAAACGATATCTCCTGCGGAAGCAAAAGCGTGTTTGTCTAAATCTTTTGGATGTGGTATATGTGACGAACTCTTTGAAATAGAGACAGTATTTCTAGAGCATTGTTCTAGCCATCGATTTTCTCCACCTGATGACTTAGTTGTTGATCTGCTCTCAATTATGACTCTACATAATTACAGTTGAAAACAACTGTAATCTGAGATAAAATAGCTATAGAAGTGCTGGTATACATAGAATCATGAATAGTTACTTTGTACCACTTTCATTTCAGAATACTTAGATAGTAGCATTCTCTGATGTAGAGAATCCAGAAGTTACTCCTTATACATGTATACACCACATAACTGATGTGTTGCCATCTTCTTGCATGATTGTAAGACTAGATTTGCTGCAGGTCATCAAAATGAACTCTTATTCTATAATTACTAAAAACGCAATAAAGTATTTCGTTCCTGGATTCCACTACTTGACAGCTTTATTGTTAAATATTAAATTTAGCTTAACGGATACTTCTGCTGGACTTGATATTTAACAGAGCGGTTATGAGACTATTTTAGGCTCTTGATACTTGTATTTTGTCACTTGCATTCATTATGTATCGTATTCATGAAAATAGTTAGCTTATCCTAGTTAGATTGAGTGTTGTATATGGTGTGTCTTCATTATGAAAGTTAAACGTGTAATAAATATTTTCATGTACATGTATCCTGAATATTTCGTGTTTTGTCATCTTCGTGATTTTTATTACTTATAATATTATATTTAATAAATAAGTGTCATGTCGTAATTTGCGCATACTTGTATTTGTGAGGACTGAAGAGGGTAAGGCCTAAGACGTCAGTACATTGTTCATCTTGTGGCTACAGGCCAAAAAAGTTTAAGCCTTCTCAGGCACAGGCAGCACTTAAATCAAGTGGGAACATAATAAAATAGATGACTAGTATGCTCCAGATGCTGCACATGTTCCAGAGTTGATGTGCAGCACTTTACTATGCAAAGGCTCAAATTATGTGGGTTTATGCCAAAATAAAACATTTCTAAATCTGATTTAAACATTACATACATGTATCTGTATACATTTATGAGGCAATTCCTATAGCGCCAGCATACCAAACACAAGGAAGTGTAGAGTGGACTTTTACATGAGGCAGACATGGCAAGTCAACCAATGTCCTCAAAATACCATCTCACATGTTGATAATATATCAGTTTGCAAACAAAGATGTGGTAAGAAGCCATGCAACATATCAGCTTATGATTTTGAATGATGTTCACGATATGACCAGTTGTCGTGACACCTGAACGTAGGCCTACGTGCATAATGTGCCAATGCGTTAATATTATGAGCCAGCTCGCAAATAGTCTGTTCACTTCTTTCTTCCTAGTAATGTAAAAAAATCAATTTTAGATATAGGACTGTCAATAATAAATATTGCATTCCTAAAATCATAGTTTTGAACCCATTAAAATATGTTCGCTAGATGACAGGATAGGATATACTTTCAAAATATCCAGTTTTAGGTCATCGTCGTAAAACACTTTGCTCGTTCGCAATTTTGTGCTGATGTTGGTAAGTTCCAGATTATGTGGAAATTCCATTTATTGCCAAGCCTAGTTAGATTCTAAACTCTGTGCATATAATTTAGTAGACAAACTCATTTTATTAATGACAGTGAGAGAGTTCCTAACGGTGTGATTTTTACGATTTGTGCTTTATCTTTAATTTTCCAGTAGTCCATGGCTACAACGTTAGACCACTAGATGCCGTTAGACGCAGTTATTCATCGTTTTGATTTTCTGGTGAAAATGCGTAAATAAGTGTTTAAAGCCTTCTTTTTCGTTGCTAAATTATTATAGGGTATTCCCGTAGTTTAGGTTGGTAAATTATTTCGTGTGGTCAATTTAAAGTGGAAGTTGGATTGATGAAACTAGCTCTTTGTTTAAATAGAAGCTGGATTGATAGCAATAATTGCTTTCGTAAATTGAAGCTGGATTTATTAAACTACGCCTTTTCTTCAATAGAAGCTGGGTCGATGAGTGTTTTGGCTTAGATAGAAATCGGATTGATGAAAGTAATTTTTGCTTAAATTGAAGTTGGATTGACGAAAAGAACATTGCTCAGATAGACGCTGGAATGATGAAAAAGAATTCTTAATCAAATAGAAGTTATTTGATGTAAAATAATTCTTAATCAAATAGAAGTTGTTTTGATGAAAAATAATTGCTGCTTAAATGGAAGTTGGATCGATAAAAAGAATTCTTCCGTAAATAGAAGCTGGTTTTATGAAAAGGATTCTCGCCAAAGTAGATGTTGAATTGGCTAAAAAAAATAATGGGCGAATAATTCAATTTGCTAAAATGCAGGAGTACCTTTATGTCTTTAATGATGTAGGCCTACTTTACGTAAATTACGTTGTTAAGTAAGAAGTCTAAAAGTCTATGATAAATGTCATCAATCCAGCTTCCAGTTAAGGAGAAATTGTCCAATGAAATGAGGGATAGGTAGCTGTTAGTCGCGAAACGCGAATTGACGTGTTGAGGCAGTGAGACCGGGCCGCGGTCGCTGACCCCGTAGGACTAAACGCGTATAATTGGTTGTCAAGAAGTCTGGACATTGTTGGAGCGACGAAGTATAGCAGTTCCCTCTCAACCAATCTGGAGTGAACCGAAGTAATGGAGATAGGTCGCAGCAGCAGAGTCTTGGCTACCGGGTGAATGATGGCGGTTTCATGGTCATGGTACGTGGGAGAAGAGCGAGGGGTTCATTAGGCCGGCGAGGACGTATTGAGTACACATGCGCGGCCAGACGCAGAAACCAGACCGGTAGACCATCTGCTCCGTCTGCCGTGTGGTGCAGTCTCTCCAGAATCTTGAAAATTCGTAGCTCTGAGGTGAATGGTTGATTGTGTGGCGTCGTTATGTAATGAGCAGGAATTAAATTATGTTCTGTATTTTATACGTAGATAATCTTGCTATGTAAATCTTCGAATGAATAAGAAAATTGAGTTGTATTATTCTTTTCAGCAAGTCCACGAAGAAGCGACATTCAGTTTCAGGACAAGATCTACTTCTCACTAATCTTCATCAAGCAAATTACAAGGGATTTATTTGACTGCAACTTTCACCATAGTCAATTATTTCATCTTCAGTTAAAGTCACACTGAACTTAGCGGAAGGGTGTGACATTATAGCAAGACTGGATGGTTTCAGTATTTCGTCACAAAGGTTTTTCTGTGTGACCAATTTTTCACTTTACTTGAAAAATAACTAAGATTAACACTTGAAACGGGAAGCCTTCTTGTGAGCATCTGATATTGAGACTTAAATGAAGTCGTTGAAAATACGAGAAACTGGACACTGCTGGTGTTGGAAGGGTTATTATGACAGCAATGTCAATTAATTAAACTTTTGCACCGGACGTTACATTTAAGTGCATATCAAACTCGTGCTTATCAAAAGCCATACAAATCCCAACTTTTTCTAGAATCTTGTGTTTGTAGAAGCACTTACGCATTATTTAAAAACTGTGCAGATGTCAATTACTTCAGAAAACGGATGCTCCAGGTGATCATCTAACAGTTCATAAAAGAACCTATACTGGAGAAAACAAGTGAACGAATTAATCACGTGGCATGATGGCGAATCCGAAAACCCATACAGGAGAAAAAGAATACAAGTTTCAGATTAATCAGAAATCATTTAATCAGGGTATCAGACTGAAAGGCCATACTGAGGAAAACCCACTCAGGTGCCAGTTTTGTCAGAAAATATTTACTTATTATAGTTATCTGAAAGTGCACTTGAGATTCCATACTGGTGAAAAACCATACGGGTGCAAGTTATGTCAGAAATCATTTGCAAAAGAAAGCAATTTGAAAACACACACGAGAACCCATACTGGGGAAAAACCATGCATGTGCCATTTATGTTCGAAATTATTTGTTGAAGCTGGTCGTCTGAAAACACACATGAGAACCCATACTGGGGAAAACCATACATGTGCCATTTATGTCCGAGCAGATTTGCTCAAGGTGGTCATTTGAAAGGGCACATGAAAGTGCATACTGGGGAAAAACCGCACAGATGTCAGTTATGTGAGAAACCATTTGCTGAGCAATGTACTTTGACAAGGCACATGAGAACCCATACTGGCGAGAAACCATACAAATGTCAGTTATGTCAGAAATCATTTGCCTTCTATTGTCACCTGAAAGCACACATGAGAACCCATACTGGGGAAAAACCAAATAAATGCCTGTTATGTGAGAAGTCATTTCATAGAGATGGTGATCTGAAAATGCACATGAGAACCCATACTGGGGAAAAACCATACATGTGCCAGATATGTTGGAAAATATTTGCTAGAGGTTGTTATATGAAAGTGCATATGAGAACCCATACTGGGGAGAAACTATACAGATGCCATTTATGTCAGGAACCATTTACAGATGTCGGTACTCTAAGGAGTCATATGAGAACTCATACAGAAGAAAAGCCATACATATGCGAGTTTTGTAACAAAGGATTCACACAACCTGGAAATTTAAAGATACACAGAAGGACTCATGCAACTGCAAAGCCTCACACAAACAATGAACCTTATACCAAGAGCAGTTCTTCAGCGAAGCAGTTTAAACACCATGCAGAAACACAGCCACAGGATGTTAAAATGGGAAGTGAAGTAATTGCTCACCTGTCTGATCATTTCGTCACATTTAGTAGTACAGACGGTATTGATAAACCAAATGAACGTTTCTCAAAGAACATATATCCGGATTCTAGTGGAACTGCTGGTAGTTTACCGAAGATTAGAGATGGAGAATGTCTGCAAATTAGCAAATTCAAATATCCTGTGGATGCAAAAGTGTCTTTGTCAAAATCTTTTGGATGTGGTTTATGTGACGAATTGTTTGAAATAGAGAAAGAATTTCTAGAGCATTGTTCTAGCCATCGATTTTCTCCACCTGTCGACTTAGTTGCTGACCTGTGCTGAATTAAGATTCCACGTAATTACATAATTTGAAAACAATTGTTATTTGAGATAAAGAAAAGATGCTATAGAATTGCTAGGATACATAGATGCACGAATAGTTACTTTGTACAACTTTCATTTCAAAATATTGTAAGACTAGAATTATTGCTAAACATCAAAATGAAATGTTTTGCCATAGTTACAAAATACGCAGTAAACCCTTTCGTTCTGAGTTCCATTACTCGACAACTGTATTGTTAAATATTCAGTTTAGCTGCACAAATACTTCTGCTGGAATAGATAATTATATCAGAGCGCTTTGCTGTACATCATTTTGTGGGAGTTTTCTTTAGCCTGGTGTTATTGCATGCATGATGTATTAAGTAATTAAATTAATTAGCTTATTATGTTTAGACTAAGTGTTTGGTCATTGTAATCAAGATTGTCGTATATCGTGTATATTTGGTGTTTTGGTAATTTTTGTGATACACTTTATTCAATTCTTAGCCTCTAAATAAATCAGCTGCATTTCGTAAATTGCACATACTTATATTTCTCTGAATGGAACATTTTTGTTTAATACAGTGAAACTTTTTACTTCACATTGATCTTTTCCATCTAATTTTAGCTGGACTGTATACTTTTTCAAAACTAATTGAAGCAACCTTAGGCTACTGTAGATTAGTCTATGAGTTAAGCTTTATTGGCAAGTGACGCTAGTAGTACACATTCACATTGTTACCTAATTCTCTAGCAGCATGTGCTGCATCTTCTCTTAAGAGCTTTGCTTCTCAGTTTCTTCCATCCCTGGTCGCAGACTTCTACTCTTAGTCCAACCACATAACGTTAAAAAGCATTATTATGCATTTGAATTTATTCTAGAATTTGTAGACGGACTAACACAGAAGATAATCTGATATTGTAACAGTTGAATATTTTTCAGAACATATTTTTAAAAAACTCTGTAAAAATGTGCATAATTATTGGGCTAAGTCTGGACTTGTTTTGGTAAGCTTCGTTGAGAACGTGCGATAAACGTTTATTTTGTGATACGCAAATACGCGTATAAATGCTTATTTCTGTTAAGTGGATAAAATAATGGTAAACGTGCAGTTTAGAGTGGTAAATTATTCGCCCATTGTAGCATTAGTATTTTTCACCAATTCAACTTCTACTTAAGGAAGAATTCTTTTCATGAAACCTCTCCCATTTAAGCAATGCATCTTGTAATCATTCCAACTTCCATTTAAGCAGGAATTATTTTTTTATAATTACAACTTCAATTTAATTAAGAAATATTTTTCATAATTCCATCTTCTATTTAAGCAAGACTGTTGTCAGCAATCCCACTTCTATGTAAGCAAAAAATCATTTTGATCAATCCGCTTTCTATTTATAGACAAGAATTAATAATAATAATAATAATAATAAGACGATTTGTATAGCGCCGTAGCTCAGCCGAGGCCGAAGGAAAGGGCGCTGTACATGAGTTCAAAGTTAATGGCAGTCATATGATTGTTTAAAAAGATAAGCCTTGAGCTGGGCTTTAAATGTCTCCAGAGATGGCGCGTTCCTCACATGGTTGGGAAGACTGTTCCATGCAGTTGGACCTGAAACAGAGAAGGAACAGTCACCAAGAATTCTTTTGGCAATCAAACTTGTATTCGACCAACGCTAAAACCCATATAATGGCGAATAATTTATGACGTTAAACAACACGTTTACCAAAATAGTTATGTTTGAAATTGTAAAGAAATCTGAAAGGAAATGTTTTAACAGCACTGTTGACTGGAGGTTTCGGAATATAGGTTAATATAAGAAAATAAGTGTACTTTTTATACTGTGTAAATAATTTTTTCTTTTATCACACGTAACTTATGTTACAGCTTAATTTTTTTACATTTACATGTAGTACCTTTGACAGGTCGGTTTTAAGTTTCAATTATCCACACCGAGATTACATGTAACATTACATGTAGATCTGACGCTAAACCTAGGTACTCGTCTGCCTACCTTTGGCTTCCGACGGCGAAGAAATCACGAGAATGGCAAATAGGCCTATGAAGATCATCTCAGTGGCGAAAAAAATCCGAATTCCGTTCCGGTTCGTTCCGCCCATAGTTTCTACCTCGAGAACAACAACCGCAGTTAAATAATATTATACGTTATAATTATGAAGTCAACTCTTCGTTAGAAGCCCTTCGTGATTGTATCATCAAAGGTTTCTCGTTCATAATGAAGGCCCAGACTATGGCGCGCCGTCGAGTTGGTGCGGCGCTGCTGGGTTGGCGACCAGTATCCTAGGAAGCCTAGGCCTATTCCTTAGTCACGGGCTGGCCATTGATTTGTACTTTCGATGTGGTTTCAGGCGGTGTTACTTTCGCAGCGAAAACTAAAGCGAAAACGAAAATAACCAGGTACTCGATCACAACAACTAAAAAGAGAACGAAGTAGAAATTCTATTTAGCTAAACCTAGATAAAAACTAAAACAAGATGGCGATAAATGACGTGGGAGCGAGAACGATAGCGAAAACTTGAACACTATCATTGGAACGTTCATTTTTTGTGTTTAGAAGCTGTGACTGCTTTGACGGCGTGTTCCTCCTCCAATGCTCTTTTGTTTGGAGTGTCTGTGAGTAATTCAGATTGCCCTAACTGTGACGAGCAGGTCTATAATGAACAATGTTTATTGAAATTAATGCATGGGGTTGGTTGCAACATGTTGCATAGATATTGTTATTGAAAATTGTGTCGACAGCGTTGTTTTTAGATAAAATGACTAAATGCATTTTGAAATTCATGCGCACTAACTGATTAAATCGTGTAACAGCCGACATAATTATGTCACCGCCTGGAGAAAGGAAGAGGGCGTCGCCAATCATCTATGTTGTGAAATAATGTCGTTAAACAGCAAATATTGTCGCCGAAATTGGACAATGTCAAGAGTTTCATTAATGGTTTTTTTGTAGAAGTGGGTCGTTTCAAATTGTATTTCCATTTGTACTTTACTGTAAGTGCAGCTATTAGTAATTTGAAATAATCGTACAGTGTTCTCCGTTCGTATGGCATAGAACGACTCATTCAGGACCGCTCTTCTGCTTTTTCTTTAATATGTGCCTTAACCCTCGGGCTACCAAGGGGGTGGTTGCCACCCCCTAGGTTTTTTTTCATCTCAAACTTTTTCCGTATGGAATAAAAATTTGACCTTTTAGGTAGCTGTAGGGGGTTCATTTGCACACGTTTTGAGGTAAAATGTGAGATGATATCTCACACCGTTCAAAAGTTATACCCAATATACCCGAGGTACCAGGAGGAAGGTGGATACCACCCCCTAGATTTTCGACTATATCTTATCCGTCATTTAATATTAAGAGACACAAATTATACCATTCTATAGAGGGAATGTGGGGCTACATTTCTATGGTCACTGAGTTGACCTGAGACAACAGGAAGTGCTCAAAATAAATTATAATACGCGTAACATGCGTGAAAAATGGCTGAATGGAAGGACTCCCCCCTTAGTTTTTTGTCTGTAGCGTATTCATTTGTCTTCCTGGAAGAGAAACAAAGATACCATTCTTTAGAGGGAATGAAGGGCTTCATTTGCATACCTACATCTTTGTCTTTCGAATACCGGAAGTGATCAAAATAAATAATAATACGCGTAATCTGTGTGAAAATGGCTGAATACAGCGTTATAACGTAAACCGATATATATGTATGGATATATATGTATGGATGTACATTTATACTATATAAACATGTGTAGGGATGATTTTGTGTATCTTTTATACATAGATTAGTTTCAAAACACACATAATCTTATATTTGTTTTTCCAAAAAGTACAAAATGTACGCAATAATATACAATATTGCTAATTAATGGGTCCCGTTGTTAAAAGTGATGTAATTTCGAGGTGCATTCACATAATGTACAACTAAATATACCATTCTGTGCAGAAATGAATGCTGAATCCAATGCTATATTACAAGTTATGATATGTAAAACCAAACACGAAATCCAGGGGGGTGGTAACCACCCCCCTTGGTAGTCCGTGTTACAAAAAAAGCTTGGTAGCCCTAGGGTTAAAGGGCGAATTTCTCACTTAAAAGATATTATGTATTATTTTGAACACTTCCAACGTTCGTTTGAAATATAGCCTCCCAGAACTGCGTATACATAGTACGTACTATATTTTATTATTCAAAAGTGTTACGTCGTCTTATGACATCAAAGGCCGTTGACGACTATATGGCTCAGGCGCACGTTTATATAGCATCAGATGAATACGTTAAAAAGGTGTTCAGCATCAAACTTTAATAATGGTTGGATGCAGAGTTTAACAACATAATTATTATGGTAACAAAGGCCGTTGACGCCGACAGAACCAACTCGAACAATTCTGACGTTCGTATAGCATTATCTGTGGTAGCAGTTTAACGACACTGTGTGATAAGAAAGATCAATCAGCCTAGCCCTCCTCTCTTATCCAATCTTGTTACTAGCACCGCCAAAGTCGAGCAGTGTTTTTCTATTTTTATGTTTATTTTGTAATTTATAGGTTGCTGTTTCTGCTTATGTCGCGTGATGAAGGTGTTCATTACAACAGTGGAGGATATACTATTAGAATGGGAAGAGATCGACAGATAGAGATTGATAGGAAGAGATCGACTTTTCGATAAATCTAATCTGACTATCCTATCCTTTCTTTGATTATCCTGGTGCATATATGACCAAACAAAACATTGCATTGGCCGACTCTAGTGGCATCTTACTTTAGAGCTGTTGTCTTAATACAACGTTGTTAAAGGCACCGGGAGCCGATTAGTTAGGACGCTCGCCTTGTAACTTCGGAGAGTATGGGTTCTGTCCTCCTCCCTCTGAGATGGATATTGTTTTTGAACCTTGAGCAAGTCCTTCACTCACAATTGTTCATCAAAATTGATTTACTGAGCATGCTTGTATAGTAGTTCAAATCGACGCTGTTGATAATAATGATAATTACTCATTTGTTATTGTTTGTTTGGTTAGCTGCTGCTAAACGACACCGTGTCATAACAAAGATGATTAGCATCGCCTTTCTCATTCCTCCAGGCTTCATACTGGCACTGCCACAGGCAGGTTAGTCACCGTTAGTGGCAGAGTTTGTTATTGATTGACCATATATCTTGTCTCTACCGT